>CM076578.1:19995510-20302249 GCA_034641835.2 Pinus albicaulis | reverse complement strand
AAATATAAAAGAGACATCGTATTAATATGGTGGTAGCGTATTACATATATGTGACAGCGTATAAATGTTGACAGGGTAGCGTTGTATATATGTGACAACGTATAAATGTTGAAGGGTAGCATTGTGTAGTGGTATAGTCGACCAAACATCGTTCTATATATATATATGACAACATGGAGGTGGTATTAAACCAGGAGGCGAGCCAGCGCAGGTATGGCTGTAATGCAGTGGAGTAGTGTTATATGCAGACAACGTATTAAAAATGTATTGGATGAGGCGTTGGAGCTGTAATGCAGTGGAGCGGTGTTATATGCAGACAACGTATTAAAAATGTATTGGATGAGGCGTTGGAGCGTATTGCATATATGATATATGAGCACTGATATATGACAGGCAGCGCTGTAAGCGATATTGAATATAACAGGCAGTGTGATAATATATGGGTGCTCTTTCAATGTGAGTTGAGTTATGCAGTGAGTCGACTATACAATGGGTGCTCTTCAATGTGAGTCGAGTTATGCAGTGGGTTGAAAGAATAGACAGCACTATGCAAGGAAGTGTGAGGGGGCGTGGGGAGAGTGGAGAGAGGGAGGCCGAGAGGCCTGTTACAAATTTTTTTTTAGGAATGGGATCTTTGCAGGACTGCAGAGGGGGGCTGCAATTTTTGTGTTCCAGGAACTGCAGGATTGCAGAATCTTCAGGAGCTGCAGGAGCTACAAATGTTAGAGCTATTGAGAGATAAAAAAATGCAGAATAAAAGTATAGCAATAAGTAGGAGCAGCAAAAACTATTATTAAAACTGACTGAGCAAAGGAGAGGGAGTTACACCACAGGAAAAAATGCCAATAGTGGGACTGGCTCTGATACCATGTCAAACCAGGAGGTAACTCCTCAAATCAGAATGTGTATTAGCTGAAGAATGGACATGCATTTATACATGGAGGTGAGGCTATTGGGATTCATCTCCCAATGACTCTTGGCCTTCCTTATTTCCTAATATTATTTATTATACAAAATTAAATATCCACACCCATCCCATAGGATTAGGTGTCAACAAAAAAGACATTGAAACACTGTAAATATACCTAATATCAGTTTGACCTGTGGCATATGCACTGCTGAGACATCTAGGTTTGATAGTGGCGCGACTTAAGGTTGTATCAAGCTTTATTTGCAAAATAGGAAGGTTATCTATGACTAGTTGATATTAGATAGAGGTTCCTTTGGATTTAGGATAGTTTTCCAAGGGAGGAATGCATAAAGCGCCACTACCTAACTTATGGGAGACTTTTGGACAGATTTGGAGTATTCTCTTTGGAGCTTATGGACAAGTTTGTATGACTGAGGCTAGATAGGGCTTGACAATTAGGTTTTATCTCATCATGGGCTGATTGAAAAGGTAGGAGGGAAAAAATTTTATGGGTGTTTTCTAGCTGAAAAATTTGACATATTGGAGATCAACTGCTAGAAAACTTTGTTTTAACAACTAGTCATCATCAACAAGTGAAAAATACTGATGACTAACAATGGCTCCATTTGGGGAGGGCAGCTCCCTTTCAGGAGGTGTCCAGAATTTCAGATCTCGGTTCTTTGAAGACCAGTGCCTTTGTCCATTGGCGCAAATTTCTTTCTTCTTTGATGTTATTTCTGAAAATTGACAGCATGATTAGCATCAATGACATTTCTACCTACCCCACTATATTTCCTAACATTTTTTCTTCTTTTGGGTGCATTTGGACTAGCAACCCTTTGACGTAATTTTTTTCGGAAAATGACACTATCTAGTTCTACACTTATATCCGTCGGGAGTTTAGATTAAGCTGATGAACTCCTTTGTTTCTCTACCTATACTGGATTGACTGTCAAGGTTAAGCTATTTGATAGGATTTTATTCTCTAATCTACAACATGAAATTGAAAAATGACCAAATCAGGATTAGACAGTCTGATTTTTCATGTACTTGTGGCATGAAAGACAAACTTCAAACAGATATTATTTTACATAAAATGAAATCTAGAAAAACAAGGTTAGGATACACAATTTGTTTTCATCCCTGTTTTCCTCTTTGGTTCTGTTTTGAGCATGTGGAACCAGTATCTTTTCCTAATCTACTCTCTTTGATAATTCAAGCTTACACAATGTTGACTATCTTTTCCTCTCACTAACTTATCAGTAAATAAATTTAAAACATGTTCAGTTATGATTAGGCTAGATAACTGAACAAGACATTTGAGCACTAGTAGTGGCATTTAGACTTGCGCACTTTCCGAATGACTATTTTTTGAACATGGGGCTTTCTTTCTATTTTTTTAAACCGCCCTCTTTTTCTATTTTTATATTGTTTTTGAATTTTCTGTTTTTTGATTTTTTCCTCAAACAATGGTATATACAATGATTGAAAATATTTAAAATTGGAGCTCTTGAAAAAATAATGCTTTAATGTCCTGCCATTCACAGGACCTCCAAAAGTTTCAGTCCCATCAAGTTTTTGCAGGAAAAAGGCATTGTTTCCGCTAACTGAGTTGATGATGAAAGGCCCCTTCCATAAGTTTTCAAACTTGCCATGTTTACCTTTGTCTTCTCTTCTAGAATCCCATTTTAACACTTTGTCCCCAATTTGAAAATCATTTTCTTTGGTCCTTCTGTCAAAAATCTGTTTTATTTTGTCTTGCACTAACTGAGCCTTTTGGTAAACTTCTTCTCTTGTTTGCTGTAAATGGATAGTCTGATTTACCCTCCTTTTCATGTCATTTTCTTCTATTTGAACTTCCTACAATAGCTTCATGACTGGAACCCCTACAGATGTTGGAAAATGGCATCCATGCCATATACTAGTTGGTAGGGAGACATACCTATTGATTTTTTGGTGGTTAGTCTATCAGCCCATAGTGCTTGTACTGGTTTTCCATGCCATGCTTTTTTATTTTGTTCCAGGAGCTTCTTGATGATGTTGACTAGGATTTTGTTAGAGGACTCGACTAAACCATTACCTTGAGGGTAATAAGTTGTGGAATGTCCTAATAAAATGTGATATTTGTAACAGAAGTCAACCATTCTTCTGGAGGGAAAGGCAGCAATGTTATCTGTAATGATCTTTCTAGGACAACCGAATCTAGATAGTATTTTGGTTTCTAGGAACATAATGATGACTAAATCGGTGGAATTCCTAGAAGGTATGGCTTCTATCCATTTGGTAAAGTAATTAGTGGCTGTAAGGATCCATTTATGTTGAGCGGACGAAGAAGGGTGAATTTCCCCAATAAAATCTAGACCCCATTGCTGGAAGGGTCCTTCAACTATGATGGGGTGTAAGGGCTGTTGAAAATGCAGCAAGATGATGGAGCTTAGTGAAATGAAGTCGCCTTCACTAAGTGGGCCCGCAGGCGAATTCTGGCGCAAAGTCTATTTTTAGACTATGTCTATTTTTAGACATATGGAGCATGGTCTAGGAGTTGCAGTATGCTATTCTTGGATGATTGGTCGAGTTGGTAAAAATAGATGGACCTCTATTTTTAGACATATAGGTAGAAGTCTATTTTTAGACTGCCTGTCTAAAAATAGGTCAGTCAAATATTATTAGCCCTTAATAATATTTGGACTATAAGCTCTTGATTTACTCTCTTGGAGCACTTCAGTTCGAGCCTTGGAAGTGGCTCATGCATCTGACAGAGGAATTTCACTATTCTTAAGGGTTTGGTGAGCTCATGCATGGTTGACTTCAGTTAGGACTTCAGTGGCATAAATTTTGGTGGAGTTAATGAGACAGCTAGTGGAGTTGTGTTCTGTTTATTTTAGTTGAACTAGTTGAGATTCGTTTAACTAGCTAATCAATTAGTTATGAGTGGAGTTAATTAAATATTATTTAATTCATTAATTATTAGCTCATTATTCAACTCAAGAACACATCAGTTCACTATAGTGCATGATCAGTTCAGTGGAGACCAGTGAAAGAGGTAGATGAAAGGGTGGAGTTAGCTATCAGTGGCGACATCAGTTGTGCATGAGATTTGCACCACACTTGGAGAAATTTACCATGATGATTGCGCTTGTCAAGCCAAGGAGATTCGAACCTTGGATCTCTGTAAACCAGGAGCCATGATTAGCAATAGAGGCAAGGCAATTGGCGGTGAGTTTTGAACCAGTAACCTGTTCAAAACTGAGCTAGATTGTGTGTAACTTTATGAGATAGTACTGAGTACTTGTGAGGAGTATTGTACTGATTTTGTTACATGTTTTCTCCATTATAATATACACATATAGCTGGGGGTTTTCAGCTATAAGCTTTCCCCATACATACTGTGTTAATGTGTATGATGATTTGATATGTTATCGCTTGATTTTATTTCCGCATGTGTGATGATCTGAGTGGAAGAGATTATGTGTTGCATATAAATTCGAATTGTATGTGATCAAGATAGTCTTGGTGGATAATTAATCATTATTCAGCAAATTTCTACAAGGGCAAAGGTAAAAGCTTTTTCTTGCCATCAAAAATTTGACACTTATGGCATGTCATAACTAGTTTGTGAGTGTCAGGAAATAAGGTAGGCCAATAATAACCGGCTCTAAGGATTTTGTTCATTGTGGTTTTCCAGTAGAGATGACCTCCACATTCTCCTTCGTGCATTTTGTGCATAATTTTCTCTGCATCATACTCAAGCAAACATTTAAGCAGCATACTGGTGGGATTTTTCCAATACAGAACTCCATCTATAATGCAAAACTTTAGAGATTTTTTTTTAAGGAATCTTGCTTTTGTTTTTGATAAATTCGGAGGAGCATTTAGATAAAATAACACATAAAGAATATCTGCATACCAAGGTGAATTTAAAAACACTTGTTCAACATGAGGGACTGTGCATTATTCCTGTTCTTCTAAGGTGTCAACAAAATTTATATCTAATGCTTGGAGGTTAGTTTCGGCCATTAGTCTTTCAAGTTCCTTTCCTTTAACCAGTTTGGTGGGCCGGATTTCTAAGTCATATTCTAAGATGATAGCGATCCATTTTCCCCTTTTACCATAGGGATCTTGGTTTAATATGTATTTGATGACGACATTAGGAACAAAAGAAATTATATGAGAATGCAAGATGTAAACTCGGAAGTATTTTAGTGCTTTTACCAATGCGAATGCCTTTTTTTCCATGATGTTATATTTCAAGGGAGCATCTCTTAGGGATTTGCTAAAAAAGGCAATGGGTTGTTCTTTCCCTGCTGCATTTTTTTGTTACAACACAACAATTGTCGTGTGTTCCGAGGCAAATGAAAAAATGTAAAAATATTTGGTGAAATCAGGACTTATCGGGACTGGTGTTTTAGTTAGGGCCTTTTTAACTAATTCAAAATATTTTTTGGCTTCTGTAGTCCATTTAACCCCGAACTCTTTTTTCAACATATTTGTGATATCTCTCAGAAGTTCGGCAAGATTTGGGATGAATCTTCTCAAGAAATTAATCTTTCTGATAAAGGATTGCAACTCCTTTATGTTTCTGGGGTGACTTATTTGTAATATGCCTTTGATTCTCTGGGGGTCTATTTTTATTCCCTCTTCCGAAATGATGTGACCTAGGAGTTTTCCTTCTTCTAGACCGAAAAGTGTTTTCTTGAGGTTTAGGGATAAACCATATTTTCTACATTTGTTAAAAACCTTTCTTAAGTGAACCAGGTGCTCTTCATATGTTTTGGAATATACCGTGATATTGTCGAGATATATGACTATGAAATAACCTATGTCTTCTGAGAAGGCTATGTCCATGGCTCTTTGGAATGTGGCGCCAACATTCATCAATCCAAAGGGCATTCTAACGCACATGATAGTGCCCCAAGGTGTGGTGAAAGTCGTTTTGTGTTGATCAGTGGGGTAAACCAGCACTTGGTTGTAACCAGAAAAACCATCAAGTAATGAGATCCTTTTATCACCTACTACCTTTTGAAGTATGTGTTCCATTTTGGACAATGGATAGTTGTCCTTTAAACATGCTCTATTCAGGTTTCGGAAATCGATACAAAGTCTGATCTCACCAGTTTTTTTCCTAACTGATACTAGATTTGAAACCCACTTAGAGTACCTGAGGGACACTATTATCCCAGCATCATACATATTTTTGATTTCATTTTCAACCAATGGTAGTAAGACTGGGTTTATTCTTCTTAACTTCTGTTTGAAAGGCTTCTGGTTTTCTTTGAGGGGAATCTTATGTTGAATGATGCTTGTGTCATATGATTTCAAATCTTGGTATCCCCATGCGAACACATCTTTAAATTCTTTAAACAACTTGATGTACTCCTGTTTTATGTGAGGAGGGAGGGTTTTGGATAGTTTGATCTTTCTTGGTTCTTCCGTGCTTCCTATGTTATATTCTTCTATGTCGACCTTGGTAGATTCCATTTTTGGATTTTTGACCACATCGTTAAAATCAAACAATTATTCTAAAGGTGCAAGCCCTCTGGGTATGGTGTCATTTTCACAGTGTAAGACTTCAATTTCTCTTTGATCTATGTCCTCTCCTATCTCAGTTTCATATGAATGATTTACCAAGTTTACATTTGTCCAAGAAGGTAAATTTGGCTCTTGATCTTGATTGTTGCTAGGATTCTTTTCTTCATTTTCTAAGTCTATTTTGGTCACTTCAAATTCATTCCTAGATTGTAAAAAATCATCAAATTGATCGTCATCTTTGAATATTTGCCAATGGTCAATATTGTCTGGTACTGTAGGGTGATTTTTGACTTGAATACTGTATTGCTCGTTTAGACATGGTATTTGGCCATTTCTTGCAGCAAAGGCGAGCTCATTGGCTAGGATATATTGAACCCTAGGAATATAAGTGAGTTCATATTTTTCAAAGGTTTTGAGGATGTCTAAAGCTGCATTCCTGTATTCTCTTATTCTTGGGTTTTTTTCCGAATATTCACCTTTGATTTGCCTAATTACAAGTTCTGAATCTCCCTGGGCTGATATTTTCTTAGCGCCTAAGTCCTTAAGTATGTGTAGACCAAGGAGAAGGGCCTGATATTCCGAAATTTTATTAGTACATTGGAATTCTAATCTGAAAGAATGACCTTCATTAGTATTATGTATCCAGATGTCGGCCCCCGAACCAATTTTTCCACAAGAACCGTCAAAGCTTATATTCCAAAGAGCTTCTTTTTCATACATGATACTAAGTTGTTTTCAGGTTTCCTAGAGCTTTGGTCATCAGTTTCTTCATTTAGTAATGGGAAATGTGGTTTTGATGGTTTGAAATCCTCTTCATTTTCTTTTATCTACTCATTTATATCACTTTCATTGTATAAGATAAAAGAATCTAAACTGGAATGAATGGAATAAATGGGAGTGTTGTTTGGCTTATCCCAGTTGCTAACCATGTATTTCATGTGAGTTTCTCAGTATAATCTCCTAGTCTGGTTGAAAACTGGGATGTTAGTGAATGACATATCCATTTGAAGGTTACCTTGTATTTTGGCATCCCATGCCCTTGATAGTAGCATTCCATACTTAGGAGGAATATCGGCCACTACTACGTCCATGACTAGGTTTTTTGCCAGTAGCTGTGTTAAAGAAAAACACAGGTTCTTTATTAGACCTAAGCATTTGACCCGACTTGAATCAAAGGAGTATAGGTCTTTGTAAGGTTGAGTTACCTCTAGACCCAGGTTTTCCATGATTTCTTTAGGCATGAGGTTATGGGAGGCACCAGAATATAACATGGCATTATGTAATATCTTGTCCTGTATGTTCAAAATTACATAGAAAGGAGAGACAATTCCTTCTTGGTATTCACCTTCTATTTTAGGGCCGAACAAGAGCTCGGGTTTGTCATCAGTTAGATTTAAAGTATCTGCCTCATTTCCTATATCAAAAACTTTGAAGATTTGAGATCTATACCTATCTATAGTTATTAGCTCAGTAACGGGTATGGTTATTTTTATTTTGGAAATTTCCCCTTCAAAACTAAAAGGAGTTTGTAGTTTGGACAGATTTGTTTCGGCTTTCTCGGACATGACTTTCTCTATGTTATTAATTTACTGACTCTGGTTCGGGACTTTGTTCAACATAGACATCTTAGGAATCTTGGTGGAGTTACTAGGAGAATCTGAGCCAAGACTTGTCTGAATAGCTTTAACTTTGTTTTGGTCAGTTTTCTTGACCATGATTTTGTTGCTATCCACTTCTTTTTTAAGGATGGTATTAGGGGTTTTATCAGTGTCTGAACTACCTTTCTTGGAGTTGTCTTGGTTTATTTTGCTTCTAAGATCTGTCTGTGAGCTTCTATTATGGCATTCTGAAAATCTATGGCAGGATCTTTGGGATCTTCATAGTCGGTTTCATTTTGATTCGGAGAGAAGAAAGCTTGTTCTTCTTCTGTGAGGTAGAATTCACTCTCATTATCAAAACCTATAAGGTTCAAATGATTTTCATCAATGGGTTCTGTATCCCTCTCATCCTCATCAACATAATTTTCGTTAAAGGGTGGCCTGATTTGTTGGTCATTTTCCCTTGGTTTATTTTAAGATTGGTCTCTCCTAAAATTTTGGTTCTGGTTCCTATTTTGAGGGTTTGGCTGGTTGTCCCTAAGAGGTGCCTTTTCACTCATTTTTTATCACATATTTCTCATGGATTTAACAAGGCCATCTATTCTAGGATCTGAGGAAGACACTGAAGGGGCAACTTCATCACGGTATGTGACTTTATTTTCTACTCTTATCCTAGCTCTCTTTTCAGCTAAGTTGGCTTCTGCGTTTATAGCCACTCTTTTCATTTCCTCTAAGGTAGGGGGGTCCTTGTCTCTTAGTTGATAAGTCATATCTGGGTCGAAACATTCGGGGAATTTTGCTAAGGCTGAGCCAAGTGGAGGTTCTAAGTGAGGCGGGAGGGTGTTATAAACACTATTGAAACTAGTGCAGTATCCCTGGACACTTTCCCCATTTTCCCGTTTTAGATTGTTATATTCCGACAGGATTTGAATAGGGTTATTTCTGATTTCCCCCTTATTTATGAAGGTTTGGTAGAGTTGTGGGAGATTGTGGATTTTGTTTAGAGTTAAGCTCTTAAACCATTTTTTTGGTTCTCCACCTAGGCTTTGGGCGAACATCCTCATTATGATGGTCTTGTCTTCTATTTTCATGTATTCAAAAGCATCTCTAATTCTATCTACATGTTGTTGAGCTGTGGTAGTCTCAAATTCGGTAAAGTGCGGGATTTTGGATTGATAGTCATTTTGTAAGGGAGCCAAAGGGTGTGGCAACACAAACGGTGCATACCAGGCTGCCATGGTGGGAGCTAATGGATTATGTACAAAGTGAGGGCTTGTAGGATGAGCTGAGGTGATTTGAAAAGTAGTGGTTTGGATGGGTGTGGCGGATGTACTTGGACTAGTGAGCTAATTTTGAGCAGATCTGGGGTGGTAGGAGCCAAAGTGATGGAGAAGCTGAAAGTCGGGAGGTGTAGTAGGCAAGGCTTCTCTACTAGGACTTTGTGGCAGATCTAGGGGCTCAAGATCGTCAAAGTTTACCTTACTTTGTGAATTGCTTCTAAAAAGGGTTTTTGCTAATTTTAAGTCAAATGGGGAATCCTGCAAGGCTGTGAGGTGTTCAGGTACTGATCTTGCTTTACGAATGGACCTATCGGTAGTTAAATTGCCAGTTTCGGAAGCTTGCCACAGAATCTTCTTTGGGTCATCTACTATATTAGGGGGATTTGGGTCAGGATGAGATCTAGTATAGATTCTTTGTGAAGCTAGATTTCGAAATCAGAGTGTAGAGAGGATGGTATTTTTGATTGTTTTGGATGGATGGTCTCTCTAGGGGTTTTTGCTAAAAGTGAAGGATGGTCAAAACAAAAATGAGGACTAGTGGAGTCGCCAGGTGGATTTCTATGAGAACTATGGTCCACCAAGAAAACTATCAAATATGCTTTCGGGAAAAAGTTTTCTAGCAAAATTTGAGATGAAGACTTGCAAGGAAGAGTGTTTCACTTGGTTTGAACAGTTTGCTAGGCTGTCTAGACAAGTTAATGGTTCTATTTGCAAGATTATTTCTTTTTATCCCCTTTGTTTAGGTGAAGTCTTCTGAATCACTAATTTAACTTAGTTTGTCACTGATTACAGGGTTTGCACCATAAGTTTTAAGTTTTGGAAAGGATGAGTCAACATAAAGGTATGGTTTATGAATTTTTTGGTTTTTTATGGAGTTTTTAGGCCTATTGGAGGCTAGTGGAGTCGCCAGGTGGAACTTGGTTGTTTTTGTAAAGATGTAGCTATGGTCCATCACCAATAACTAGGGAAAAGCCAATTTGGGAATGTTTTGGGGTTTTTTGAGTTTTTATGTGCAGCCTATAGTTTATTAAAGTGTTCTAAACCTGGTTCATCACTTTTATAGGGTGGTGAAAACAAAAAGAGTTTACTCTAAATGATTATATGGACTGCTTGCCTGTTTAAATTTTTAAAGAATAATGAATCTACAAGAGTTTGCTAGACTGTTATGTACTCAATTGGTCCCACCGTGATCGCCATTATGTTAGTGTGGCGATGAGGTGGCTCAATAGTATTCTAAAATTTTAGCAAAACAGTAAGGCCTACTGGAGGCTAGTGGAGTCGTTAGGTGGATTTTTAGTTGTTTTGAGAGTATATGTGTATGGCCCACCACCAATATTGATAAACACCAATCTCGAGATATTTTTGGGGTTTTCTGAGTTTCCTATATGTAGCCCTGAGGTTTGGAAGAGTTTCCTATAACTGAATCAACATTTTGCTAAGATGGTGAAGGAGCTAGTTTCTACTCTTTAGACAATACCTAAGTTTTCTAATTTTGACTGAGATTTTGAGAGATCCTAAGGGATACCGAGGATGTTTTGACTCAAAGTCCCACCGTGACCGCCATTATGTTAGGGAGCGGCGGGATAAGTCAATCAGATAATATTATTAAGGCTGCTGGAATGTTTTAGGGAATCTAAGTTTGTTTACTACTCAGAGTCCCACCGTGTTTGCCATTATGTTAGTGTGGCGATGAGGTGGCTCAATAGTGTAGTGTGCTTAGTTCAAAAAGGGGCTTTCCGTGAGTCTTGAAAGGTATTCAGATTAAAATGAACTCAGAAAGGTCCCATCGTGATCGCCATTATGTTAGGGTCCCGTGATTTGGCTGATTGGCAAGCCAAATGACAGTGTAACATCAAACCAATCTTTGGAGCCCAAGGACCTAGCCTTCCTAGACTCAGAGAGGGCTCTCTCTATTTGTGTAAGGGATATCTATGTGTTTGCTTATTGTGTTCTTGATTTTAGGCTAGTTATGAAGTAGGTTTTTGGTTTTAGGTTGTGAGGGATGAACCGATCAAAGACTAAGATAGGTAAAAATATGTCAGATCAACTGGGTTATGGGGTCGAAAAGGTCAAGAAAGCTTTTAGGTGGTGACACAAGGTTGTTGAAGCGCCGATTTGAGCGAGGTAAAATGGATCTTTAGGGAAAATGGAGTGGGATGGACATTAAATTTGTGAAGAACAAAGGATTTCAAACATAAATAGTTTAATAGCTGACATAAACATGGTAGGGAAAACCATTAATCATGAGAAATGTAACTATAAACTGATCAATGCATAGAAATAAAAATTTAAGCCATGCATAGAGATATATGACTCTCTAACTTTAGGAAATGGCTATCAGACTTTGGGGAAATACATTTAAGACAAACAAACAACTCAAATTACTATGAGGAAACACCTAAGCATAGTATTTCAAGCTATTGGGCACTTTCAAGAAAGATTGCATAGTTTTAGGCAAAGGGCAAGATCAATACAAGACCTCCTTGGTTCAATAAATCACAATCTAACAATCAAAGAGAGGTTTCAAAGGTGGAGCTATGACTAGCCATGAGTAAGTAGGGCATACCGTGAATCATACTTAGCATGCATAAAACCATAAATGAAATAAGAAAACAATATTCTTTAGTTATCAAAGAGCAATCAAGGATTCTTTGATATGACTAAGAAGGTAGAAAACATAGAAGCTATAAAGAAACAGGAAACTTGAGGTGCCTCCAAGGGCATGTCTCAAATCTATTCTCTACTGTCTTATAGCAATCAAGAACATGGGATTATGAATGAAAACTAAGAAGCATAACAGAGAGGGACATTATACCATTTTACCAGGTCAAGGAATCCAACAACAGACCTCCTTCATCATCCAAAAAACATTCAAGAAACTATCTAATGCATGAGACAAGTGTTTCTTCCAAGCTTGTATAACCATATATTGCTTCTATTCATCAAGTTCAGCCATGTTTACAATGAAAGCCTTTGTAATATATAGGCCAAAGTGAGGAAAACTACCTAGTTCAACTAGCAATCTCATTGGCCTATCCAAAATATCTGATTTTGTCCTTGAGGCTTTTCAAAGCCTAAGGCACAAAATATCTAATAAAATATCTCAAAAATGCTAAAAAAGGAAAATAAATTGAATTTTCCTAACTAACCATGCCAAAAAATAGCTAAACGCACATGAGGAAAAGTCACTTTTGAAAAGTACATTTTTCACAAAAATACTTAAGAAATACATCAGCAGAAAGTCCTCTTTCTTGTGGACAACTTTTGGATGCCTTCCCGATGTCTAAACAAGGCCCGTGATGGCTCATTGGAAAGATATGAATGTATATTTTATGAAAATGCTTATTTTGATCCAAACTGACCACTAGAAGTCCATTAGAAACTGACCTATGTATAAAAACTCAGAAAATAGAGCTTGCTGATAAACGGGGCAGAATGTGGAAAAAGTGGGTGTTTTTCGCCATTTTGGGGGAGAAAATAATCTTCCATTGATCTGAAAATTGCTGAGTATATGCCCCTGAAATTATGGCATCCAATGATACCATTTTCATCCTTTGAGGATGTGCCAAACAGAAATGGCAATGCCCATGAGTTTTAGCCAAAAACCCAAAAATGACAAAAAACCAAAACTTGTTGAATTTCTCCCAATTTTGGCGAGCATGACCCTCAAGGGTTTTTAGACACATGCTGTGAATTGGAGGCCAAAATTTGGAGCTTTGAGGTGTCTTTATTTAATTTTGGTGCCGGACGCCTCCTTTGAGCTTCCTTGATTTTTTCCTGTGTGGCCTTCAATTTTCGCCGGGCGAACTGATTGAGCTTCTTATAGTGCCCAGTCATCCTCCTTTGAAGGTTAAAATCTCTATTGGCCTTCTCCAACTTCTTTTCCAAGTGATCATTTACCCTCTCAAGCCATGCTTCTTGATTGTTCTCTATCTCTTGGGTGAACAATGTAGTGAGAGGAGTATATTGGAGAAGGGCAGCTTCTTCCTCCTTTTGTTTCTCAAGGGCTTTTCTGAGTCCCATGGTTCTTGGCCTCTTTCTCCTGGGCTAATCTTCATCTTCAGTATCATTGAACTCACCCATGAGTTCTTCCAATTTAAATTGCGCCTTGGAGGCCTCTTTTTTGTATTTGATGGCCCGGGTCTCATATATCGCCATGTGGACACTCATCTGTTTATTTTGAATTTGCAAAAAGTGATTAAAGTTTCTAGCCCTCTCTAGATCAGTCCTCAAAGCATCAATTTAGCTTTCTCTATTGATCAAGAGAGTCTCTAGGATTCAGGCCTCATTGTCGCTATCATCACTTTGGATTTGAATTATGTCAAAATCTCTCTCCTTTTCATGGCTGCTTTCTTCTTTCTCCTTTCCCTTGCTTTTGGTGGCTCTCTTGGTCTTCCTCCTCTTGGATAAATCAACAATGGGATG
This sequence comes from Pinus albicaulis, assembly GCA_034641835.2. Lineage (NCBI taxonomy): Eukaryota > Viridiplantae > Streptophyta > Pinopsida > Pinales > Pinaceae > Pinus > Pinus albicaulis. Next base: position 20,288,507 of record CM076578.1, on the reverse strand, counting down.
CTTGGGAAATTTCCCCTTGCTTCGGAGGGCCCTAGTAATATTTGGAGTTACAACTTTATGCACCCTTTTCCTTGATGTCTGGGGCTTGGCCACTTTTGGAGAAGAAAGCATGGCCCCTTGCCTAGAAGAGGCAGCTAGCACATGCTCTATTGGATTTTTTCCCTTGTTACTTTCCTCATCATTCTTGCCACTGTTTTGAGTTTTTTCATGACGCTGCTCTTCATTACTGTGTTGTATATCATCACTGTGTTTTTCTTCATGAGGTTTCCTTTCCTCACTGTGTTGCACCTCTTTATCATGCTATTGTTCTTCTTCATGAGGCTGCCTTTCCTCACTGTGCTGCACCTGCTCATCATGTTTTTCCTCCACTTTATCATGCTATTGTTCATCATCATGTTGCTTCTCATCTTCATGCTGCTACTCATCATCATGATCTTCTTCCCCTTGTTGCCCTTCTTCATCATGTTGTTCCTCCTCTTCATCATGTTGTTGTGCATCTTGCTCTTCCTCCCCTTGCTAATGCTCTTCTTCCTCGTCATGCTCTAATTCTTTTTTCAATGGGAAATTTTAACTTCTTGGGAATGGGATTGCTTGAAGAAGGCAAAGGATGGTGAGTGGAAGGTGAAGGAGATGTATGGAATGAAGTAATAGTGGTGAAATCCGGATGTGCAATGAAAGTATCCCAAGATATTTTCTTCTTCTCAAGCTGATGAAGAATGATAACCTTTATGAGGGAATGATGGAAGAGGCAACCTGACTGCTGAGGAGGAGGCTTTTTCTGAACAGTGGAGGCCATTTTCTAAATACTTCCATGGAGGAAGAAAGGGAGATTTAGCAATTTGGCTCTTGTGAAATGCATGAGCAATCGGACATGGTAGGCATAGAAGCGGGAGAATCTTCCCTCGCAAGTGAAGTATTTCATGATTAACTTCATGACGGGGGCATAAATAGTCAACAGATATGAGAAGGGAAAGATGGATGGACATGTATCTCTATTCTCAGGCTTCAAAAAAGGTTTTTACTATTCTGAGTCTAGGTGGCTCTATTTGAACCACTTCTCTCCGACATAAGGGATTTTTGTGGCCTTGGAAATGGATCTTGGAGAAAACTTGAAATCCAAGCCTGCCAGCTGAAAATGTTTCCCTTGAAATCTCAAAGCACAAAGATGTGTCAAAGGGGAATATTGTTTTACCTCCTACACCCTTTGGCAAAACTCTAGACACCCAACCTCATGGAAGTTAAACAGGACTAATGGATGAGCATTTACCTCTTCAGTTGAAACAGGCTCAAACCTCCTGTGAAAGCCACTCCTATTGTCTTGCCTGGGAGGCATTTTGTTTTGAATACTTTTTCTTGACTGAAAAAAACAATATGTCTCAAATGGTCCTTGAAATGGCTTCTCAAGCACACACCCTGTCCTTCTTATAAGTCACTATTTTGTCCTCTTTTATGCCACACAACAAGTATTTGTCAAATGAAAAGAAGACAGTAAATTTATTACTCTGCTTGGGCAAGGTATTGAAAAGAGGAATTTGTGGTTTCTTGTTAGAACAAGGATCTCCTTGTGTTTTGACAGAAACAAAACACCCTTCCCCAAACAATACTCTTTTGCTGTTCACTGGTTTCTATAGAAAGGTAGACAAAACACCCTCAACTGGCTTTGAAAAATATTTCAACACACTCTGTTTTTTGGATTATAGAGGGTGCACAAAGTTTTCTATTTCACCATACAGAGAGTACTGTTTATAATGACAAGCTTTCAAATTATGGTCATTGTTTTCCCCTTTGATTTTGCAAATAGGTGTTGTTTTAGTTTTAACTCAGTTAGGACAGCCTTCAGCAATTATGGGATCTCTGCTCAATCACAGGAAGAAAAACATCCTTCTAGATTGATTTTGGGACCTTCAAACACATATCTTGCTTTTTTGAACTATGGAAGCTACACAGAGTTTGTTGTCTCATAACATAAAAAGGGAAGTTTTATTCATCTACCCAACCTTCATCTTTTAGAACCCTACTCCTTTACTATCATTGTCTTTGAAAAGAAATAAGGGCTTCTCGAGACTGTTTCAACACTTTTCTCTATCACTTGAAATGGTCTGTGACATTTACAGCCATAAACAACTTTGCTTTTGATAAAAAAAACCTTACCCTCTTTATCACTGCTTCTTCCTTGAGAAAATAACCTTGTCACCCCTTTAAGATTTCAAAAAACTAGCAATAAGCAATGGAGAATACCTTGAAATAAGGCTTATAGCCTTGGTCGATTTATTGAGCAGCTCCAAAAGCGTTTTGGAGGGTGTTTTGGGTGAGCGGCACGTTCACAGGAAAAAACGCCGCGCAGTGAGGGGTGTCGGGTTGGCCTTTGGGCAGTTGGCGACTGGCACTATAGGCGCGCCGCGCAAAAATAGAAACCCTTTGTAATTTCGTTCGCAGGTGTGCCGCGCACTTTTCTAGGCGCACCGCGCAAGCTTTAAACCTTCAAACTTGTGATGATTTTCTCAGCTTGGAGGCTTTCTCGATGCTTGAACCTAAGGAAAGGAACATTTGTATTTAAAATTTATGATGTTTCCATATGCTCTCCCAAACCTATTTGAAAGAGACACTTTAAATGCCTTTATATTGCGCTTTGGAGGGTTTAACTGTTCTGAAAGGCCTGTTTGTTTCATCAAAACATGAACCACTACTTTTGTCATTTTATTATCTTTAAAACATCACAAAAGCCAATATCTGACCAGGACTCCTAAAAGTGTTGTGGATGGTACTTTTGAAAATCTTCATAGATATGACCCTTTTCAAAGTGAAGAAACCATCTTAAAAGCCAAAATCTCTCTTAGTGTTTTCTCATCAAGGCAATACCCTTTTCACTGTTTGCCTATTTCTGATCTTCAAAGGAGCACTGCTTAAGAGTCAAATCCAAGGCTTTTGATGCATCCTTTGCTACATCTTGGAAGGAGATGATCCACATTTATAGGACTTATTTTGACCACTCGACTCTATTGGTGTATGATGATGATTATGCCCATATTGAAGTTGATCAAAACTATCAGGTGCCCTTTTTGAGATTTTCTTTTGACTGTGGATAAAAAACCTTATTTGCATCACCCATGGATTTCAACTATATCTGTTCACAAAGGAAAAAGGGCTTTAGAGACCCTTAATGCAATAATATGGAACAACAAGGCTTTTTCACATGTTTCATAAAAGGCCTTTGACTATGATAGTGGTATGGCTTGATCCTTTAAATGTTGTCCCTGAATTTAAAACACATGCCATACCCTTTCCTTACATTTGATGAGTCTGTACAAATTTTGTTCACTTTAGCTGCAAGTTTCCTTTGAAGGAGATATTTGATAGAAGAAAAACCAAACCTCTTTGATTATCATAATACCACTGCCTGGCCATCTTCTTAACAACATTTTTCTATTCATAAGCCTTCAATGGTTTCCTACTACACTTAAACTCTATCTTTCAATCAGTGAAACCATATAATCAATATTTGAAACACCACTGTTGTGTTAGTGGTTTCATATATTGAAGAAAAAAGGTGTTAAAACAACTTTTAGGCAGTTTGCAGCATTGTTAGCTTTGTGCCCTTTTGAATGAGGGTACACCTCTGTTCCTGGCCCTCTAATTGTTAAATTAAGGAGGCCTTTATCACATTGCCAAACCCTCTGCTTGTTAAATGAAGGAGGTTTTCAATAAGTGACCCAACCCTCTGCTCATGTTTTGAGGAGGTTTTACAGTCATTTAACCCTCTCCTCATGCTTGGAGGAGGTTTTACATAGTGATGCCATTTCAATCTGCTTTCAAGCAGTGTCATCTTTGCTTTCACTGCCTATTCATAGTTAAGAAAATAAAAGTGACAAATTGACAATATGCCATGAGGGGCAATTCTCTGAGATATGTAACCCTGCTATTAAAATATATTTATGCATATTTAGACATCAGAAGCAACCTGACCAGTATCTGCAGAGTATTACTTTTTTATTCATAAGTCACTAACCTTTTGACTGTGTTTGCAGGAGTTCATTGAAATACCTCTCTGTCCAGTACTTGCATCCCAGGCTCAAAACCACATGAGAAGCAACTGTCTTCTCGTGTTAAGTTTAATAATGTCTTCTAGAACACTGGTACACTTCTGCTCTTGAAACATACATTGAAACACTGTAAATATACCTAATATCAGTTTGACCTGTGGCATATGCATTGCTGAGACATCTAGGTTTGTTAGTGGCACGACTTAAGGGTGTATCAAGCTTTGTTTGTAGAATAGGAAGGTTATCTATGACTGGTTGATATTAGATAGAGGTTCTTTTGGCTTTAGGATAGTTTGCCAAGGGAGGAATGCCTAAAGCGCCACTACCTAACTTAGGGGAGACTTTTGGATAGATTTTGAGTATTCTCTTTGGAGCTAATGGACAAGTTTGTATGACTGAGGCTAGATAGGGCTCGAAAATTAGGTTTTATCTCATCATGGGCCGATTGAAAAGGTAGGAGGGAAAAATGTTTATGGGTGTTTTCTAGCTGAAAAATTTGACATATTGGAGATCAACTGCTAGAAAAATTGGTTTTAACAACTAGTCATCATCAACAAGTGAAAAATACTGATGACTAACAGTGGCTCCATTTGGGGAGGGCATCTCCCTTTCAGGAGGTGTCTAGAATTTCAGATCTCGGTTCTTTGAAGACCAGTGCCTTTCTCCATTGGAGAAAATTTCTTTCTTCTTTGATGCTATTTCTGAAAATTGACAGCATGATTAGCATCAATGACATTTCTACCTACCCCACTATATTTCCTAACATTTTTTCTTCTTTTGGGTGCATTTGGACTAGCAACCCTTTGACATAAATTTTTTGAAAAATGACACTATCTAGTTCTACACTTATATCCGCCGGGAGTTTAGATTAAGCTGATGAACTCCTTTGTTTCTCTACCTATACTGGATTGACTGTCAAGGTTAAGCTATTTGACAGGATTTTATTCTCTAATCTAAAACATGAAATTGAAAAATATCCAAATCAGGATTAGACAGTCTAATTTGTCATTTACTTGTGGCATGAAAGAAAAACTGCACACAAATATTATTTTGCATAAAATGAAATCTAGAAAAACAAGGCTAAGATACAAAAAAAAAATTTCATCCCTGTTTATCTCTTTGGTTCTGTTTTGAGCATGTGGAACCAATATCTTTTCCTAATCTACTCTCTTTGATAAGTCAAGCTTACACAATGTTGACTATCTTTTCCTCTCACTAACTTATCAGCAAATAAATTTAAAACATGTTTAGTTATGATTAGGCTAGATAACTAAATAAGACATTTGAGCACTAGTAGCGGCATTTAGACTTGTGCACTTTCCGAATGACTATTTTTTGAACATGGGGCTTTCTTTCTATTTTTTTAAACTGCCCTTTTTTCTACTTTTCTATTGTTTTTGAATTTTATATTTTTTGATTTTTTCCTCAAACAATGGTATATACAATGATTGAAAATATTTAAAATTGAAGCCCTTGACAAAAATAATGCTTTAATGTCCTGCCATTCACAGGACCTCCAAAAGTTTCAGTCCCATCAAGTTCTTGCAGGAAAAAGTCATTGTTTCCGCTAACTGAGCTAATGATGAAAGGCCCCTTCCATAAGTTTTCAAACTTGCCATGTTTACCTTTGTCTTCTCTTCTAGAATCCCATTTTAACACTTTGTCCCCAATCTGAAAATCATTTTCTTTGGTCCTTCTGTCAAAAATATATTTTATTTTGTCTTGCACTAATTGAGCCTTTTGGTAAACTTCTTCTCTTGTTTGCTGTAAATGGATAGTCTGATTTACCCTCCTTTGCATGTCATTTTCTTCTATTTGAAATTCCTGTAATAGCTTCATTACTGGAACCCCTAAAGATGTTGGGAAAATGGCATCCATGCCATATACTAGTTGGTAGGGAGACATACCTATTGATTTTTTTGTGGTTAGTCTATCAGCCCATAGTGCGTGTACTAGTTTTCCATGCCTTGCTTTTTTATTTTGTTCCAGAAGCTTCTTGATGATGTTGACTAGGCTTTTGTTAGAGGACTCGGCTAAACCATTACCTTGAGGGTAATAATCTGTGGAATGTCCTAATGAAATATGATATTTGTAACAGAAGTCAACCATTCTTCTGGAGGAAAAGGCAGCAGTGTTATCCGTAATGATCTTTCTAGGATAGCCGAATCTAGATAGGATGTTGGTTTCTAGGAACTTAATGATGACTGAATCGGTGGCATTCCTGGAAGGTATGGCTTCTATCCATTTGGTAAAGTAATTAGTGGCTGTAAGGATCCATTTATGTTGAGCGGACGAAGAAGGGTGAATTTCCCCAATAAAATCTAGACCCCATTGCTGGAAGGGTCCTTCAACTATGATGGGATGTAAGGGCAAATGTAAAAGCTTTTTCTTGCCATCAAAAATTTGGCACTTATGGCATGTCATAACTAGTTTGTGAGTGTCAAGAAATAAGGTAGGCCAATAATAACCGGCTCTAAGGATTTTGTTTGCTGTGGTTTTCCAGTAGAGATGACCTCCACATTCTCCTTCGTGCATTTCGTGCATAATTTTCTCTGCATCATACTCAAGCAAACATTTAAGTAGCATACTAGTGGGATTTTTCCAATACAGAACTCCATCTATAATGCAAAACTTTAGAGATTTTTGTTTAAGGAATCTTGCTTTTTTTTTATAAATTCGGAGGAGCATTTAGATAAAATAACACATAAATAATATCTGCATACCAAGGTGAATTTAAAAACACTTGTTCAACATGAGGGGCTGTGCATTCTTCCTATTCTTCTAAGGTGTCAACAAAATTTATATCTAATGCTTGGAGGTTAGTTTCGGCCATTAGTCTTGCAAGTTCCTGTCCTTTAACCAGTTTGGTGGGCCAGATTTCTAAGTCATATTCTAAGATGATAGCAATCCATTTTCCCCTTTTACCATCGGGATCTTGGTTTAATATGTCTTTGATGACGGCATTAGGAACAAAAGAAATGATATGAGAATGCAAGCTGTAAACTCAGAAGTCTTTCAGTGCTTTTACCAATGCGAATGCCTGTTTTTCCATGATGTTATATTTCAAGGGAGCATCTTTTAGGGATTTTATAAAAAAGGAAATGGTATGTTCTTGCCCTGCTGTGTTTTTTTGTAACAACACAGCAGCTATCATGTGTTCCGAGGCAAATGAAAAAATGTAAAAATATTTGGTGAAATCAGGACTTATCGGGACTAGTGTTTCAGTTAGGGCCTTTTTAACTAATTCAAAATATTTTTTGGCTTCCGTAGTCCATTTAACCCCGACCTCTTTTTTCAACATATTTGTGATATCTCTCAAAAGTTCGACAAGATTTGGGATGAATCTTCTCAAGAAATTAATCTTTCCGATAAAGGATTGTAGCTCCTTTATGTTTCTGGGGTGACTTATTTGTAATATGCCTTCGATTATCTGGGGGTCTGTTTTTATTCCCTCTTCCGAAATGATGTGACCTAGGAGTTTTCCTTCTTCTAGACTGAAAAGTGTTTTCTTGGGGTTTAGGGATAAACCATATTTTCTACATTTGTTAAAAACCTTTCTTAAGTGAACCAGGTGCTCTTCATTTGTTTTGGAATATACCGTGATATCGTCGAGATAACCTATGTATTTTGAGAAGGCTATGTCCATGGCTCTTTGGAATGTGGTGCTAGCATTCATCAATCCAAAGGGTATTTTAACGTACATGAAAGTGCCCCAAGGTGTGGTGATAGCCATTTTGTGTTGATCAGTGGGGTAAACAAGCACTTGGTTGTAACCATAAAAACAATCAAGTAATGAGATCCTTTTAGCACCTAATACCTTTTGAATTATGTGGTCCATTTTGGGCAATGGATAGTTGTCCTTTAAACAGGCTCTATTCAGGTTTCGGAAATCGATACAAAGTCTGATCTCACTAGTTTTTTTCCTAACTGATACTAGATTTGAAACCCACTTAGAGTACCTGAGGGACACTATTATCCCAGCATCATACATCTTTTTTATTTCCTTTTCAACCAATGGTAGTAAGACTGGGTTTACTCTTCTTAACTTCTGTTTGAAAGACTTCTGGTTTTCTTTGAGGGGAATCTTATGTTGAATGATGCTTGTGTCGTATGATTTCAAATCTTGGTATCCCCATGCGAACACATCTTTAAATTCTTTAAACAACTTGATGTACTCTTGTTTTATGTGAGGAGGGATGGTTTTGGATAGTTTGATATTTCTTAGTTCTTCCGTGCTCCCTATGTTATATTCTTCTATGTCGACCTTGGTAGATTCTATTTTTGGCTTTTTGGCCACATCGTTAAAATCAAACAATTCTTCTAAAGGTGCAAGCCCTTTGGGTATGGTGTCATTTTCACAGTGTAAGACTTCAAGTTCTCTTTGATCTATGTCCTCTCCTATCTCATTTCCATATGAATGATTTACCAAGTTTACATCTATCCAAGAAGGTAAATATGGCTCTTGATCTTGATTTTTGCCAGGATTCTTTTCTTCATTTTCTAAGTCTGTTTTGGTCACTTCAAATTCATTCCTAGATTGTAAAAAATAATCAATTTGATTGTCATCTTTGAATATTTTCCAATGGTCAATATTTTCTGGTACTATAGGGCGATTTTTTACCTGAATACTGTATTGCTCGTTTAGACATGGTATTTGGCCATTTCTTGCAGCAAAGGCGAGCTCATTGGCTAGGCTATTTTGAACCCTAGGAATATATGTGAGTTCATATTTTTCAAAGGTTTTGAGGATGTCTAAAGCTGCATTCATGTATTCTCTTAGTCTTGGGTTTTTTTCTGAATATTCACCTTTGATTTGCCTAATTACAAGTTCTGAATCTCCCTGGGCTGATATTTTCTTAGCGCCTAAGTCCTTAAGTATGTGTAGACCAAGGAGAAGGGCCTCATATTCCACAATGTTATTAGTACATTGGAATTCTAATCTGAAAGAATGAACTTCATTAGTATTTTGTATCTAGATGCCGGCCCCCAAACCAGTTTTGCCACAAGAACCGTCAAAGCTTATACTCCAAAGAGCTTCTTTTTCATACATGATACTAAGCTGTTTTTCAGGTTTCTTGGAGCTTTTGTCATCAATTTCTTCATTTAGTAATGGGAAATGTGGTTTTGATGGTTTGAAATCCTCTTCATTTTCTTTTATCTACTCATTTATATCACTTTCATTGTATAAGATAAAAGAATCTAAATTGGAATGAACGGAAAAAATGGGAGTGTTGTTTGGCTTATCCCGGTTGCTAACCATGTATTTCATGTGAGTTTCTCGGTATAATCTCCTAGTCTGGTTGAAAACTGGGATGGTAGCGAATGACATATCCATTTGAAGTTTACCTTATATTTTGGCGGCCCATGCCCTTGATAGTAGCATTCCATACTTAGGAGGAATATCGGCCACTACTACGTCCATGACTAGGTTTTTTTCCGGTAGCTATGTTAAAGCAAAACATAGGTTCTTTATTAGACCTAAGCATTTGACTCGACTTGAATCAAAGGAGTACAGGTCTTTGTAAGGTTGAGTTACCTCTTGACCCAGGTTTTCCATGATTGCTTTAGGCATGAGGTTATGGGAGGCACCAGAATCTAACATGGCATTATGTAATATCTTGTCCTGTATGTTCAAACTTACATAGAAAGGAGAGATAGTTCCTTCTTGGTATTCACCTTCTATTTTGGGGCCGAACAATAGCTCGGGTTTGTCATCAGTTAGATTTAAAGTATCTGCCTCATTTCCAATATCAAAAACTTTGAAGATTTGATATCTATACCTATCTATAGTTATTAGCTCAGTAAGGGGTATGGTTATTTTTATTTTGGAATTTTCCCCTTCAAAACTAAAATGAGTTCGTAGTTTGGATAGATTTGTTTCGGCTTTTTCGAACATGATTTTCTCTATGTTATTAATTTTCTGACTCTGGTTCGGGACTTTTTTCAACATAGCCATCTCAGGAATCTTGGTGGAGGTACTAGGAGAATCTGAGCCAAGACTTGTCTGAATAGATTTATTTTTGTTTTGGCCAGTTTTCTTGACCATGATTTTGTTGCTATCCACTGCTTTTTTAAGGATGGTATTAGGGGTTTTAGTAGTGTCTGAACTACCTTTCTTGGAGTTGTCTTGGTTTCTTTTTCTTATAAGATCATAATACCTGTGAGCTTCTATTATGGCATTCTGAAAATCTATGGCAGGATCTTCGGGATCTTCATAGTCGGTTTCATTTTGATTCGGAGAGAAGAAAGCTTGTTCTTCTTTTGTGAGGTAGACTTCACTCTCGTTATCAGAACCTATAAGGTTCAAATGATTTTCATCAATGGGTTTTATATCCCTCTCATCCTTATCAACATAATTTTCATTAAAGGGTGGCCTGATTTGTTGGTTATTTTCCCTTGGTTTATTTTGAGATTGGTCTCTCCTAAAGTTTTGGTTTCGGTTCCTATTTTGAGGGTTTGGCCGGTTGTCCCTAAGAGGTGCCTTTTCATTCATTTTTTCCAACATCTTTGTCATGGATTTAACCAGGCCATCTATTCTAGGACCTGAGGAAGATACTGAAGGGGCAACTTCATCACAGTATGTGACTTTCTTTTCTGCTCTTATCCTAGCTCTCTTTTCAGCTAAGTTGGCTTCTGCATTTATAGCCACTCTTTGCATTTCCTCTAAGGTAGGGGGGTCCTTGTCTCTTAGTTGATAAGTCATGTCTAGGTTGAAACCTTCGGGGAATTTTTCTAAGGCTGAGCCAAGTGGAGGTTTGAAGTGAGGCGGGAGGGCGTTATAAACACTATTGAACCTAATGCAGTATCACTGGACACTTTCCCCATTTTCCTGTTTTAGATTGTTATATTCTGACAGGATTTGAATAGGGTTCTCTCTGATTTTCCGATTATTTATGAAGGTTTGGTAGAGTTGTGGGAGATCGTGGATGTTGTTTGGAGTTAAGCTCTTAAACCATTTTTTGGGTTCTCCACCCAGGCTTTGGGTGAACATCCTCATTCTGACGGTCTCGTCTTCTATTTCCATGTATTCAAAGGAATCGATAATTCTATCTACATGTTGTTGATCTGTGGTAGTCTCAACTCCGGTAAAGTGCGGGATTTTGGATTGATATTCATTTTGTTGTTGGAAATATGATGCAGAGTGTTGTCCTTGATGGCAACCCACTGAATGAAGATGAAGACATGAGATTGTTGGTATGTGTTGTCCTTGATGGTGGCAATACATCTGATGAAGTTATTCTTGACTTGATGGGCTTGGTAAATGATGTAAATCTGATGTGATATGATGCTTGTTGATATTATGATGATGAGTGTTGTCCCTGAAAGGCAACCCACTTGATAAAGATGATGGCAACTTACTTGATGAAGTTGTGCTTGCTAGAATATGTTCTTGATGAAGAAATTATGATGTATCTACAGTGTGTACAGAAGGCAATGCAGAAAGGAATTCAGAATGTGCTCAAAGTATGATGAAAAGAATATGTCTCTATGAATACGCGGATCTGTCTAAGGGAAGTCACGTATGCACGCGGAAAAGAACGTTCCAAGTAGCGTATGGGTAAAAGCACTCAAAAAGTGCAAAACCAGGGGCCCGTGGTATTGAAGGCTCGTGGTATTGAAGGCTCATGGTATTGGTTTGGCTCATGGTATTGAAAAAGGGGCTCATGGTATTGAAAAAGGGAAAACCTATATAAGGAGAAGAATTTCATTTTGCAAATTATGAGTGTGGGTGCAAGATGTCTGAGCTTGAATGAATACTTATCTCTGAAGTATATCTGAATGGAAAGGGTTACACTTGAATGATAAATCTGAATGTATGATGCACCAATGATGAAGAAGGGGATCTAGATCTAAAATATACTTGTATCTACTAGATCTGCTTATGGAAGGCTTAGATCTGTGATGAGGCGAACATCTGTCTGAAGTAAAGGGTTGAATCTGAACTGAATATCTGGTCTGAAGAAGTATGCTGCTCTATAATGATTGAAGATATATACGCTACTTCGCCGCAGAGGAAGCGCGTATATACGCGGCTTCGCTGAAGATAAAGCGCGTATGCACAATGAAATATATACAGAGGTATACGCAAGTTTGTGTGGACGGAAGCGCGTATATACGCGACATCAGTGAAAGGAAAGCGCGTATGCAAACTAGAGTTTGCTGAAGTCTATGGTAAGAAATGTCTGATCTATTCTGCTGTGTTACTGCTATCTGTATTCTACAGTGCTGAGTTTTCTGTATCAGTTTGGTTGTATGATTGAGCTTAAAAGTATGGAAAGGGTCCAGTCTGAAAATATGATGAAACGTGGCCTGCAAGTTGTGTTCTATTGAAGTGGTTGGATCCAGTGTGAAAATTGATGAAACGTGGTCCAAGGTGGTGCTGAAGGTTGTAGCCTTCAGTCATGGGGTTGTAGCTCCCTTCCAGGTGAGGCTGGTAAACGAGATCGGGGGGTCGTAGCTCCCTTCCAGGAGAGGCTGGTAAACGAGTCAGGGGGTTGGAGCTCCCTTCCAGGAGAGGCCGGTAAACGAGCGCAGGTGGGTGCCTGCGTGCTGGTAGAGTCTGCACCAACACATATGTTGTAAGATGTTTTCTCTATAATAAAATATTGAAGGCTGAGCAACTGCAGCGGTGGTTTTCTCCCGACTTGGGTTTCCACCTAAAAATCCCGGTGTTCATGTGTGATGCTTTGTGTGATGGTTTATTCTGTTCTTACTGCACATGTTTACTGTTTATTGAATATCTGATGAATAAATGATGGAATGGTTTAAGTGAAGAATTAATGACATAATTAGTTCTCTGTGTATACGCGAGTTTAATAAAAGGTATCCGCGTATATACGCGAGTCTGATTCAGGAAAGTAGCGTATGGGTTTTGAAGTAAAGAAAAGTAAAAAGTTTTGAATATGCTGTAAATACTGATTCACCCCCCCATCTCGGTATTTTTCCCAACAATTGGTATCAGAGGAGGTTCTTCTGCAGAAGCTTGATCGCTTGAAGAAGATCCGTCGCAATGGGAAGTCAAGAAGGAGTGATGTCTATAAAGCCACCTCTATTCAATGGAAGCAATCTGATATTCTGGAAGGTACGAACAAAAGCATATCTGCAAAGTCTTGGTGCATATGTATGGGCAATCGTGGAAGAAGGCTATCAATATCCGACAAGTATTCCTACTGATGCAGCTGAAAGGAAGAAGTATGAAATCAATGCCAAAGCAGTGAATGTCTTATTAGGAAGCATGTCTGAATCAGAATTTGCTAAAGTGATGCAACTACATTCAGCAAAAGAAATATGGGACAAAATCATTCTGAGCTATGAAGGAGATACAAAGGTAAAAAATGAAAAACTCCAAACTCTTAGAATTGAATATGAAAATTTGAAGATGCATAGTGATGAAAATGTTGCCAGTTTCTTTCTTCGTCTAGATGATGTTGTAAATCGAATGAGAAATTTGGGTGAAACCATAACTGATACTACTCTGGTGGAAAAATTCTTAAGATCCTTGACTTCAAAATTTGACTCTAAAGTCTCAGCGATTGAAGAAAGGCAAGATCTGCAAACTCTTACTATTGTTCAATTACATGGTATTCTGACTGCTTTTGAAATGAGACAAGGAGGTCCTTCTCAAATCAGAGAAGCTGCTTTTAAGGTATCTGCAAGAGGAAAAGAAAATGAAGTCGTCAAAGAATCCAGCTACATATCCGATGAAGAAGAAGCAAATTTCGTGAGAAAACTCCAAATAGGAACTGGAAGATTCAAAGGTAAGCTTCCTTTCAAATGTTTTGAGTGTGGAAAAGTTGGTCATTATGCTGCAAAATGTCCTTATAAAGGAAAAGAAGTATTAAGAAGGAATAAGAACCGATCTCGCTCTAAGAAAAGTTACTATACTAATGAAGACAGTGATGGGTCATCTGATAGTGAGGAAGAATGTGAAGAAGATCTTAGGCTTCTCATGGAATTTGAACAAAAAGAAGAAAAGGATACGTTTATGGATGCTCTAGAGGAAAATAATTTTCTTGAAGAAAACAATCAACTCAAACTACGCTTAGAAGATTATAAAATTCTCTTAGAAGAACAAAAGATAATAAGAGAGACCATTGAAAAGCAGCTCGAAGAAGCAAAGAAACATATTGAAAAATTAGAATGTGAAGTGGTAAGTCAAAGAAAAGAAGTTGAGAAAGCAAAGACCTTGAATCTTAGATTTGCTAAAGGATCTGAAACCTTAGATGAGATTATCAAGGTACAACGCTCTCCTCTTATAAAGACAGGTCTTGGATATACCGGAGAATCTTCTCAAGCTTCAGCACCAAACTATCTAAAAGCAGCTACAGGTGGTTTACTACATTCAGCAACTCAACAAGGGAATAAAGGATCTCTACAGGGAAAGCAGGACCATCTCAATTCAAGGAACACTAACAGGGATAACTTTCAAAGACGCTACACCCAACAGGTAAATTCAAATAGAAGATTTCATGATCGCAGAAATTTCTACTTCAATGGGCAATGTTTCACATGTCACAATTTTGGTCATAAAGCTGTTCAATGTGTTGCATATAAAACCATCATGAAAAGAGAAGCAAGAAAGAAAAGGTTGGATACTGAACCAAAGAAGAATACCTATAACAACTTTTCTCCTCTTCAAAGTGAAGTTGAATGTACTTATTGCAATAACTTTGGCCATGAAGAATCTGAATGCAGGAACAAGATCCAGCCAAAAGAACATGTTCCCTCAAGCTCTAAAGTGTGGAAAAAGAAAGAACCGCTAGTTGAAAATTGTGGGATAGCATTATTTGCAGAAGGTGAAGAAAATCAATGGTACATCAATAGTGGGTGCTCAAGACACATGACAAGTGACAAAAGCAAACTTCATACTTATAATGCTCTAGAAAAGGAAAAGAAAGTTACATTTGGAAATGATACTCCTGCTGTGATTAAAGGAAAAGGGTCAGTATTTCTAAAAGAAAAAGTGAAGGCTAAAGATGTCATGTATGTGGATGGATTAAGGCATAACCTGTTAAGTGTTAGTCAAATGTGTGATCAAGGAGTAGAAGTGGTCTTCAGTTCCAAAGAATGTGTGGTTCGTGATCTTGATACAAGTAAAATCATTATAAAAGGAAAAAGAAATCCAAGCAACCTGTATGTACTAAACGGCATAGATCAATGTTACTTAAGCAAGTCTTCAGAAAATTGGCTATGGCATAGAAGGCTGGGGCATCTGAGTTTCTCTCAAATCAACAAAGCAAGCAGACTTCAAGCCGTTCGTGATCTTCCCAAGGTCAATCTTCCAGAAAGTACCATATGCAAATCTTGTCAATTTGGTAAGCAGACCAGAGTACGATTTAATGCCAAAGAAGGATCATCAAGTAAGCCTCTTGAACTCATTCATACTGATATCTGTGGACCTATGAGGAAAAGGTCATTACGTGGGGAAGAATACTATATCTTATTTATCGATGACTACTCTAGAATGTGTTGGATCGGGTTCATTAAACACAAAGATCAAGCACTTGAAAAATTTCAGAGCTTCAAAGCATTGGCAGAAAATGAATTAGATCTAAAAATCAAGTGTCTTAGATCCGATCGAGGAGGAGAATATTCATCAAATGAATTCTTTGATTTTTGTGAACAACATGGCATTAAAAGACAGTTCTCTGTAGCAGGCACTCCACAACAAAATGGTGTAGCAGAAAGAATGAATAGAACAATTGTTCAAATGGCTAGAGCTATGCTTGTTGATTCTAATGTTCCTGACATGTTCTGGAGTGAAGCAGCACATACAGCAGTTAACATTCTCAACAAGGCTCATGTTCGGGTAAATAGTGACAAAACTCCATATGAACTCTGGTATGGCAATTCTCCCACTGTGAAGCATTTTAAAGTTTTTGGAAGTAAATGCTTTATCAAAAATAATGATGAAAAGCTTGGGAAGTTTGAACCTAGATCAGATGAAGGGATATTTCTTAGTTACTCATCTTCAAGCAAAGCATTCACATGTTACAATAAAAGGCTTCGAAAGACTGTTGAATGTATTGATGTTGTTATTGATGAGTCTCCTGCAGCTCCTAAAGAGGAAAAAAAAACAACAAAAGAAGATGATAGCGACATATGGCCTTCTACATCAGATGAAAATGATATAGACAGTGGATCCAATGAAGAACCTGAAAATGATCTATCTGAAAAATCTCCATCCAGATATGTTCAAAAGAATCATCCTGAATCTCAAATCTTGGGAGACAAGGAATCAGGTGTACGAACAAGGAGAACTCTTGTAGGATATTCTAGTAATCTGGCACTTCTATCCACAATTGAACCGCACAATGTCAATGAAGCTAGCCAAGATGAATGCTGGAACCAAGCCATGAATGAAGAGATTGATCAAATTGAAAAGAATGACACTTGGGATTTGGTACCCAGACCACATGATAAAAATTTCATTGGAACTAAATGGATCTTCAAGAACAAGTTAAATGAGAATGGGGATATTGTAAGAAACAAAGCTAGACTGGTTTGCAAAGGGTATACTCAACAAGAAGGTATAGACTTTGAAGAAACTTTTGCTCCCGTAGCTAGACTTGAAGCCATCAGAATGTTCCTTGCTTTTTCAAGTTGTCAACAAATCAAAGTTTATCAAATGGATGTCAAATCTGTTTTTCTTAATGGTGATCTAGAAGAAGAAGTATATATAGAACAACCAGAAGGATTCATTCTGGGAAATGATGCAAATCTTGTTTGTAGACTTAAAAAGGCCCTATATGGTCTCAAACAAGCTCCAAGGGCTTGGTATTATCATCTTGACAAATATCTTCATCAACAAGGATTTTCAAAGGGGTCTACTGATAGCAACTTATACACAAAAGTTGAAAATGACAAACTATTGATTGTGGTTGTATATGTTGATGATATCATTTTTGGGAGCAACGAAGAATCTTTGAGTCAAAAATTTTCTTCTGTCATGCAGCAAGAATTTGAAATGTCTTTACTTGGGGAACTAACATTCTTTCTTGGCTTGCAAGTGCATCAATCTGCAGACGGTATATTTCTATCACAAGCAAAATATCTTAAGCAAATTCTCAAGAAGTATGGCATGGAAGAATGCAAACCTGTAAGTACACCAATGATAACTGGATGCAGTCTCAGTTCTAATGATGATTCTCCCACTGTGAATCAACCAGAATACAGATCGATGATTGGAAGTCTACTTTATCTCACTGGGACCAGACCAGACATTATGCATGCTGTTGGGATTGTTGGACGATTCCAAGCTAATCCAAAAGAGTCTCACCTTTAGGCTGTCAAAAGGATATTCAAATATCTACAAGGAACTCAAGACTTTGGTCTATGGTATCCAAAGGATGCTGATCTTACTCTTCATGCTTACACTGATGCAGATTGGGCTGGAAGTGTGGATGATCGGAAAAGCACTAGTGGTGGTGCATTCTATATGGGACCCCGGTTAGTATCCTGGTTCAGCAAGAAGCAAAATTCTATTGCCTTATCTACAGCAGAAGCAGAATATGTGGCTGCCGCATCTTGTTGCACTCAACTCCTTTGGATGATGCAAACCTTACAAGATTTTCAAATCAAATGTACTCCTCCCGTCCCCATTAAGTGTGACAATACAAGTGCCATCAGTATTTCAAAGAATCCTGTTATGCATTCAAAGACCAAGCACATTCCCATCAAGTATCACTTCTTACGTGAACAAGTGCTTGAGAAAACCGTGAAGTTGGAGTATGTTCCCTCCAAAGAGCAAATTGCTGATATCTTTACCAAACCTCTGCCCAGGGAAGCGTTCGAGTATCTAAGACAGAAGATGGGAGTGTTCTCTGCCAGTCAAAAGAACAAATCTACATAAATTTAGAAGATGGCATTGGATACGCGGGTTTCTTGAAACAAAGTCGCGTATATACGCGAGTTCCTACACAGAAAACCGCGTATGTTTGGTTGCTGGCAATTTTTGGTTGGTTCAGCTCTCTTCAGCACAGCTGCAGAGCTGTTTGATATCTCTGATACTGTTCGGTATCTCTGGTGGTGTTCCAGTTCTCATAATTCTGTTTCTAATGTTTTGATGAAGATGCCTTGATGATTTGTTGGTGAAAGTTTTCAGGATGCACAAACTAAGGGGGAGCTTTAGTCATATGAAAAGGATGCATGGATGCACAGATTCAGGGGGAGCATTAGATTTGCTGAGTATAATGCATTATGATGGTTCTGTTATATGATCTCTCTTGAGGTCTTCTTGGTATTGGTTATGAAAAGTCATATTTGTATTTTTGATGAAAAGGTCATGTGGAGACCCATGATGTAAATTGTAATATTCAGTCATGTAAGGACTTGTCAATTTTGTAAACCCACTTGGTTGGGTAGCTGAGTCAAATTTGTAAACCCACTTTTTTGGGTAGTTGAGTCTCATATGTAAATCCACTTGGATAGATAATTGATGTAATTATGA
Organism: Pinus albicaulis; assembly: GCA_034641835.2. Classification (NCBI taxonomy): domain Eukaryota; kingdom Viridiplantae; phylum Streptophyta; class Pinopsida; order Pinales; family Pinaceae; genus Pinus; species Pinus albicaulis. The sequence goes on along the minus strand of CM076578.1, from coordinate 20,270,018 downwards.
GTCTTTGGTGATAGGAAGTTCATAGAGTCATGTACTCCATTAGAAAATATGTTTGAAATTTTAGCATGAACTCAGGGGGAGCTTGGTCACTTCAGTATATATCAGATCTGCAGAACGCTTCTTCCACATGAGGAGAAAGGGGGAGAGTATGTTGGTTTTTGGTTCACCCTTTGCCCTTGATGTCAAAGGGGGAGAGTGACATGGTGTTTGAATGAAGCTAATGGTGTCAATGGAGAATGTGACATGGTGTCATTGTATTCTTAATGTACCTATCTGTTGTGATGATCAAACACCATCGTGGTTGCCATCAAGTCCAAAGGGGGAGATTGTTGGAAATATGATGCAGAGTGTTGTCCTTGATGGCAACCCACTGAATGAAGATGAAGACATGAGATTTTTGGTATGTGTTGTCCTTGATGGTGGCAATACATCTGATGAAGTTATTCTTGACTTGATGGGCTTGGTAAATGATGTAAATCTGATGTGATATGATGCTTGTTGATATTATGATGATGAGTGTTGTCCCTGAAAGGCAACCCACTTGATAAAGATGATGGCAACTTACTTGATGAATTTGTGCTTGCTAGAATATGTTCTTGATGAAGAAATTATGATGTATCTACAGTGTGTACAGAAGGAAATGAAAAAAGGAATTTAGAATGTGCTCAAAGTATGATGAAAAGAATATGTCTCTATGAATACGCGGATCTGTCTAAGGGAAGTCGTGTATGCACGCGGAAAAGAACGTTCCAAGTCGCGTATGGGTAAAAGCGCTCAAAAAGTGCAAAACCAAGGGCCCGTGGTATTGAAGGCTCATGGTATTTTTGCTCATGGTATTGGTTTGGCTCATGGTATTGAAAAAGGGGCTCATGGTATTGAAAAAGGGAAAACCTATATAAGGAGAAGAATTTCATTGTGCAAATTATGAGTGTGGGTGCAAGATGTCTGAGCTTGAATGAATACTTCTCTCTGAAGTATATCTGAATGGAAAGGGTTACACTTGAATGATAAATCTGAATGTATGATGCACCAATGATGAAGAAGGGGATCTAGATCTGAAATATACTTGTATCTACTAGATCTGCTTATGGAAGGCTTAGATCTGTGATGAGGCGAACATCTGTCTGAAGTAAAGGGTTGAATCTGAACTGAATATCTGGTCTGAAGAAGTATGCTGCTCTATAATGATTAAAGATATATACGCTACTTCGCCGCAGAGGAAGCACGTATATACGCGGCTTCGCTGAAGATAAAGCGCGTATGCACATTGAAATATATACAGAGGTATACACAAGTTTGTGTGGACGGAAGCGCGTATATACACGACATCAGTGAAAGGAAAGCATGTATGAAAACTAGGGTTTGCTGAAGTCTGTGGTAAGAAATGTCTGATCTATTCTGCTGTGTTACTGCTATCTGTATTCTACAGTGCTGAGTTGTCTGTATTAGTTTGGTTGTATGATTGAGCTTAAAAGTATGGAAAGGGTCCAGTCTGAAAATATGATGAAACGTGGCCTGCAAGTTGTGTTCTATTGAAGTTGTTGGATCCAATGTGAAAATTGATGAAACGTGGTCCATAGAGGTGCTCAGGGTTGTAGCCTTCAGTCAGGGGGTCGTAGCTCCCTTCCAGGTGAGGCTGGTAAACGAGATCAGGGAGTCGTAGCTCCCTTCCAGGAGAGGCTGGTAAACGAGTCAGGGGGTTGGAGCTCCCTTCCAGGAGAGGCTGGTAAACGAGCGCAGGTGGGTGCCTGCGTGCTGGTAGAGTCTGCACCAGCACATATGTTGTAAGATGTTTTCTGTATAATAAAATATTGAAGGCTGAGAAACTGCAGCGGTGGTTTTCTCCCGACTTGGGTTTCCACCTAAAAATCCTGGTGTTCATGTGTGATGCTTTGTGTGATGGTTTATTCTGTTCTTACTGCACATGTTTACTGTTTAATGAATATTTGATGAATAAATGATGGAATGGTTTAAGTGAAGAATTAATGACATAATTAGTTCTCTGTGTATACGCGAGTTTAATAAAGGGTATCCGCGTATATACGCGAGTCTGCTTCAGGGAAGTAGCGTATGGGTTTTGAAGTAAAGAAAAGTAAAAAGTTTTGAATATGCTGTAAATACTGATTCACCCCCCCCCTCTCTATATTTTTCCCAACATTTGTAAGGGAGCCAAAGGGTGTGGCAACACCAAGGGTGCATACCAGGCTGCCATGGCGGGAGCTAATGGATGATGTACAAAATGAGGGCTTGTAGGATGAGCTAAGGTGATTTGAACAGTAGTGGTTTGGATGGGTGTGGCGGATGTACTTGGACTAGTGATATGATTTTGAGCAGATCTGGGGTGGTAGGAGCCAAAGTGATGGAGAAGCTGAAAGTCGGGAGGTGTAGTAGGCGAGGCTTCTCTACTAGGACTTTGTGGCAAATCTAGGGGGCTCAAGATCATCAAATTTTACCTTATTTTGTGACTTGCTTCTAAAAATGGTTTTTGCTGATTTTAAGTCAAATGGGGAATCCTGCAAGACTGTGAGGTGTTCAGGTACTGATCTTGCTTTACGGATGGACCTATCGGTAGTTAAATTGCCAGTTTCGGAAGCTTTCCACAGAATATTATTTGGGTCATCTACTATGATAGGGGGATTTGGGTCAGGATGAGATCTGGTATAGATTCTTTGTGAAGCCAAATTTCGAAATCAGAGTGTAGAGAGGATGGTATTTGTGATTGTTTTGGATAGATGGCCTCTCTAGGGGTTTTTGCTAAATGTGAAGGATGGTCAAAAAAAAAATGAGGACTAGTGGAGTCGCCAGGTGGATTTCTATGAGAACTATGGTCCACCAACAAAACTATCAAAGATGCTTTCGGGAAAAAATTTTCTAGCAAACTTTGAGATGAAGACTTGCAAGGAAGAGTGTTTCACTTGGTTTGAACAGTTTGCTAGGATGTCTGGACAAGCTAATGGTTCTATTTGCAAGATTATTTCTGTTTATCCCCTCTGTTTAGGTGAAGTCTTCTAAATCGCTAAGTTATACTTAGTTTGTCACTGATTATAGGGTTTGCACCATAAGTTTTAAGTTTTGGAAAGGATGAGTCAACAAAAAGGTATGGTTTATGATTTTTTTGGTTTTTTATGGAGTTTTTAGGCCTACTGTAGGCTAGTGGAGTCGCCCGGTGGAACTTCGTTGTTTTTGTAAAGATGTAGCTATGGTCCATCACCAATAACTAGGGAAAAGCCAATCTGGGAATGTTTTGGGGTTTTTAGAGTTTTTATGTGCAGCCTATGGTTTATTAGAGTGTTCTAAACTTGGTTCATCACTTTGCTAGGGTGGTGAAAACAAAAAGAGTTTACTCTAAACGATTCTATGGACTGCTTGCCTATTTAAATTTTTAAATACTAATGAATCTACAAGAGTTTGCTAGACTGCTATGTACTCAGTTGGTCCCACCGTGATCGCCATTATGTTAGTGTGGCGATGAGGTGGCTCAATAGTATTCTAAAATTTTAGCAAAGTAGTAAGGCCTACTAGAGGCTAGTGGAGTCGCCAGGTGGATTTTTAGTTGTTTTGAGAGTATATGTGTATGGCCCAACACCAATATTGATAAACACTAATCTAGAGATATTTTTGGGGTTTTCTGAGTTTCCTATATGTAGCCCTGAGGTTTGGAAGAGTTTCCTATAACTGAATCAACATTGTGCTAAGATGGTGAAGGAGCTAGTTTCTACTCTTCAAACAATACCTAAGTTTTCTAATTTTGACTGATATTTTGAGAGATCCTAAGGGATACCGAGGATTTTTTGACTCAAAGTCCCACCGTGATTGCCATTATGTTAGGGAGCAGTGGGATAAGTCAATCAGATAGTATTCTTAAGGCTGTTGGAATTTTTTAGGGAATCTAAGTTTGTTTACTACTCAGAGTCCCACCGTGATCGCCATTATGTTAGTGTGGCGATGAGGTGGCTCAATAGTGTAGTGTGCTTAGTTCAAAAATGGGCTTTCCGTGAGTCTTGAAAGGTATTTAGATTAAAATGAACTCATAAAGGTCCCACCATGATCGCCATTATGTTAGGGTCACGTGATTTGGCTGATTGGCAAACCAAATGATAGTGTAACATCAAACCAATCTTTGGAGCCCAAGGACCTAGCCTTCCTGGACTTAGAGAGGGCTCTCTCTATTTGTGTAAAGGATATCTGTGTGTTTGCTTATTGTGTTCTTGATTTTAGGCTAGTTATGAATTATGTTTTTGGTTTAGGTTGTGAGGGATGAACTGATCAAAGACTAAGATAGGTAAAAAGATGTGAGATCAACTGGTCTATGGGGTCGAAAAGGTCAAAAAAGATTTCAGGTGGTGATAAAAGGTTGTTGAAGGGCCGATTTGAGCGAGGTAAAATGGAGGTTTCGGTAAAATGGAGTGGGATGGACATTAAATTTGTGAAGAACAAATGATTTCAAACATAAATAGTTTAATAGCTTACATAAACATGGTAGGGAAAACTATTAATCATGAGAAATGTAACTATAAACTGATCAATGCATAGAAATAAAAATTTAAGCCATGCATAGAGATATATGACTCTCTAAATTTAGGAAATGGCTATCAACCTTTGGGGAAATACATTTAAGACAAACAAACAACTCAAATTACTATGAGGAAACGCCTAAGCATAATATTTCAAGCTATTGGGCACTTTGAAGCAAGATTGCATTGTTTTAGGCAAAGGGAAAGATCATTACAAGACCTCCTTGGTTCAACAAATGACAATATAACAATCAAAGAGAGGTTTCAGAGGTGTAGCTATGACTAGCCATGAGTAAGCAGGGCATACTGTTACACCATTTTTCGGTCATCTAACCTTTTATCATTAGATGAACCCAAGTACACCATGTAAGACCAGTTTTACCATAAGTAAAACTGCTTTCACTATGTTAAAATAGGAAACCCCAAAAGGAAATATTAAACAATCCTATATTTGTTTGATTTTCCTCATGGAATAATTAATTAAACCATAATTTAATTATTATTCCCAGTCATGTTTAACCCAAAAACAAAGAAATTAATGAGATAAACCCTTAGTTATCTTATTATTTTCTAGGAATAACTATTTAAATCTTATTTAGATAATATTCCTTGTTAAATATGACCAAATCACCCACCATTAATCAAATAAATCATTATTTATTCGATTATCTCCCAACCACTTCCTTAAAAAGATAAATAAATCATTTATTTATTTATTTTTCACTAATCAAGGGATTTGACCCAAGTCAAACACCCTTTCCCTCCAACAAATATAATAAAATATTCCATAGGTGGATCTAGGATATGGTTAACATTATTTTAATCATGCACCAAGATCTAGAATGACCCAATATTTTGTTATGTGTTGTGGAGGGTTCTTCTCCACTATCTTCACCTTAAGTTGCCTACTAGATCACTGGATCTATACATCTAGTCTCATTCTTCATCATTTTGCTCCCATTGAGCTTCATTTTTTCATTGGGTTTTCTACACTCGTAAGAGAGAGAAAGCTTAGATCTGAAAATATATTTACAAAGAACCCATCCCATTGAGGAGAGCTGGATACACCTTCTTGTTTTCCTCCCAGGTGCCCTGTAATATAAAATTCTTTCAAAAAATTGTGTTCTTGTCTTATCTGTTGGATGCATGGAGTAAACCCTTTACTTTGATGCCTAATGTCTTTCCATACATAGATCTTGTGTTTTGCAGCTATTCTATTGTCTAACTAATCGCAGATCTGAAGATGTTTGGCAGCCACTATTGTTGTTAGGGCTATTAGTTATGCGTAGCTAAAGTGATCCTTTTTCGTACACTTCGACAAAGGTTTCATACTAACAAATGGCGACTCCACACGGGTTTTAAATTACGACCACTGTCGTTTTTCATATTCCTGCATATCCAGCTACTTCAAGCCCTAGGGCTTCTTTTCAGCTACTTATTTTTCCTCTTTTTATGTCATTTTTCTCACCTAAAACCCTAAAATTTTAAAATTTCTAACTTCCGTGTGTTTCTGGCCCTATTGCGCAGGTAAGCGACACCAGCCGCAACTGAGACGGCAACTTTTCTGAAAATCGGCCGCCGAGACAACCGGAACGGGGGGGTCGCACTTTTTGGCCCTAAACCTGCGACCTGGACCTCCAGGTCGCACTTTTCAGCATGTTTTCTGCGACCTGCACTCAGATCAGGTCAGAAACTGCGACCTGCCACTTTTCGTAGATTTTCCAGAATACCGCCGCGCTCGTCGGTCTTCCACTGCTTCACCCCGCCTCACCAAGATCCGATCCGTTTTTACTCATCAAGTGGGAACCCGCCCCCTTAGGGCTTTAGCCCCTCCACTCTTTGGGGAAGAGTTTTACTGCTTTCAAAATTGCCTGGGCTTTCGTAGCCCAGCTCTCTTTTTTCGCATCTCGCCACTCTTCGCATCCATTGAAATCAGCCTCTTTTCCTTCCAAATCACCTCTTGTCATTTTTTTTGGACCTCCTTTGAAGGCCTCCGCCTTGCCCCTCCGGTTTTTGCTGATTTCCTTCTTTTTTTCCAGCCACCTTGCCTCTGACTCTTGGCTGTGATCTGCACCTCTTGTCTGCAGCTTTATCCTCCGGATCCCTGTCCCTTTCGACCCTAGATCTGTTGAGCTCTTTTTATGTGTGTTTTGACTAGATTTTTGCCCTCTGTTAGAGTAGTTTTGAGAGACCCGCCTCTTTGGGTTAGATTGATGCATAATTAGCTGTTAAATGTTCTGTCTTTTTAGCAATCTATATTGTTCTCCGCAGATTTCTTTTCAGTTACGCAGCACACTTTTTCTTGCTCTCAAAACGAAAAGGGTTTAAAAATTAAAATTAACGCACGCCACACACTGACCCTAAGTGAAGAAGCGCCTGGTTAACACCGCCTGGCAAAGACTCTAAAATCAATTGTCACCGCACCTTATCTGCCCTTGACATTACTTGATTCTATCCCTTTCTGCCCTTGTCGGTTTCCTTCTTCCTGTCATCATTGCGCCCCCAAGGCGCCTTTCCCGGAGACTTCTTGGCCTTCACCCTCAGTTTCCGGTTGATCGACCTGCTCCGCACCGCCGTCGTCGAGCCAGTCCACCTTCGAGTCCGCACTCCAACTCCTCTCCTGATTCATCGGGTCCTCCTTCTCCTCCTGGTTCTCCCCCTGTCACCTTCACTATGTCTGGTCCAGGGCCTAACGCTAGCGGTTCTCTCGGCCCCAATGCCGGCCCTACTACTAGCGGAACCGCCACAGGAACTACCCCGGCCACCCCTGTGCTGCCGTACATTGCAGGCCTCAGCCTCCCCGATTTCCATCAGTTGATCAATGACCCCATTCACCACAATGCTAACTGGCCCGCTATGCCAACCAAGCTGCCCTCCGACATCCCCAAGTTTGAGAGCCTTAATGGAGAAGATCCAACCAATCACGTCCGATCTTTCCACATGTGGTGTTCCTCCAATTCCATTACCGATGACTCCATCCGTCTTCGTTTGTTCCAACGCACGCTTACCGGCGAAGCTTCTAAATGGTATGTTGAACAAGCCACTTCTTCCCATACCACCTTCGAGACTCTTGCCCAAGCCTTTTTGTCATACTTCCAGCTTCCTCTCCGATACGACACCGGCACAGAGCTCTTGACTTCCTTCAAGCAATCCTCTTCAACACGCCTTTCTGCCCATGTCCAGGAATGGCGACGAAGACAGAGCTTATGTCGAGCCCCTCCCTTTGAATATCGGGTTTACATGGACTGGTTCCTTCGCACCCTTCCCTCTCCCATCGGCAAAGATGTCGCCTCTCACTTTCCTCAAACTGAAGAAGCCGCCCTCCAAATAGCCTTGAAATATGACCTGATCTACGCTCAATCTGGTTATGTTTATACCGTCCTTCCTGACATCCCCAAGCCCAGTGGCGCTAATGCCCCGGGGGCATCTCATTCCACCGACGGTATCGTTGGATCTCTTTCCCATCCATCTGCTCACCCTCCTATGGGCTATGGTCCCCCTCAAGGAGGGGCAAGCACCTCCAGCACTCTTCCCCCTCCCGGCAACATGTATCCAGGATACGGCATGCATCCTCCTTTTGCTCAACCTCCTGCTTACCTCAATGTTGCCCAACCCAACCCTTACCTTTATTCGCAGCCTGGTGCGCCAGCTCCTCCAGCATATGCGCTTCCGCCTCCCTTGCCTCCTCACAACCCGCAACAACACTTACAACCCCCTCCAGGGCAAGTATTTGCACAGCAGGGCGCGACTAATCCCCCATCTTCTCAAAGAAGGCGGAGAGGCAACCAGAACCAATCTGCCCCTGGTAACCGAGGACCCAATTCTGGTGTGGACCCTAACACTAGCAACCAACAACAGGGCATTTCGCCCAAGCCGGACAAGCTGCTTCACACAAACAAGCCCTGTTCGTGTTGCAGGGTTTATGGTCATTACACTCACGATTCTCCCCTGTTACCCCAGATGCGGCAGATGTGGGAGTCTCAAGCCACATTGCACGGACAGCACGCCTCACCTCATGCTCCTCCTAATGTGGCCACTACTCAAACAGCTGTGTTTACCGATCCCTTCCCTCAGCAAGGATTCGTGGCTACACAACCGCTTGATAACTCGGCCGCCACTTCCCCTTCCATTTCTGGTTCCTCCGATTACCAGATCCTCATGATGCACTCCGATCCTAACCCGCCCGTCGATCTTCACCTTCAAACTCGGTCTCGTCAGTACCCCAAGCCCCCTGCTCAGTCTGCACCCGAGCCTCCCTCTTCAGGTTCTACAGAGCCTCTTTCGACATCCCCTGGCCCCTTACAATCCCTCAACCCAAAGTTGAGGTCCATACCAAGATTCCCAAGGGACCATTACGTCGAAATGCTGCTCCTGGTCGAGCTGCTCATTCGTATAGTATAGTAGATGATTTGGCGCAATCCCCTGCTGCCATTTCCACACTGGAACTTCTCCAGTCGTGCCCTTCCCAAAAGAAGGCTCTACTATCTGCCGTGGGCACTGTAGATCCTGCTGATGACCAAATGATTGTTTTCGACGCCACTCAATCGGACCATCCTCCTCTTCCTCCTTTCGTCGCCTTCCAAATCCCAGTCAAAATCCGGAACGCCAATGTTTCCCGGTGTATAATCGATGAGGGGGCATCCACCTGCCTGATGTCCGCTTCGGTCTGGAAGCAACTCGGATCCCCTGAGCTGGCCCCTTCCACGATCACCCTTCGAGTGTGGGACGGTCATGCCTCCCAGCCCATTGGCCTGTTTCATAACTGTCCCATCACCCTCGCCAGTAAGACCGTTTGCGTTGATGTCGAAGTCATTGACGCCCCTCTAGACTACAACATTCTCTTGGGGCGAAGCTACACCTATGCCATGTCTGCTGTCCCATCCGCAGTTTTCCGCAAGATGTCTTTCCCACACAATGGGAAGATAGTCACCATTGACCAGCTATCATATCATGAGCCGCCGTCTCAGACCTCCTCCGAGACGACCATCTCTTCTGTAGCCAACAAACAAACCGTCGATTCTTTGACCAGTGTCTCCCCTGGTGTCTACAAAGATTCCACCCTGCTTGGTACTTTTCCTCATCTTCCCCCTCCTCTTGTCACTGATCCCAGCTTGTCGAATGTTTGCATGATGCAATCGTCTCAGGCTGCCCATAAGCGGCCTGCCTCGGCTAGTCAGCAACCTCCCCCCCGCCCTCCGCAACATGCTCCTAGCCATTCATCTCAGCCAGCCGGACCTCCTCCTTCTGGCCCTCCCCCTACAGCTGGTACCCCTGAACCTCTTTATCCTCCTAGATCGGTTCCCCCTGGCCTCAACCATCTTGAAGCCGTCCCTCCTGGTCATTTCCCTGCCGGGCAGATCCCTTTCCTAGCTCCCCCTCCTGGAGTATATTCTGTCCCGGTCATGGCCACCCTCTCCCTCCCTAACTTGACCTTGGGCATTCCGGTCTGGTACCTTGATCCCCCAGCCGCCACCCCTCCTGGTCACTCCAAACCTTACCTGGCTTTGACACCGGTCCAACCAGTCCCCCTCGCTTCCTCTATAGCCACTGTGCCCTCCGCACCTCCACAAGACCCTTCTCCTGTTGTGACGGCTCCCGGGAAGAAAGGCAAAGCCCGCAAGGGGGCACCCAAAGACAAGACCACCACAGCTGACCCGGCTCCTTCTCCGCCGGCGAAGCCTTGTGCCTTATGTGATGTCACCGGTCATGCCACCCATGCTTGTCCCAAGTTACCCCGTATTCGGCCCATGGTTAAAGTCGCGTTCCCCGAGTCTACGGCCCCTGAAGCCCCCACTCCTTCGTCCGTTACCAAGAACCCCAAGACTCTCCGCACCAACAAACCCTGTGCCTTGTGTGGCGTCCATGGCCACTATTCCCACCATTGTCCTCACCTGACGCATTACCGCGCCTCTTTAGAGGTGATCCGCGAGTATGAGATTGAACATAATCAATCCGCCTCTCCCATTCTCGCGCAGTATGTTTCAGGCCAGCCTGAGGATCCCCCCACTCCCATCGACATTCCCCCCCCTGATGTCCAGATGACGGAGTCTACTGTCACCATCCTTTACCTATCTTCCTCTGCACGACACTCGGAGCCTAGCCCGTCTGTATCCTCCCCTGTTGTGTCCCTTGATCACCCTGTTCCTCCTCATACCCGAGCTCACTCCACTTGTGCCTCTGTTGACCTCCGCAGCCCGAGTCCTCACCATGTTTCCGATAGCCCTCATACACCACCGTGTCTGAGTCTTGGTCATCCTTCCCCTTCCACTCCCTCCCGCGGTTGCCACCCGATGACTTCTGTACACTCACGCTACCGTCATCTCTGTTCATCCCCTCATTTATTCTCTTGTCACACCATTCTGCAGGACCCCCCGTCCACACCCTTTATCGGTTACGCCGATGGTGCAAGTCGCTACTCCAGGAATCTAGCCTCGGCAGGTTGGGCCATCTTCACCCCCTTGCATGACCTTGTTCTTTCTAACGGGGTATGCATTGGTTCTGCCACCAACAATCAGGCCGAATATGATGCAGTGCGTGGCCTATTAGCTGATGCCGTCTTTCATCGCATCCTCCATCTGCACGTTCGTTTTGATTCCCTGCTTCTTGTAATGCAACTAAATGGTGTTTATCGTGTGCATAACCCTGTGCTGTTTAGACGCTATTTACGAGTGAAAGTCTTAATACGTGCGTTTAAACCATAACTTTCAACCATGTACCCCGAGACCAGAATCACTATGTAGATAGTATTGCAAATCATGTTCTAGATTGGCATTTATCACACACATTTCATACAAGACAATAACATTAAATCAACCATCAAAAGACGATACATATCCATAATATGTGTCGCAAAACATATATTTAGAGTCCATCTACTCTGATACATACGACATGCCCATAGCATGTTACAAACAAAAACCCAAAACTGGGGACACCACCTGCCCCTACATACATCATTGGGAGCACCACCTGCCCCTACATACATCATAGGGGGCACCACATGCCCCTACCCCTAATCACTATCTGGAGGCTCCCGGGCCAATGGCTCTGCCCCTGCAGCATGTAGATCACGCATATCCTGACCAACCATCGCCATGCGCCGCATGATCCCTCGCCACTCCGTGGGGAGACCAACACATGGTTCTATGTACTGGTTGTCTAAGTCCTGCCACCCGCGCTCTGATACGCCGGTCAACAACCTTTCACATCTACGGCGGATGTCCTCCAGCAGGGTGGCTGCATCCTCATTCTGCGCCGCTCTCGACACACTAGGACCTGTAGCTCTAGACGTTGCTGGTCGTCCCATATATCCGGCCGGTTTTACCGGTGCTATATCTGCATACCAAAAGTACATGAATCAGTATCATCAATTACTATTCAACAACTTTAACATGCCCACACAAGAGTAGCAATTTGTCACTTACCATCGGGCCCCCAGACTCGACCAGGCGGAAGTGGCAGATCCGGATCCCCACAGTAGCTCATCCCACTATAGGGGTAGTCGTTTATGTATAGCGACATCTGATCCCAATGGGCAAATAACTCTGGTCGAAACACCCGCCCGACCGCCCCTCCTCCTCCTCTGCACAGCAGCCGTCCCCAACGGCGCATCCTGGGCTCCCTCAGGCCCCCATCTGGGAGCTGTACACGAGGCCTCAAGGTCGGGATCTTCTCAAAGAAGAAGGCGCACAACAAAGTCCCATATGAGCAGTCATGATTCACCTGCCGCCTGCATAGCGACAACTGTCGCTTTAGTGACACCAGTAACATTTGGGCCCACCCATAGTAGGTCCCACCCAACACACTTTCCACTATCATCATCTGCCCTCCAGTGATGTGATGGAACGCCTGGCTACCCAGAATTCGCAGCACAGCTGCGGCCACTGCACGGGTTTCTAGCCTCTCTAGATCCCCGATCGGTATTCAAGTCCCCTTGACTTGGAGACCCGGTCAACAATGGCGTTCCACGAACTCCATGATATGCCGCCCCCGCGGCAACACTGGCTGAGTGTTTCCCACCATCCCCAGTGGCGGGAGACCAGTCAGGAAGTACACGTCCTGGACCGTCAGTTCGATCATGTGCCCTTGCACCACAAAGATTTCCTGATCTGGATCCCAATAACTGATAATTCGGGCCAGTAACGGTTCCCCTGCTCTCATCAACGGGTTCTCCAAATACTTGAGAACCCCAAATCTGGCCAATACACGGCAGACGCCCTGATCCGCCTGGATCTCTGTCCGGAGTGTCCCCAGATCTCTCTCTCTCCAGTTGACTCGTAACTCTGCCATATCTGCACAAACAATCATTTTTGTCAGCATACAGATCGGGAAAACCATAACCAAACAACAAGACCCAACTTCCAGCCATCAAACAGCACCAAAACCCCCTCCTCTCCCAGGTCGCAGTTTTCTGCCCTTTTCTGGACCAGGTCGCACTTTTTGCCCTGATACCTGCGTCCTAGGTCGCACTTTTTGCCCCAAAAAGTGCGACCCGGCCGTAGAGAGGTAGGAGGGGCTGTTTCTGGGATTTTGGGCCCTAATCTGAAAATGTAATCCATCAAAATGCAAGAGAAAGGTTAGGCCTCTTACCTCCAATTGACGGATCTCGATTCCAACGGTCGGTTTGTCCGCTACGTTTGCCGCAAGATTTAGGGCCTTCTCTCCTCTCCACATTCACCACAGCAACAATAGCAAATGAATGATTTTGGAGGGAAAACTGCCTTATTAAAAGAGAACCACTGTTTCTTCTTTCGACTGCTGCGACCACACCGTAGCCCTGTTCGACGAAACGTCATTACCGCTGGCAAGCTCTCACCGAGCTCTCAAATGGGTTTCTGTTAGTTTTTGGTGATTTGATACTTCACCTGGGCACATTTTGCCCAAGAAGGGTCACTTCACCGCTCCTTAAAATCGAATTTCCTCACTTACGACACTTGTACTTGGGGCACCATATTGCTCCCTTACTTGTCCATGTTCGTGTCGATTTTCGTCATGAGTGCCCACCTTGTACTCATGTTTCCATGGTCCCCCATTGGGGCCTTTACTATGTGGCAGCACTATCGAGTCGCCCTTGTTTAGAGCATCCAAGTTGAGTCATCATCGCATTCATGGAGTCTATCCTGCGTCCCTTTGTACCCCACTATAGCCCTCCATCCTTCATTGCTTGGTCTCTCTCTTGTGTCGCATATTATGACCTTCAGTCCCACTGTCCCCTATCCCTTACGATATTGTGTCAGTCACTGCCATGTCATTCATGCCCTTTATGCTCTAACAAGGGAAGTCGTCCATTCGCTACTCAATCCTTTCCATTTCACCATCATCATTAGTGTCAGTCTGTCCGTCGCTCTACTATTTTCTCTCGTGCCTTCGTTGAGGATCTCTCATTGCCTCACCTATGGCGGACCTCCTTCTGTCGACATCAGCTCATTCATTCCAGAAGCCAGGTCTAGAGGGCGGTGTACCTTGGTTCCAGCTTCCACTCTTGTTCGGTGCTTCGGATCAGGCAAGGGGATCTCTTCTTCCCCTTTGACTTGATTGTTTCTCCAGCTCCTTTCAGCATGATCGAGATCCGTATACTCGATGGTTCAGTGATCCAGCAGCAGCTCTTGATGATTCCCGGGTGTGTGTGAGATTTCTCAGCCCTCATGAGGGGGTGGCCCTGCAGGTAGCCCCCCACATGCCCGGATGACCTCCTCCTTGCAGCCTTCGATGCAGCTCCAGATATTTGATGATGTTGGCCGTCGCCACTTGCAGCGCCTCTTTGATTTGCATGTATCAGTCAGATTTTGTGAGCCCTTCCCCATTTATAGGGGGCATTTTGGGTTGTATTTGTATCTCATGTACTCAGATATTATTGTACAAGTCCTGGCTGTTATCCCAGGCACAACATGTATGTGGGATTCCTCATTGTATTTTTATCTGGCTCCCGATTATGCCAGCTGTACTTTATGGTTCGGTCCCTCGTTTACTGGACACACTATTCTTTTGTACTTTGTCTCGGCGGGCATAGGTATGCCTCCCCCGCCGCCTTCAGCACAGGTACCCTCTCATAAAAAGAGACTTGTTGCACCTGCGAGTCTCGTCTCCTCAGGGTCTAGTCCTTCAGCACACTATCTACCTCACAGTTCTCTCTCTGACACCCCTTTTTGTTGTCTAGTGATTGTGTTCTTACAACGTACTTCGGTCATACGATTTGCTCCCGACACTCGCACGCTGGGGGGCAATCTGTTACACCATTTTTTGGTCATCTAACCTTTTATCATTAGATGGACCCAAGTACACCATGTAAGACCAGTTTTACCCTAAGTAAAACTGCTTTCACTATGTTAAAATAGGAAACCCCAAAAGGAAATATTAAACAAACCTATATTTGTTTGATTTTTCTCATGGAATAATTAATTAAACCATAATTTAATTATTATTCCCAGTCATGTTTAACCCAAAAAAAAAGAAATTAATTAGATAAACCTTTATTTATCTTATTATTTTCTAGGAATAATTATTTAAATCTTATTTAGATAATATTCCTTGTTAAATATGACCAAATCACCCACAAATAATTAAATAAATCATTATTTATTTGATTATCTCCCAACCACTTCCTTAAAAAGATAAATAAATCATTTATTTATTTATTTTTCACTAATCAAGGGATTTGACCCAAGTCAAACATCCTTTCCCTCCAACAAATATAATAAAATATTCCATAAAGGTGGATCTAGATTTGGTTAACATTATTTTAATCATGCACCAAGATCTAGAATGACCCAATATTTTGTTATAAATAGGAGGGTTCTTCTCCATCATTCCTCACCTTTTGTTGCCTACTAGATCACTCTGGATCTATACACTTGGTCTCATTCTTCATCATTTTGCTCCCATTGAGCTTCATTTTTGCATTGGGTTTTCTACACTTGCAAGAGAGAGAAAGCTTAGATCTGAAGTGCTGAGGATTACAAAGAACCCATCCCATTGAGGAGAGATGGATGCACCTTCTTGTTTTCCTCCCAGGTGCCCTGTAATATAAAATTCTTTCAAAAAATTGTGTTCTTGTCTTATCTGTTGGATGCATGGAGTAAACCCTTTACTTTGCTGCCTAATGTCTTTCCATACATAGATCTTGTGTTTTGCAGCTATTCTCTTGTCTAACTAATCGCAGATCTGAAGATGTTTGGCAGCCACTATTGTTGTTAGGGCTATTAGTTATGCGTAGCTAAAGTGATCCTTTTTCGTACACTTCGACAAAGGTTTCATACTAACACATACCATGAATCATACTTAGCATGCATAAAACCATAAATGAAACAAGCAAACAATATTCTTCAGTTATCAAAGAGCAATCAAGGATTCTTTGATATGACTAAGAAGGCAGAAAACATAGAAGCTATAAAGAAACAGGAAACTTAGGTGCCTCCAAGGGCATGTCTCAAATATATTCTCTACTGTCTTATAGCAAGCAAGAACATGGGATTATGAATGAAAACTAAGAAGCATAATAGAGAGGGACACTATACCATTTTACCAAGTCAAGGAATCCAACAACAGACCTCCTTCATCATCCAAAAAACATTCAAGAAACTATCTAATGCATGAGACAAGTGTTTCTTCCAAGCTTGTATAACCATATATTGCTTCTATTCATCAAGTTTAGCCTTGTTTACAATGAAAGCCTTTGGAATATATAAGCCAAAGTGAGGAAAAATTCCTAGTTCAACTAGCAATCTCATTGGCCTATCCAAAATATCTGATTTTGTCCTTGAGGCTTTGCAAAGCCCAAGGCACAAAATATCTAATAAAATATCTCAAAATTGCTAAAAAAGGAAAATAAATTGACTTTTCCTAACTAACCATGCCATAAAATAGCTAAACGCACATGAGGAAAAGTCACTTTTGAAAAGTACATTTTTCACAAAAATACTTAAGAAATACATCAGCAGAAAGTCCTATGTCTTGTGGACAACTTTTGGATGCCTTCCCGATGTCAAAATGAGGCCTGTGATGGCTCGTTGGAAATATCAGAATGTCTATTTTCTAAAAATTCTTATTCTTCTCCAAAATGACCACTAGAAGTCCATCAAAAATTTACCTGTGTATAAAAACTCAGAAAATAGACCTTGCTGATAAACGGGGCAGAGTGTGGAAAAAGTGGGTGTTTTTCGCCATTTTGGGGGAGAAAATCATCTTCAATTGATCTGAAAATCATTGAGTATATGCCCCTAAAATTATGGCATCCAATAATACCATTTTCATCCTTTGAGGATGTCCCAAACAGAAATGGCGATGCCCATGAGTTTTAGACAAAAACCCAAAAATGACAAAAAACCAAAACTTGTTGAATTTCGCCCAATTTTGGCGAGCATGACCCTCAAGGGTTTTCAGACACATATTGTGAAGCTGAGGCCAAAATTTTGAGCTTTGAGGTTTCTTTATTTAATTTTGGTGACGGGCGCCTCCTTTGAGCTTCCTTGAGTTTTTCATGTGTGGCCTTCAATTTCCGCTGGGCGAACTGATTGAGCTTCTTATAGTGCCCGGTCATCCTCCTTTGAAGGTCCAAATCTCTATTTGCCTTCTCCAAATTCTTTTCCAAGTGATCATTTACCCTCTCAAGCCATGCTTCTCGATTGTTCTCTATCTCTTGGGTGAACAATGTAGTGACAGGAGTAGATTGGAGGAGGGCAGCTTCTTCCTCCTTTTGATTCTCAAGGGCTTTTCTGAGTCCCATGGTTCTTGGCCTCTTTCTCCTGGGCTGATCTTTATCTTCTCTATCATTGAACTCACCCATGATTTCTTCCAATTTAACTTGCGCCTTGGAGGCCTATTTTTTGTATTTGATGGGCCGGGTCTCATATACCGCCATGTGGACACGCATCTATTTATTTTGAATTTGCAAAAAGTGACTGAAGTTTCTAGCCCTCTCTAGATCAGTCCTCAAAGCATCAATTTGGATTTCTCTATTGATCAAGAGAGTCTCTAGGATTCGGGCCTCATTGTCGCTATCATCACTTTGGATTTGAATTATGTCAAAATCTCTCTCCTTTTCATGGCTGCTTTCTTCTTTCTCATTTCCCTTGCTTTTGGTGGCTCTCTTGGTCTTCCTCCTCTTGGATAAATCAACAATGGGTTGCTTGGGAAATTTCCCCTTACTTCGGAGGGCCCTAGTAATATTTGGAGTTACAGCTTTAGGCACCCTTTTCCTTGATGTCTGGGGCATGGCCCCTTGCCTCGAAAAGGTAGCTAGCACATGCTCTATTGGCTCTTTTCCCTTGTTACTTTCCTCATCATTCTTGCCACTGTTTTGAGTTTTTTCATGACACTGCTCTTCATCACTATGTTGTATATCATCACTGTGTTTTTCTTCATGAGGCTGCCTTTACTCACTGTGTTTCACCTCTTTATCATGCTATTTTTCTTCTTCATGAGGCTACCTTTCCTCACTGTGTTGCACCTGTTCATCATGTTGTTCCTCCTCTTTATCATGCTACTGTTCATCATCATGTTTCCGCTCATCTTCATGTTGTTGCTCATCTTCATGCTGTTGCTCATCATCATGCTCTTCTTCCCCTTGCTGCCCTTCTTCATGATGCTGTTCCTCCTCTTCATCATGTTGTTCCTCCTCTTCACCATGCTGCTTTGCATCTTTATCTTCCTCCCCTTGCTCATGCTCTTCTTCCTCATCATGCTCTTCTTCTTGTTCAATGGGAAATTTAAACTTCTTGGGAATGGGCTTGCTTGAAGAAGGTGAAGGATGGTGAGTGGAAGGTGAAGGAGATGTATGGAATGAAGGAACAGTGGCGAAATCCGGATGTGCAATGAAAGTATCCCAAGAGATTTCCTTCTTCTCAAGCTGATGAAGAATGATAACCTTGATGAGGGAATTATGGAAGAGGAAAGTTGACTGCTGAGGAGGAGGTTTTTTCTGAACAGTGGAGGCCATTTTCTCAATACTTCTATGGAGGAAGAAAGGGAGATTTAACAATTTGGTTCTTGTGAAATGCATGAGCAACCGGACATGGTAGGCATAGACTGGGGAGAATATTCCCTTGCAAGTGAAGTATTTCATGATTAAATTCATGAGGGGAGCATAACTAGTCAACAGATATGAGAAGGGAAAGATGGATGGACATGTATCTCTATGCTCAGGCTTCAAAAAAGGTTTGTACTATTCTGAGTCTAGGTGGCTCTGTTTGAAACACTTCTCTCCGACATAAGGGATTTTGGTGGCCTTGGAAATGGATCTTGGAGAAAACTTGAAATCCAAGCCTTCCAGCTGAAAATGTTTCCCTTGAAATCTCAAAGCACAAAGATGTGTCAAAGGGGAATATCTTTTTACCTCCTGCACCCTTTGGCAAAACTCTAGACACCCAACCTCATGGAAGTTAAACAGGACTGATGGATGAACATTTACCTCTTTAGTTGAAACAGGCTCAAACCTCCTGTGAAGGCCACTCCTACTGTCTTGCCTAGGAGGCATTTTGTTTTGAATACTTTTTCCTGACTGACAAAAACAATATG
Organism: Pinus albicaulis; assembly: GCA_034641835.2. NCBI lineage: Eukaryota > Viridiplantae > Streptophyta > Pinopsida > Pinales > Pinaceae > Pinus > Pinus albicaulis. The sequence goes on along the minus strand of CM076578.1, from coordinate 20,250,993 downwards.
TCTCAAATGATCCTTGAAATGGCTTCTCAAGCACACACCCTGTCCTTCTTATAAGTCACTGTTTTGTCATCTTTTATGCCACACAACAAGTATTTGTCAAATGAAAAGAAAATAATCAATTTATTACTATGCTTGGGCAAGGTATTGAAAAGAGGTATTTGTGGTTTCTTGTTAGAACAAGGATATCCTTGTGTTTTGATAGAAACAACACACCCTTCCCCAAACAATACTCTTCTGTTGTTCACTGGTTTCTATACAAAGGTAGACAAAACACCCTCAACTAACTTTGAAAAATATTTCAACACACTGTTTTTTGGATTATAGAGGGTGTACAAAGTTTTCTATTTCACCATATAGAGAGGACTGTTTATAATGACAAGCTTTGAAATTATGGTCATTGTTTTCCCCTTTGATTTTTCAGATAGGGGTTGTTTTTGTTTTAACTCAGTTAGGACAGCCTTCAACAATTATGGGATCTTTGCTCAATCACAGGAAGAAAAACATCCTTCTAAACTGATTTTGGGACCTTCAAACACAGATATTTCTTTTTTGAACTATGGAAGTTGCACAGAGTTTGTTGTCTCATAACATAAAAAGGGAAGTTTTATTCATCTACCTAGCCTTCATCTTTTAGAACCCTACTCCTTTACTATCATTGTCTTTGAAAAGCAATAAGGGCTTCTCGAGACTATTTCAACACTTTCCTCTATCACTTGAAATGGTCTGTGAGATTTACATCCATAAACAACTTTGTTTTTGATAAAAAAAACCCTACCCTCCTTATCACTGCTTCTTCCTTGAGAAAATAACCTTGTCACCCCTTTAAGATTTCAAAAAACTAGCAATAAGCAATGGAGAATACCTTGAAATAAGGCCTATGGCCTTGGTCGATTTATTGAGCAGCTCCAAAATCGTTTTTGAGGGTGTTTTGGGTGAGCGACACGTTCATAGGAAAAAACGCCGCGCAGTGAGGGGTGTCGGGTCGGCCTTCAGGCAGTTTGTGACCGACGCTACAGGCATGCCGCGCAACAATAGAAACCCTTTGTAATTTCGTTCACAGTCGTGGCGCACGCTTTTCCAGGTGCGTTGTGCAAGCTTTAAACCTTCAAACTTGAAATTTTTGCCCGAAAACCAGGCTTTCTCCAGTAAACAGCTAGGAGAGCGATTGTTTGTGTTTTAAAAATTTGCTAATGAGACTTAGCAATGGTCTCTCCACCTTAATATTTGAAAGAGACACTTTAAATGCCTTTATATTGTGCTTTGGAGGGTTTAACTATTTTGAAAGGCCTATTTGTTTCATCAAAACATGAATCACTGCTTTTGTCATTTTATTATCTTTAAAACATCACAAAAGCCAATATCTGACCAGGACTCCTAAAAGTGTTGTGGATGTTACTTTTGAAAATCTTCATAGATATGACCCTTTTCAAAGTGAAGAAACCATCTTAAAAGCCAAAATCTCTCTTAGTGTTTTCTCATCAAGGCAATACCCTTTTCACTGTTTTCCTATTTCTGATCCTCAAAGGAGCACTTCTTAAGAGTCAAATCCAAGGCTTTTGATGCAATCTTTGCTACATCTTGGAAGGAGACGATCCACAGTTATAGGACTTATTTTGAAAACTCGACTCTATTGGTGTATGATGATGATTATGCCCATAGTGAAGTTGATCAAAACTGTCAGGTGCCCTTTTTGAGATTTTCTTTTGACTGTGGATAAAAAACCTTATTTTCATCACCCATGGCTTTCAACTATATCTTTTCATCAAGGAAAAAGGGCTTTAGAGACCCTCAATGCAATAATATGGAACAACAAGGCTTTTTCACATGTTTCATAAAAATCCTTTGACTGTGATAGTGATATGGCTTGATCCTTTAAATGTTGTCCCTGAATTTAAAACACATGCCATACCCTTTCCTTGCATTTGATGAGTCTATACAAATTTTGTTCACTTTAGCTACAAGTTTCCTTTGAAGGAGATCTTTGATAGAAGAAAAACCAAACCTCTTTGATTATCATAATACCACTGCCTGGCCATCTGCTTAACAAAAATTTTCTATTCATAAGCCTTCAATGGTTTCCTACTGCACTTAAACTCTATCTTTCAATCAGTGAAACCATATAATCAATCTTTGAAACACCACTGCTGTGTTAGTGGTTTCATCTATTAGAGAAAAAATGTGTTAAAACAAGTTTTAGGCAGTTTGCAGCATTGTTAGCTTTGTGCCCTTTTGAATGAGGGTACACCTCTGTTCCTGGCCCTCTACTTGTTAAATTAAGGAGGCCTTTATCACATTGCCAAACCCTCTGCTTGTTAAATGAAGGAGGTTTTCAATAAGTGACCCAACCCTCTGCTCATGTTTGGAGGAGGTTTTATAGTCATTCAACCCTCTGCTCATTCTTGGAGGAGGTTTTACACAGTGATGCAATTTCATCTGCTTTCAAGCAGTGTCATCTTTCCTTTCACTGCCTATTCATAGTTAAGAAAATAAAAGTGAAAAATTGACGATATGTCATGAGGGGAAATTCTCTAAGATATGTAACCTTGCTATTAAAATATATTTATGCATATTTAGACATTAGAAGCAACCTAACTAGTATTTGCAGAGTATTACTTGTTTATTCATAAGTCACTAACCTTTTGACTGTATTTACTGAAGTTCATTGAAATACCTCTCTGTCCGGTACTTGCATCCCAGGCTCAAAACCACATGAGAAGCAGTTGTCTTCTCATGATAAGTTTAATAATGTCTTCTGGAACACTAGTAAAGTTCTTCTCTTGAAAAATACATTGAAACACTATAAATCTACCTAATATCAGTTTGACCTGTGGCATATGCACTGCTGAGACATCTAGGTTTGTTAGTGGTGCGACTTAAGGGTGTATCAAGATTTATTTGCAGAATAAGAAGGTTATCTATGACTGGTTGATATTAGACAGAGGTTCTTTTGGCTTTATGATAGTTTTCCAAAAGGGGAATGCCTAAAGCGCCACTACCTAACTTAGGGGAGAATTTTGGATAGATTTGGAGTATTCTCTTTGGAGCTGATGGACAAGTTTGTATGACTGAGGCTAGATAGGGCTCAACAATTAGGTTTTATCTTATCATGGGCTGATTGAAAAGGTAGGAGGGAAAACATTTTATCGGTATTTTCTAGCTGAAAAATTTGACATATTGGAGATCAGCTGCTAGAAAACTTGGTTTTAACAACTAGTCATCATTAACAGGTGAAAAATATTGATGACTAACACTTGCATGATCATTTTCCCACACCATTTACAGACAAAGTATTGGAAAATGTAGGAGGATAGGAGGCTTATTCTTTCACAGAAGGATTTCAAGTTACCATCATATCAGAATTGTGCCGAAAGATAGAGATAAGACAAATTTTTCTACATAATGGGGTTCTTATCAGTACAAGGTGATGCCTTTTAGGTTGAAGAATGCTCCTGCCATATTCTCTAGAGTGGTAGTTGCATATTTCAAAGAATATATACACAAATTTTTGGAAGTTTACTTTGATGATAGGAAAGTCTTTGGGTTTTTGAAAAAGTATTATGTGAGCTTCAGGTTGATGCTGGATACATGTAGGAAATATCAAATATCATTTAATCTGAAGAACTGTATCATTTACACAACATTTTGAATATTCTTGTGTGTGTGGTTTGTAAGCAGGGACTGATGGTAGATCCCGTGAAGAATGTATTCATTGTAAACTTGGATCCACCTAAGACAATGAGACAACTGCACATGACACTTGGACACATTAGCTATTACAGAAATTTTATAAAGGGTTATGCGCAAATAACTGCGCCAATGGAGAATTTATTGAAGAAACATGTGACTTTTCAATGGGATGAAGAAATCCAAAAGAACCTTGACATACTATAGGAGAAGATGGTAATTGCAGCTATTCTGGTTTTCTCAGACTGGAATAAGGAATTTCATGTACATGTCGATGCATCTTACGTAGCGTTGGGTATAATATTGGCACAACCAGGAGCAAGAGAAATTGATCACCCCGTAGCTTTTGCAAGAAGGAAATTCTGCAAGGAATAAAAGAACAATATTATGACAGAAAGAGAAGGGTTATCTATGGTCTATGCATTCCAAATGTTCAAGAACTACTTGTTGGGAGCACATTTCAAGATTTTCATTGATCACTCCGCACGAAATACTTAGTGAATAAACCTGTTTGAGAAGGAAAAATTTGTTGATGGTTGTTGTTATTCCAGGAGCAGAACTTTGAAGTTATACTCAAACCAAGAAGATTGAATGTCAGACCTAATCATTTGTAAAGGTTGGAGACATGAGTCGAAATCACAGTCGTAGATGATCACTTCATGGATATTATTAAGTTTCTGACCACAATAATGGTGACCACAGAGTACACTATGCAACAGAAGGAGTTGTTAGTCAAATCAGTTGATTTTTTGTTGATTGCAGGACACCTGTACAATGGGAATGGATGAAATATTGTGTAGATACATCCCTGAACATGAAAGGAAGAGTGTTTTGGCAGAAGCTCATGGAGGAGTTGCAGGAGGATATTATGTAGGGAAGGCCAATGCACAGAAAATCTTGAGATCTGGTTTATGGTGGGAAACAATGCATAAGGATGCAAAATAGTTTTATCGAGCATGTGATGTATTCCAAAGGATAGGAAAGCCATATTGAAGAGACAAAATTCCATTAAATCCATAGGTGAAGTTGCAAGAATTCGAAAAATGGGCTATTGAATTTGTTGGACCTATTAATCCAAAAAGAAAGAAGATTGAAGCAAGATACATAATCATTGCAAATAATTATTTGAAGAGGTGCGTTGAGGCACAAAGAGTAAAGGGTTTCCGCATAGATATTGCTGCAAAGTTCATTTTTAATATATTTTTTCCAAATTGGGTTTACAAAGCTGTTGATGAGTGACAGGGGTTCGCATTTCTTGCATAAGGCTATTGAGGCATTAACTGAATAATTCCAAGTGTACCATCAAAAAAGCACCCCATATCATCCCCAAGAAAATGGGACAGTCGAAGCCTTCAATAAAATTTTGAAGAATTCACTCACAAAAAGTATGCAATGTGAACAGAAATGACTGGGATTAAGGATTCTATTCATGTTATGGGCATACAGGACAACATGCAAGAAATTGACAGGCTAGATGCCTTTTAGGTTGGTATATGGACAAGAAATAGTCATGCCTATGTAGTACATTATGCCAAGTTTGAGAATTGCAGCCTTCACAAACATGGCCGACTCTGATATAATGGAGGAAAGGATGGCACAATTTCTTGCTCTGGAAGAAGACATGTTTATAGTAGGTTTTCATCACCAAGTGAAAAAATCAAGGGAAAAATCGTGGCATGACGAGAAAATCAAGCAGAAGACATTCCAACAAGGATATATTGTACATTTATATGATATAAAATTCATGAATTTCACACGAAAATTAAAAACACATTGGTTAGGACCGTATATCATCAAGCACATTTATGATGGTGGCATAGTTCAACTCACAAATTTATATGGTCAGCTGATTCCAGGACGAGTGAATGGTAGCAGATTGAATGTATAAAGGGACGACTCTATCCCTGGAGCTTCACACTAAAAGCCAGAAGGAGAACAATCTTAGTGCCACCTTCATTTGAAAGTGGGAAGTAGACTACAGACTACTCTATAGAAGGGGACTTCGCTAAAGGAATATTACTATGTGATATCCAGGAGTATGTCGAAGTCGAAAAGAACAAATAGAGTCAGAGCATGACCATGGTGTCCAGGACCCTCCCAGTGACGTAGAGCTAGAGGATTCACCCTTAATCATCTGGAAGAGGGTCCCTACAGCAACTACGACAAGCAGAAGGAAGAAGTAGAAGGTAGAAAAATCTAGTGGAGAAACACCACTTTTCCTCACTGAGCGAACATCGACGAAATATGGGATAATGTTCAAGAAGTGACAGCGGAGTCATGGAACATGATTGAGGATTCCTACAATACACTCCTAACCAGTGTCAAGGAAAGAATGGCATAATTAAAGGCACTGGTGCTTACATCGAGACAACCAGAATAGACAGCCAGACAAAAATAACAAACAAGTCAACTAGCACAACCATAGCGCCGACTAGAGACAATATTTGGAGTAATATTTTTTTAGGTACCAAGAGGATCAATGCATTTTGAAGATGCTGAATACATAGAGTGTGTGAAATGGTGGGATCATTTCAATATGAACATTTCTTCCCTACCCATTCATATATTTCATGATTTCCATGAGAATATAATAGCTAAGCTCAAGGAGCGAGAACAACACACTTCACTAATAAGCATGCAGGTGGAGAAGGAAAGAACTGAAATGAATAAGGAGCTTAATCATATGATCAATGAAAGAGATGAAGTGAGCCATAAATAGTAGAATCTAGAGGAATAAATTGGGAATAGGTGTAGTGAAGTGTCAGATGTATAGGTTCGCGAGGAAGAAGCACCAATAGAGAAGTCCGTGAAGCTCACCCTCGCAATCAAGGATTCAAAGAATACATTCACTAAGATGAAGTTTGAGTATGATTTGAATATTTTTGAGCTATAAATGAGGTTGCAACCAGCCACACCACAGGAAATATGAGAGAAGAGGGAGATGGACCTCAAAACTACAATGAAAGGCATCTCTGACACAATGGAAGAGTGTGGAAAGCTGCTAGATGAAACTCTGGAGATTTGGACCTCACTACAGGAGGATCCAAATATTCATATGATTGATGAAGAGATACAAATGAAGCAGAATTAGTTGGATGAAATATGGGCAACTGTGAAGACCTTAGTAGCCTTGCAGAGGCTTTCCAGGATCACAGAAGGAAAGAATCTTCAGAGCTTGATTGAAGATCATTGTATGAAAGAGTAGATTATAATAGTGAGGACTCATCCATGGTAGGATGAGGTGCTCTAGATTTTGCAGAGAGTAGATGGAAAGCTCAATGAGCTATGACAGAGGAAAAAAGAAGTGTTACAGAAGACATTCAAACCAAAAACATAGGCACTAATGGAGGAAGTGCGCAAAGAGGAAAAGCTGGAGTAGAAATACTTCAGAAGTATAATTTCTCTTACATGGGCATAGCGACAGAGATCTGGGGCATATCAACTAAGTGACTTGGGATGAGTCACATGTGAGTGTTGGGGGCTTATTAAGCGCAACCCAAATTGGTCCAATTTTGGTCAAAATACTCTACATATTGAGGAGTAGAGTGCGCGGTACCACAAATTTAGATCTACCATGCAGAGTCTAGGGGCTTTGGAGTGGGTCGAAGCCCCTCATTTTGTAACAGGTTTCAGGCTTTTAGCTAATTTTTTTTTCCAACCCATGGTATATGGATTTAATATTCCTAATTAGCTTTCAGCTAGTTGGAATATTGATTTTTTCTTCTGTTAATAAGATATATGAATAAGTGGGTAGAGAGACCCATAAATCTCTTTAGTAGGAATAAAACCATTTCTCATGTGAATGTGGATCATTTTATCAGCTAAATAAAGCACCTTCAGGTCTGAACAAGGGTTAAAGCATGTGGGCAGGGTCAAATTTGACCAAGTCAATAGCGTTGTCATGGAGATAGTGGAGGATTAATGGAGGACAACATAGTCATGATGGAGGAGTGTATGCATGAGAGTAGCATCTTTAATGAGTGGGACCGAGGCTGAGGAAGTTCACCAAGCATATAAGGAAGAGGATGGCAGCTGTTAGCACTGGTATTTACATCCCATCCATACCACTTTATTTTACTCTGCTTCCACCTCATCTTCGTCATTATCATTGACCTCACTTCGTTTTTTAACCATTTTTCCCAAGGGTGCCCAAGTCGTCATTGTTCACAAGTAATTAACCCTAATTTCCTCTCCTATTGAGCTAGGGTTTTCCATGGAAACAAATAAATTTGAGCAGAGGAGGCATTATGTATGTCATATCAGTAAGTATGAGGCCATTCCAACTCATAAGATCATATCTCCATCATTTTTTAAGAAATCATTTCAAGGGTCAACTCATTTGCCACTCATACGGCCTGTTTAATTCAAACTATGTTTTTGACCACGAAGAGATGAATTTAACAAAAGTGAGAGATTTTTTGGTCCATAATAGGTCAAGGAAGAAAAACCTCCTTCCTTTTTTACACAGGTATCCTGGTTTTGGATAAATGTCAAAAATACAAGTGTCATAATAGAGTTATAGCACTTCTCGAGTGACCTTGGTAAAATCACGTTTTATCCTAGCTGGAGCGCAAAAATTAATTTTTTGATAGGTAAAATGACAGCTATAATGAATATATTTCCAATGAGCTATCATGAGCTCAATTTTGAGTTGAGGAAGGCCTCCAAAATTTTCCTTCAAGAGCACTTTGCATTTCTGCACCCTCATTATGCATTTTTTGACCAGTCTTGAGAGAATAAATTTTTGACATGCCAAATCAACTCCAATAAGAAAATAAAAGGTATATTTGGAAATTATACAGAATAATATTTCCAATGAGTTGTCCTGGGCCCAATTTGGACATTGGGAAGGCCTCCAAATGTGGTCTGTAAATAGGTGTTGCGCATAGAGGGCGTGTTCTGCACTAGCGCTGCGAGTTTGCTCATTTTCTTCAGAGATTGCTAGGAGGGACTCTAAACTTAAAAATTAACCTTCAATCCTTTAGCATTGATTCTTTACACCTCCAAAAAATCAAGTAAGTTACAAATTCTCTTCACTCCTCTTCATCAAATGTCATTTTGGATGTGTGAAGTTTGTTTAAGGAAATTTGGTGTCTTCTTCTAATTAAAAACCATAGTTTTTCTAAAAACCTAATTAATGCTTAAATTTCACTCCCTAAACCTTCATAACCCTTCCCCCATTTCATTCTACCCTTTCCCATAACCCCTACATAACAACCTCCTTCCATAAGCTTTCATCTCCTTCAAAACCCTAAGCCCTAGGTATTCATTTACCTAGGCTCCCTATACCCTACCTATAATTAAATCCTCTATTATAAAACCCCTCATCATCACTACCCCCTATCACCTCCCTTATATCACAAATCCCTATTCCCATCTCCTCAAATTTCCTCACACCAACCCACACTTCTTACACCCACAGTCCATTCCATCGTCTCCCTAGGGTTTTGACACCAAATACATCATGGCAAAAGAAGAGAACAAAAGTTATAGTCAGGAGGAATAAAGAGAAGAGAGAAGGAAATCTAAAAAAGGAGGGAGAAACATTATACATGAACCAAAAAATACTAGAGAACTCATGGCATCTCCCATCACTGTGACATGCTTTAAGAATGTAGGGTGTTTTGAGTTCTATGAGAAAGTACAAAGGGTCCAACACCATCTATGTTGACCAGATCGGGAGTATTTGTTTGAGAAGGTAAGCCCAAAATTTGGAGAAGCTCTTGTCAAATGCTCAAAAGGACAACTATATTCAAATAATTATGGCAAAGCACTATACCATGAGGAACAAAATTGCAAGGGCCAAGCTCAAAAGAGCCAATGCAAAAATTAAAGCCTTGACCAAGCAAGAGGAGAACGGGAGGCTAGACATACTTGCCAAGGTAATATTCCATGCCTCAAACACATGATCAGCAATCATCCCACCAATTTTCACAAGTTTTTTGCAAATTTTTCAAGTTTGGAATTTTTTGTGTTTTTGGGGACATTTTTAGCACAGTAAAAATGTCAAACGCGCAAAACCTAAGGTGTTGCGCTATTTTTTGGGGCATCCAATGAGAAAATTATCACCACCATTTAATTAAAAACAATGAGGACATGCACATTGTACATTTTCTAAGCATTTTGAGGAAAAATGGTCAGTGAAAAGGGAAAAAATCCACCAAAAAATCATGTTTCTACCTCATTTTTGGCCTTGGCGCTGCGTGTTTACTAGTCTTTGGAAAATGGGTTTTTTACAAGGAAAATGAACTTAATTTTGAAAAATAAAGGAATATTTGGAGAGTAGACAGGATAATATTTCCAACGAGCTATCTTGGGCCCAATTTTGACACTGGGAAGGCACCCAAAAGCAGCCTTGAACATAGAGGGTGCGTTTGACACAGAGAGGGTGTGTTTGACAAGGAGATGGCACGTTTACCAGTCTTGGGAAAATGGGTTTCTGACGTGGAAAATGAGCTTCATTTTTAAAAATGAAGGCATTTCTAGAAATTAGACTTGAATTTATTTCCAACAAGCTATCTTGGAGCCCATTTTGACACCTCCAACACTGTCAAAAACAACCTGCGCATAAGACAATTTTTTTGAGTTTGTTGATATTTTCCAATTTTCTCAATTTTTTCTAGTTTGGCCATGGTAAATGGGATTTTAACAATTTAAATAATGAATGTAAAAGTAAATATGATGTTTTTGACTTACCTAGGGTAAATAAATTAGGTTAAAACTCCTGATGAGGTGTAATGAATCAGTTTTCAAAAAGATAGGGTTGAGTCACTTTGACCACCCTACACTCTAGGTTTCAGTTGGTGGATCAGCTCCTCCTCTCATGGATTCGAACCCTGAGGTTGGGATAGGTTGTTCGAGGTATATATATTGTAATTTTTAACTCATTTTCAAAGGTTAGATTCAGTTTTATGTTTTTCTAGTTAATCAATGAAACTTTGTACTCAGTTTGGCCAAGCTAATAAAGAGGAGTTGTAGCTAATTTTATGGGATACTTGTGGTATTGAATGTCTATCATAGTTTCTTCTCAATTATCATATGTTTGAAATTATTATGTTCATGTTCAATTTAATTTCTATGTTATGATCTTTTACAAGTTAGATAATCAGAATACGTGTTTGCACATGCTCTGCTTTGGGTAACTAATCATATTTTTTTCATCTTCTTTTGTTTGAGAAAAACACATCTCATATGATTTTCTTAACCTTCTTACAATTTCAACATCACTCCATAATAATCCTTTTCAAGTGATAATAATTGTACCTACCTTGCCCCATTGATCCCTGCAACCCTGACTCATTTTCCCTGACAAATCTTTCCTTAAACTAATTTCTTCATCTAGTGATTTCCCCAGCCAAATCAATTCAAAACAACCCCCCTACACTCTATATCTAGCCTAAAACCCTAATTTCTCTAGCCCTCCTGGTTGTGACCCTTTTGGATAGGGCCCTATCCGGCTTGATAGAGCTAGCTATCAAGTCAAAAGCTTGGTTTTTGGTTACCTCTGTTGGGATTCCTTCCTCAGCCTTGGGAATCTGGCGGAGTGATAACATCTTGGTGCCATTGCCAGGGAAAGAAAAGACGAATATTCCTTGGGAAATAACAACAAATATCAGATCTAATTGTTGATGGTGAACAAGATTTGGACACATATGAATGCTGAACCATTCACTTGGCAACTCCATAGACTGAAAGATCCATAAAAGCAACACTTCATGGAGACTCCACTGCATGAATATCAATAGCTTCAATAATTTTCAAGATGGAAATTTTTGCAAGAAGGTATGCTCCCATGAGCTAAGATCACATTCCAAGTTTCCCAAATAAAATTCCCAAGGTAGATTGGCAAAGGAATTTTCCTATGTTTAAAGATGATGATAGGAATTATGCTACTTTACATCTGGCTAAATTTCACATGCATACATGCAAGTTGAAGGTTGGATTTCCTGAAGATTGTCTCCTAAATATTTTCATGGCTTCTCTTGAAGGAAAAGCATGATCTTGGTATGAAGGTTTTCCACCTACCAGTATTTGTTCTCTTAGAGTTTTCCATTCAACATTGTATGAAGAATACAAGGAGTCCTACCCTTCTTTTTCTTTGGTTAATAATTGTTGTGATCAATTTGAGGTTTTCATTCAAAACCTAGAGGATCCTTATGATGATAATGATTTCATGGATGAAGATATCTTGGAGGCTTTGCATGAAAATCATTTTCATCACCAAAAAGAGAAAGTGTTTTTCTCTCGTGGAAGAAAAAGATGATGTATATTGTCTTGATGTTCATAAATACTTCCCACAGGAGAAAATTGTTACAGTAGTACAACAAGTTGATCAGCCAATGGATAAAGAAGATATTCAACATCCTTGTGAATCTTTAGGAGAGAAAGAAGACAATTACTGTGTTATCAAAAGAAAACAAAATGTAATTTCTCCTCTGTCTAAATATGAGATAGATCAACTCATGAAAAGTCATATTACAGTCCAAGAAAAAGCAGGTTTGTCGTGTTCACATAGTCAAGAAAGTGTTGGTAAAACTTCTTCCATTTTTAAAAATGAAAATCTAAGTTTAAATAAGGACAATCCTGAAACTAGATTTATAGATCATCATGAAGAAAGACAATCTCCTTTTTCAATGTTCATATTTGATGAAGTTTCTCTTGAACCTGATTTGCCTAAGTACGATAAATCTAAAGATAATTTCGATGAGGAGCTTGATGAAACTATACAGGAAATTGTTGTGAGTAAACCAATTTATGATGATGATTCCCTACAAGGATATCTACTAACATATATGTTTTCTTTCATGAAGATGATAGGGTTGTCATGTTTGTTAATATTGAAGAATGTTTCTTGTTTAAGGATGACTTAGAATATGAGTTTAAGGAGTATGAACCTGAGAGAGACAAAATGCCAAATATTGAGTCAAAATTTCTCATGCTTAAGGAATTTTCAGCCAACACTTAGATAACAGAAGTTTATACTTCCCTATGCCATCCTATCGATAAAAAACCAAGTGTTCTTTCAGATCAGAATGAAGGAAGTACTTGTATTTTTGCTGCTGGATCTCAAGATAAGGTAATGCTTCAGGATTTTCAAGATCCCTTCGGCAGTCTTTTGCTATCATTGCAGAAGATGAATGTTGACTCATTTTTCAACATAAAACTTGGTTTTAGTTTTTATTGTGAATTTCCTACATCTACGTCATTTTTCATGCAAGAGGAAAGTGAGAGAAGAACTTCAGTAAGTAGCCATCTTCTGGATTGGTTACACTGGAAGGATCATTTCACCTAATCAACAATTTTGCAACAGATTAGAGTAGGTTGGTATCATTTCAGTTTGATTTTATTTTATTTTCAGCAAGTGTTGACATAATTCATAAGGTTTGAAGCCCGAGGTGAAGGCTCTAAGGCTTTGATGATCTGTTTGTGTGGGTTGAAGTTTGCAGTGTGTTTTCACTTTCAGTTTTAGTTTCAGTTTACAGATTGGATTCCATTTCCCAATGGATAAGGCACTAATCTACAATTCAAAGATATGTAGTTATTAGCACCTCGAAGGAGCTACCATCCCTAGATGGAGCTGATGTTATAACTGTTATTTAAATCCCACCCATCCCGCCTTATTTTACTCTTATTTCACCTCATCTCCATCATTATCATTGACCTCGCTTTGTTTTTTTTCACTTCTGGAGTGACCTTGGGAAAATAATTTTTTCTCCTAGCTGGAGTGTCAAAACTAATTGCTTGATAATTCAAATGACAACTAGACTAGAAGATATTTCCAATGAGCTATCATGAGCTCAATTTGGATTTGAGGAAGGCCTCCAAAAGTTGCCTGAAATAACACTCTGAATTTCTACACCCTCATTTTGCATTTTTTTACAATTGGGAGAATCCATTTTTTACAAGGAAAATAAACTCCAATCAGAACAAAAAAGGTATATTTGGAAATTAGAAAAAATCCAATTTCCAACGAGATATCCTGGGCCCAATTTGGACACCAGTAAGGCCTCCAAATGTGGTCTGTAAAACGGTGTTGCGCACAAAGGGCACATTATGCATTGGCGCTGTGAATTTTCCCATTTTCTTCAGAAATTTCCAGGAGGGACTCTAAACTTTAAAATTCACCTTCAATCCTTTAGAAATGATTCTTTACACCTCCAAAAAATCAGGTAAGTTACAAATTTTCTTCACTCATCTTCATCAAATGTCATTTTGGGTGTGTGAAGTTTGTTTAAGGAAATTTGGTGTCTTCTTCTAATTCAAAACCCTCGTTTTCCTCAAAACCTAATTAACACTTCAGTTTCAGTCCCTAAACCTTCATAACCCTTCCCCTATTTCAATCTACCCTTCCCATAACCCCTACATAACAATCTCCTTCCCTAAGCTTTCATCTCCTTCAAAACCCGAAGCCCTAGGTATTCATTTGCATAGGCTCCCTATACCCTACCTAAAATTAAATCCCTTATTCTAAAACCCCTCATCATCACTACCCCCTATCACCTCCCTCATATCACAAATCCCTATTCCCATCTCCTCAAATTTCCTCACACCAACCCACACTTCTTACACCCACAGTCCATTCCATCATCTCCCTATGGTTTTTACACCAAATACATCATGGCAGAAGAAGAGAACAAAAGTCATAGTGAGGAGGAATAAAGAGAGGAGAGAAGGACATATAAAAAATCAGGGAGAATAATTACAAATGATCCAGAAAATACCAGAGAACTCATGGCATCTCCCATCACTATGACATGCTTTAAGCATGTAGGTTGTTTTGAGTTCTATGAGAAAGTACAAAGGGTCCAATACCATCCTATGTTGACCAAACCGGGAATATTTGTTTGAGAAGGTACACCAACACTTGGAGAATCTCTTGGCCAAGGCTCAAAAGGACAATGATATTCAAAGAATGATGGTAAAGCACTATACCATGAGGAACAAAATTACAAGGGCCAAGCTCAAAAGAGCCAATGCAAAAATTGAAGCCTTGACCAAGCAAGAGGAGAAAAGGAGGCTATAGATACTTGCCGAGGTAATAGTCCATGCCTCAAACACATGATCAACAATAATCCCACCAATTTTGAAATTTTTTTGGAAAATTTTGCAAGTTTGTAAATTTCTGTGTTTTTAGGGACATTTTTAGCACAGTAAAAATGTCAAACACACAACATATAGGGTTTTGCGCTCTTTTTTGGGGCATCCTATGAGAAAATGAACACCACCATTGAATTAAAAATGATGAGGACATGTACCCTGTACATTTTCTAAGAATTTGGAGGCAAATTGGTCAGTGAAAAGGGAAAAAACCACCAAAAACCATGTTTCTGGCTCATTTTTGGCCTTGGTGTTGTGTGTTTACCAGTCTTCAGAAAATGAGTTTTTCATAGGGAAAATGAGCTTAATTTTTAAAACTAAAGGCTTATTTGGAAAGTAGATAGGATATGATTTCAAAGGAGATATCTTGGGCCCAATTTGGACATCGAGAAGGCACCCAAATGCAACCTTGAATAGAGAGGGCACGTTTGACACAAAGAGGGCATTTACTAGTCTTGGGAAAATGAGTTTTTGACAAAGAAAATGAGCTTCATTTTGAAAAATGAAGGAATTCCTAGAAATTATACTTGAAGGGCTTTCCAAAAAGCTATCTTGGAGCCCATTTGGACACTTGTAACCCAGTCAATAACATCCTGCAAGTTGGTGGTAAAACGACGCTGTGCATAGGACAAATTTTATGAGTTTGTTGATATTTTCCATTTTTCTCAAATTTTTCTAATTTGACCATGGTCAATGGAATTTTTACCAATGTAAATCATGAATGTAAAATTAAATATGATGTGGTTGAATTATCTAGGGTAAATACATTAGGTTAAAACTCATGATGAGGTTTAATGAATCAGTTTACAAAAAGATAGGGTTGAGTCACTTTGACTACCCTACACTCTAGGTTTCAGTTCAGACTTTGGTGGACCAGGTCCTCCTCTCATGGATTCGATCCCTAAGGTTGGGAGAGGTTTTTTGAGGTCTATATATTTTACTTTTTGACTCATTTTCAAAGGTTGGAATCTGTTAAACACATGCATGGTAAACAAGAAAGTAAACACGCATAAAAATAAAGATAAGCATGAGATATATATTATTCACCATAGATGTACATTTATATTACATTGGTGTGATCCTTGGATTCCCATTCCAAGTGGTCTCTTGGACTCCATTTGTCCAATTTCCTTCCACGCCTACCCGTTGAGGATTAGGTGTCCAACATCCCCCCCCCTTAATCCGAAGGGGTATGTGTGAGTCCAAGAAGAGATTTGCAATACAAATTTGCAAAGTATGCATGGTAGCACTTAGGCTGAATAAGCTCCCTGAAATTTTGGCATAAAGAGGTGGTTTAAGGATGACCACCAACACTGGAACGCTTAGTGCAGTTCCCAGAACTCTTCCAAATTTGGCAAGAATATGAGGGCTTCTTCTAGAGGAAGTGTACCTCATATTTGAATAGGGAGACCTTCAACCTAGAAGAAGGGAGGTCTATAACCTGAGATGGTTTAAGGATGACCACCAAAACTAGAATTTTTACTGCATTTCTTGGAACTCTACCAAAGCTGGCAAGAAGCTGAAGTCTTATTCTAGAGGAAGTGTCCTGAATTCTTTGAAGAGGAAGAATATCAACCTCACATAGATGGTTTAAGGCTATCCACCAACCAAAGGAATGATCATGGGCATCTGTGTCTCTGACTACAACTCTGAATTTGGAATGACAGGTTGTGGCTCAGGCTCGATTCAACTGTTATGTCTCTGGCTACAACTCTGAATCTGGAATGATAGGTTGTGGCTCAGGCTTGCTTAATGTGGCATCGAAGCTTGTAGATGACCACCATTTCCCCCCATGTCAGGTACAAGGTGAGATGATGGCGAAAACTCAACTACAAGTTTGCTCAATATTTTAGAACAAGTTCTGACATGTGACTTAAACATCTTCTTGGCTATTGATGTCCATTGCCAAGAAGAGATCCATCCAAGATGAATCTTTGTTCTTGCAGGAGGCTTGTTTCTGAACCATCTGTGTGAAGAATGGGTGTGCCGACCACAATGATTGCATGGGTGAGGATCAAAATAGTGATCTTTCATATGGCCAACGCGATCACAGTGTTGGCATTTTTCAATTTGTTGTTACTGCTTTGGAAGAGGAGTAGGCTCTGGAACAGATGAATGTGAACTGTCATGAAGAAATCTGGCACTCTGAAATTGAATGGGATTAGAGTAGTCCAGAATGTGAAAGGACAACTCCTTGCCATATCCAAGACCTATTATGTGCTTTTTATGGACAAGCTCTTCCCAAGGTCTGATGATGGGCTTGGGAGGTAGAAATCGAGCTTCTGCATCTGCATAAAAAATCTGTTGTTTATCTAGGCACAGAATGTGAATTAGTCACAACATTATTGACTTGCTGATTGTGGGATTCTCTTTCAATGTTCTGAACAAAAACAGGTTCAGAATGGTGACTCCCCTGCTATAATTCTTCTTGCTGGAATTGAGATTCAAGCTGAAAAAACTCAATCTGTTCTTATGAATTTTGCAGAGAGGTTTGAATATCTGTGAGAGTGGCTTTGCTGAATTTAACTATGTCTTCAGCAGATCATAATATGAAAGTATTTAATAACTCCAACACTACATTAATTCGGGTCATTTTCATTGAAAATATGAGGTGAATCTCTCAAATTAGATGGCTAAAGTGGTTTTGATGATAAAAAAATATACCATGTTGGAAAAAATGCATAGAGATAATTTTGCACAATGGCCAAAATACACTATTGGAAATTTTCACTCTTGGCCCCTTTAAGGAATAATATTGACGAATAAAAATGAGATAACTCTGCTCCTTGATACTCAAACAATCCGGACTCCAGAGGGTTAGCAACTCGACCTTCTGGAATTTATCTTTGAAAGATGGATATTAAACACTCAGAAAATAAATCATCAATTAAACTAGTGTACGCAGCATCCTTGGTTAGATGGATTATATATTACTAAAATCTCACAGACTGTGTATAGGTACAGACTGACCACAACTCAGCTGAAGATCGAGCACAGGAGATTTCTATAAGTGACTTGATTTTTTTTTGTTTTGCACTCCACTTCTTTATGGATGCATGGGCTAAAAGGGTATCTTGTTCTATGGGGATCCAATGACCAAATGAGTAGAAATCTCTCAAAATCCCATGTGATATTTGATTATAGTTGCTTCAGGAAAAAACACAACATTCAGAATTTTTCAATGCACAAAGCCTTCACAACTTTCCAGATCAACCTCATCACACTCCATCGACCTTCAATGAAAAATCAATGCATATGACTTCAAAAATATTTGATGGAACCCTTCAACACAAATAATGTTGGTGCAAAAACGTGTATTGGACTCATCGATGATGACCCATCTCCTTGTTTGTACAAAGTTCGCTCCCAATACAGATCTCTTGCAAAAGCACAAAACCTTTGAAAGAGAACCTGCAAAAATTCGTAGAAATGCCTTGAACCAATTTCAGCTATTTATAACAACCAAAAAATATCAAGTTGCATCAAACATTTTTGCTAGAAACGAGTTTCATCAAAAAAAAAAAAGGGCGGTCCATTGAGCTAAAGCTGTAGAAAAATTGGAGACAAGAGACAATGAACAATGGTGTACTAGTGTGATGTATGCAGGTGCAGCCTCTGTTTGATAGTCTTAGACTCGGGACTCTGTGTATCTCCTTTGGACCAATGTTTATAAAATCTGACACTATAACTTGTATGGATGGGAAATTCAGGAAATCGAACCAATACTAATACAAAGCTTTAGAACATACTTTACAAAAAAATGTCAATCTTCATAACCAACGGCAACAATGTATGCCCACCATAAGCAATACCATCCAAAAAAATGTGCATCACCAAGCATTCCACATGCTCTCTATAACACATGTAACGCATACCGTATAATTTTTTTTTCACACCACAATCATTATGCCAGAATCCATGAAGGTAAACTCACTGTAATCGCTAAATTGAATACTAGAGCGATGCATTTTTACCAAGAGTTACAAGGTGGGCTGATTTGGACTCTCATAGAGAATGGTAAAATCAGATACCAAACCAAACAATAGGAGACCCCTGCTCAATGGGACCATGAATTTCAAGAAGTTGAACAGGCAAACTCGAGTTTTCATCAAGAAAATCAATCTCAGAATATCAAAGCGGAGAGTTGAACGAAAAATGGGCCAGAGAAAAATTCACATACCAAAATCAATTTTAACGAGCCTGAAGGTGTGCCCTGATTGTAAAAATATTTGAAGTGATCATTTCGGATCTGTTCCAAGAGGGGGGAATCTCAAGATATATGGTGTATTTTTCCAAACTAACATGGCAACATAACCAGGAATCCAAGGGAAGTATGTGCGTGGAGGAGCAGAGCAGTGAGGGAGAAGGCAAGCCTACGAAGGAGGTCGAGCCTGCGGGAGTAGACTCCGTTAATGAGCAGCACGACGGAGCAGTAAAAACTATCTTCCAGGCGAGAAAACATTAATGGGCGGACGTTATCGATAGGTCTAGAAAACACACAGAAAATAGACTAGGAAGACGTAGAGTTGCAGTAATGAAATAGGAAGAATGGCTAAAAATGGAGCTGACAGAATCTGAAAATGCCAGGGCCTAGCCTGCGCTCTGATACCATGTTAAACACACGCATGGTAAACAAGAAAGTAAACACACATAAACATAAATATAAGTGTGAGATATATATTATTCACCATAGATGTACATTTATATTACATTGGTGTGACCCTTGGATTCCCATTCCAAGTGGTCTCTTGGACTCCATTTGTCCATTCGTCTTCCACACCTACCCATTAAGGCTTAGATGTCCAA
Organism: Pinus albicaulis; assembly: GCA_034641835.2. NCBI lineage: Eukaryota > Viridiplantae > Streptophyta > Pinopsida > Pinales > Pinaceae > Pinus > Pinus albicaulis. The sequence continues at coordinate 20,231,406 of CM076578.1, read as the reverse complement.
CAAAATCAATTTGATGTTTTGCTAGTTGATCAAGGAACCCTTGTACTCAGTTTGGCCAAACTAATAAAGAGGAGTTGTAGCTACTTTTATGGGATACTTGCGGTATTTAATGTCTATCATAGTTTCTTCTCAAGTATCATATGTTTGAAAGTATTGTGTTCATGTTCACTTTCATTTATATGTTATGATCTTTTACAAGTTAGATAATCAGAATACATGTTTGCACATTCTCTGTTTTTGGTAACTGATCATATTTTGTTCACCTTCTTCTGTCTGAGAAAAATACATCTCATATGCTTTTCTTAGCCTTCTTACAGTTTCAACACCATTCCATAATAATCATTTTCAAGAGATAAGCATTGTACCTACCTTTCCCCATTGATCCCTGCAACCCTAACTCGTTTTCCCTGACCTAGCTTTCCTTTACCTGATTTCTTCATCCAGTGATTTCCCCAACCACATCAATTCAAAACAACCCCCTGCACTCTATATCTAGCATAAAAACCCTAATTGGTCCAGGCCTCCTGGCTATGACCCTTTTGGAGAGAGCCCTCTCCGGACTGATAGGGCTAGCTATCAAGTCAAAATCTTGGTTTGTGTTTACCTCTGTTGGGATTCCTTCCTCAGCCTTGGGAATTTGGCGGAGTGATAACAAAAACCATAGAAGGAATTATGATTATCGTTTATGTATTGTTATTTTATGACTTTTTGCATGCTTCAGTTGTTTATCGGAGTCTGTTGTGTTGTTTAGCACAAGGGTGTTTCCGAGAAGAAATCCCACCCTCATCCTTGAGGGACTTCGAGTGCCTACTCAAGAGAGGTTCATTGAGCATCATTTCTACTATCTGTCATCATGCCAATATTTAGCCTCATCCACAGCACAGTCTCCTTCAAGATTGTGTTGTTTTGTAGGGCAGAAATAGTGGAGGGTTCATAAACCTAGTTTATGAGCCTATTTTTGAGTGAGGGGAGTAGCCCTTCATCCGAGAGGATAGCAAGGAATCTCCTTGAGCATTATTCCACCATCCCACATCAGGCCAAGTAGCAACATTCACCCACAGTGCAGTCTCCTTTAGAAACTGTGTTATTTTTCAATGCAGTTGCAGTGGAGGGTCAAGCACCCAAGTCATTGACCTTTTTTTACAGTGAGGGGAGCAACCCTTCATCCAGGAGGCTAGAAAGGAATACCTTGAGCATTATTCCACCATCCGACATTAGGCTAAACATTAACATTCACCCACAGTGCAGTATCCTTAAGAAAATGTGTTATTTTGCAATGTAGTTGCAGTGGAGGGTCAAGCACCCAAGTTCTTGACCTTGTTTTAGCAACCCCTCATTCGAAAAATTTGTGAGGAGGGATTTCAGTATTTTTTATATCAGATTATCCACCTCCCAAAAATTACCCAATTGCAGAGCAATATTCAGCCCTAGGGCTGCATTTTACATTTTGGGTATTTCAGGAAACCCTTTCTGGGTTGTCTTGGAATTGTGCTAGAAAGCCTAGATCTTTGATCCCGACATTTTATAAGCACAATATCAGAAGATCCATGTGTTTCCATTTACAACAAAAAAATTTCCCAGCAAAAAATACGATGTCTTAGCCTCCCGCATTCTTATATAGCAGTTGTTCTTCATGTTTTATGTACTGGGTTCTTAGAGGCTTGTGTTGCCTAGCTGGAGTGTATTTTTCCTCAATATCTTGTACACATTTTCTGCTATATTGTTTAATAAAAAGGCTCTTTGATCTTCTCTCATTATGTGTGTTGATATATCATTGCATTTTCCAGTTTTGTGTTCTATATTCCTGTTTTTCCTAATTTGGAATATTATAATTGACCATGGTTTTGTAATGATGTAAAGATATATGAGGCTAGTTTATGAGCACAAGTGATTGTATTTTCTATATGAAGTATGTCTTGGAACTTAAAGGAAGGTTTCGCAGTTGAGTGCGTGGAGACCTTGGAAGAATCTGCAGCTTAATGCGTAGACCACCTATAGCTGTGTGCGCATGTCAGAGAAGCTGAATGTATTGAACAGATCCATATTAATAAAGAAGAAAAATTTTGGGCCATATTTCGTATCTATATGTGCTATGTTTTTGTTTATTTGTTTATGTGAAGTAATGGTTGCAATTATATGTTAGTGAAATTTATATTATTATGTAATGGGTTTATGTTTATCTGAATGTGATGAAGTAAGTAATTATAATACATAGCACAATAGTAATATACGTGTTAGAGGATTGGTTAAACACAAAAAAGTGAAGTAAAAGCCACCTTGCGTAGTCCCTCAAGGCTACAAAAACCCGGTTCTTCAACCACCCATAGCTAACTCGGGTGAGACTGTGATATGCTTGCAGATCATTTCCGAAAGAACTGGTGTCAGAGGGTTTTGTTGGTGTGAAGTCCAAGCCAAACGTAGGTCAAGCCCAAACAAGCCAACATTAAGGTTTTATCTTCTTGGAATGATTTTGTTGTTGCAATATGAAGAAAATTTTATCCATTAGCATAAATGAAAAAAGTTATCATGGATTGGAAAAAATTTAGGCAATTAAAGGGTCAAAGTGTGCAAATTTATACCCAAGAGTTTAGAAGGATAGCATTGATATTGGGGATAGATTTGTCATATCAAGATACTTTGGTGAAATACATTGGAGGTTTACATAGCTACTTGAGACATAAAATTCTCATGTTTAACCCTACAATTTTAGATGAGTTTTGTGTATAGACCACTCACCTAGAAGCAAGAGGGAAAAATTTTCCACGAGAGGGCAAAAAAAATTCATTTAAGGGTGTATACGAAGGAAAGGGTAAATTCAAAGGAAAAGGGAAGAATAATTCTTCCATCAAGAAAGAGGGATAAAAATTAACATGCAAGCATTGTTCAAAGGATGGTCACGAAGAAGATCACTTTTGGAAACTTCATCCTAAGATGAGACCCAAATATTTTAATAAGAAAGGAAAGAAAAAGATAGCTGCAAAAACACAACATGATTTAGGATCTGATTCAAGAGATGAAAAAAATGTCACAGTTATGGGATTGAAAGGTAAAGAATCCATTGCTAGCACTAGTTCTTCAAATAACCACGATGAAACTCAAAGTGAAAAAGAAAAAATAGAGCCTTTCCATATTAGAGTCATCTAAACATAAAAAAATTGATACTCTATTTGATAGTGTCTCACAAGAAAATATCATTTCTGAAAATATTGTGAAAAAGTTGAATTTGGAAAGCATTCCACATCCTAAACCATATCCTTTAGGTTAGGTGTGTGACAATGCAAAGTTTCAAGTAACTAAAAAATTCAAACTGAAATTCACCATTAATGCAAACTTCATTGATGAGGTAGAGATTGATGTAGTGCCATTAGACATATGTGATATTGTTTTGGGAAGCCCATATATTTATGACATTAGAGCTATCTTTCATCACCATGAAAAAAAATATCACTTGTTTAAATATAGTACCAAGTACATTGTTAGAGCACATTGCAAGAAACTAAACCTTTCAATTGTGAATCCTTGACAAATCAAGATACTTGCTAACTTTAGTAAGAGATTTGTACTTTTGATGATCAAACCCAAGAATGATTTTAATAATGAAGCCTTTCAAGGTTGTGATTCAAAGTTGAAATATGATTTGGTTGAGGTTGTTAACTAGTATGATGATATGTTTCAAGAGCCTAAGTGATTGCCTCCCAAAAGAGGAATCCACCATGAAATCTAATTGGAACAAGATTTTTTTCTTCCTAACATTGGCATGTACAGGATGTCAGTGATGGAAAATGAAGAAATTAAAAAATAAATCCAAGATTTGATTGACAAGGGGATCAATCGGCCAAGTACATCACCATGAAGTTCACCTATTGTTTTAGTGCCAAAGAAATATGGAACATGGCACATGTGTGTTGAATTTAATTCATTGAACAATATTACGGTAGAGAATCATTACCCTCTTCCTAGAATTGATGATTTACTTGATCAATTGAAATATGTTGTGTATTTCACTAAGTTGGAATTGAGGAGTGGCTATCATCAAATTAGGATCATTGAAGGAGACATATGGAAGACAACATTCAAAACAAAGCAAGGTTTGTTTGAATGGTTGGTTATGCCCTTTGGGATTTGTAATGCTCGTGCTACCTTCATGCATGTAATGAATGATGTATTCAGGAATTTTCTAGATGAATTTATGATAGCCTAATTACATGAAATATTAATTTTCAGTAAGTCCCATGAAGAACACGCCATGCATGTCAAGCAAGTGTTATATGTATTAAAGAAAGAACAATTGTTTTTAAATATGTCGAAATATGAATTTGTAAAAACTTCCTTAGTGTACTTGGGCCATATTGTTCGAGGAGGTGAGTTGAAAATAGATCCCATCAAGGTTGATGTCATTTTGAATTGGCCAAATCCAAAAACAGTGACAGAGGTTAGAAGTTTTGTGGGATCATCCCAATACTGGAGAAAGTTTATTTCTAACTTTTCTTCTATTGCAGCTCCATTGCATGCATTGACCAGTGTGAAGTAGGTTTTTCAGTGGGGAGGAAAATAGAAAAAATAATTTGAAACATTGAAGGAAAATATCAGTTCAACTCCTGTACTTTCACTTCCTGAATTGAGACAGTCATATGAGATACAGAATGATGCAAGCGACTATGCCATGGGCAAAATCTTGATGCAACATGGTAAGCCTATATGTTTTCATTTAGAAACTTTTAATGGTGCAGTGATTAGTTATCCTACATATGACAAGGAATTATATGCATTTGTACAAAGTGTGAAAAAGTGGAAACATTACTTGATGGGTAAGGAAACAACCATTCACATGGATCATCAGCCATTGCAATACTTGCAATCACAAACAAACCTGTAGTAAGCAAGGCACTTCCGATGGATGGAATTTCTTCAACAATTCCACTTGGTGATAAGGTATAAGAAAGGTATATATAACAAGGTTGTTGATATGCTTTCTAGACCAATTGTTAGTGCATCCATTATTCTAAAGCATAATTTTGTCATGCATGAGAGCTATGTTGAGAAATATGCTTTAGATAATGATTTCAAAGATATATATGCAACTTTGTGTCAAGGTAACCAAGTAGAGGAATTGGATTATCATGTGCATGATAACTTGTTGTACCATATTGGCAAGATTTGTATTCCACAGGAAGAGAGAGTCAAAATCATAAGGAAAGCAGATAATTATCTTATTGTTGGTCATTTTGGTGTAGGTAAGACAATGGCACAATTACAGAGGTATTTTTATTGGCTTCATATGCTTGAAAGTGTGTCACGATTCATAAGTGTGTGTTCATTATGTGCTGTCAGTAAGCCTATCAATAGAAAATTGGGACCATATATACCACTTCTAGTACCTTCTCATCCATGGGATAGTGTTTCCATGGATTCTGTAGGAGGTCTACCTATGTCTAGGAGAGGTCATGATTATCTTTATGTAGTTGTGGATAGGCTCAAAAAAATATGTATTTTGATTCCTTGTAAAAAGCAAGTTACAGCTGAACAAACTGATTAGTTATTCTTTTAGAATGTATGGGTGCATTTTGGGTTGCTCATATTGACTCAAAACTAGCACCAAAGCGAAGATCTAGTTGCCTTGAATCCAACGCAACTCGTTTCACTCAAAACGACATTGTATGCTCTTGATATCGCGTTGTGATCGATTTGGAAAACAACTAAAAATTTTAAAATGAGTTTGCAGGGATGCCTAGTCAGCAGTCTATACGCCGATTGGGCAATGATTGGGCAAGGTGACTTTGCCTCCCATCAGTCAATGGGATGAGGACAAGTGGAAACTATTGATTGGGGCAAATTTTTGGTTTTCTATTGGTTCGATTGGTAACTAGGTGGACCAATTAGGAGGAGCCACATGGACCAATCCTTGGTTTCCACATGGCCTCCTAGTGGCCATGAAAAATTATGGTTCTATGTCAAACTTCCTCTGTAAGGTTTGAATGTGAGACTTCATTCCTGCCATCCAAGCCCTCCACCGGACCACCTGTGATAGTTCTTAATCTATAAGACTCAACACCTATTTAAGGTTTATTTGTAGATTCATCAAGGTAAGGACAGGGGTTAACCCTGGACCCCAGTCCACCCAGCCACATTACGTGGTGGGAAGACGGGGTCCGGGGTTAACCCCAACCCCAACCATATACATTAAATGCAATACCCAAATTTTGAACCATATACATTAAACTAACGGGCCATATTTTTAATACACATTCCAACCATATATTAAGTTGTTAACCTAAAGTTTGGAGCATTTTCAATGTGGTTATCTTGGGTGGTTACGGTCTACTCAACTCCATAGCATATGCGATGGCTATGAAGGTTTGATCCCACAGTTAGGGTCTGCGCATGGGAGAGGAACCTGCCTTGGGTAGCATTCTCGCAAACTAAACCTCAAAACAACTAAACCAACCCACAGTTCAACCTAGGTTAAAACTTGGCGGGATTTTCAAAACCAACCCCGGATCTAACGAATGATATTGTGCCACTTGGTGCATTTTGTGTGGTTCATGTCTGACCGAGAACATTTAAATGTTTGACAAATTACACCCAGTGCAGCGGGAATCTCGTTGGCGCGGGGCGAATATGTCGGTCCACGTGGCCGCAAAATTCAGAAATTGTAGAACAGTTTGGCGATGGGTGTGAATTGGAGGACAATTAGCAAAAAAACTTCCAAGTAGCATAACTCAGTCATTTTTTGGCCTTTTTTAGTGTAGAAAGAACCCATCTAGGGTTTTTTGACTGTTTTGGAGCCATTGGAGACATTTTCTCCACAGATATTAGAGCTATATAATTGATCCAAGACTTCTACCTTTGTATCCTTAAAAAAAAACTCTCTGTAAAATAACTAAAAATAAATAAAACCAATCAAAATCAAGAGAAAACTCACATTTCTAAAACTTCCAAAACAATTTAATGATTTTTCAAATCGAATTTGAAAAATTAATAAAACCAAAGTTGTGATTTCCCTTTCTTTTGACTATTCCTTGTGGATATTTCTTAGCAAAATTGGGAATCAAAAAGTGAATTTCCAACGTTAAATTGTTTTGGGAAAATGAAAACTATCCAAAATAAACCTAGAAAAATAATTTTAGTTACAAATTTATTCTACTTAATTTTTGGCATAGTAAATTACCAAATATGGTCAAGGAACCACTTGCAAATCCATATCCTCATAAGTAGCTTTCCAACAAGACCTGGTTTTCTCAATTTCGTTGAGTAGAGCTCAAAATATCACTTATTGAAGTTTGGGTTCCAAAATTATTGGCTTGCTCGAAAAATAATAGTGCTAGGCCATTTTTATTAATGTTTTTGCTTTATTTAACTTTTTTTTTAATTTTTTCAAGTCTCACTAGAAAAATCGGTTGAGGATGGGCATCGTTAGCAAGGCAACCCAAGATCAAACCTCACAGGGTGTGGTGGTGTCATGTGCTAGGGGGAGGAGACATGCTAAAAAATCCAGTCATCTTAGGGTTGGTGTGGCCTAGACTAGGTGCAATCCCCAAGTGACTTTGATGGATTAGATTCCCTTGAGTCACAGCTCCTTAAGCCACAGGTCATTCCTAGAGGATCACAGACAACTTGAAAAAAAAAGTCAATTTTAATAAACATAAATTTTTAAAATACTAAAGTAAAATTTAATTTAATTAAACAATATTTAAAATGAATAATAAGAAAACCAAATAAAACAAAATAAATAAATATTATAAAAATCAACAAAAGTCAAAGGGGTGTATGATTTTAATATTTCATAGTTTTTTGTTTGTTTGAAAATGAATGAAGTATGTATCTATAAAGGACCGAGGAAGGAGTGGGTGAAGGTATCTGAGTGGAGTGTGGGCCTTCCCCTAATCCATTATAGTTTAATAACATTCCCCTTTAAGCTCCTCCTCCTTGAATGAATTCCCTTTATTTACATATTAATTAATAAATTTAATTATTAAAGATTAATTTAATTAAAAATTATACTTGCAATTAATTAAATTAATTATATAATTTTATAAAACATTGTAAAATACAAATTTACATATTTTAATGTCTGGGTGGTGAAATTTGATCCAGCTTTGACCGAGAATATCTTCCAAATCATAAGTCAGAATGAGACCAAACTTGAACCATTGGAAAGTTGACGTCAAAATGGAAGCAATGAAATTTTCAAAACAAAAATCCAAGTGAAAATCTCATAGAATAAATAAAAAATAGTAATTCAAGGTATGATATCAAAAAAATTCATATGGATGGCCCCATAATTTTGAAAATTTATGGGGAGGTGTTGTGGCCACAATAGTTGGTGACACATAAGGACAAAGAAATTATCTCTAGTTTATAATAATAGAGCTAAAATTACCAAAGTTCAAAATAAAAGTTTCAATAACATTCTCGTATATTATTCCTTTTGTAAAGGTCCCACATAAGACAAAATAAAAATAATATAAGCTCTTAAAAATTAATGTGCGTGAATGCCCAGTTCTAAGACATTGAATCCGAATATAGGGGATAATTATTACTTTTAAATTTTCTCTTCACTATTGGATAACAAATACAACTGAGTGGTTAAATTACTAGTATGCATCTATTAAATATAAAATGACCTCTTTTCCCAACATTGCTTTGTTTTCACTAGGCTTGTTCAGTACCCCAACAAAGTTTCGTTGATACCATGTATGCATTGTCCCACTGCGAGCGAGCATGTTTAGTACCCCGATGGGTTTTCACACACTTCCCACACATATGTGCTTTCAACCTCTTATATTCCATCATTTTGATGAGCTTTATTTGGAAATTTGTTTTTACTTGTTAGGTGAAGAGAGTGGGGTGATACAAGATGTTATCTATTAAAGAAGCTAGATGTAATACTAGTTAAATTTGATCCCACCAATCTTCTCTTCATATACCGAAGTAGAGGTTTTAATTTTTGAGGGGTTTGGGAGAGATTCAAAGAAAATATTGAAGATAATGTGTTCCTTTATAATGGTGAATGTATATTACTTGAATCATATCTCAATATTCTCCATAGATAATGTTTAATATATGAGATAAGTGAAAATTTGGTAAAGATGACCTTTAAATAAATGAAATCCTATTGAAATGATAGAGTAAATATTTCTCCTTGTAAATAAATTGGTATTGGGCAGGAAGTATTCCCCCATATATATTTTTGGAATATCACAAAATCCAACCCAAAAGAAAAAATAAAATCAACACACTTCAAAGATTGCAAATGAAGAAAGAAAACAGAAACCCAAAAGAAAAGGTAAATGAAAAGCCACGACTGAAAGAAAACTCTAACAAGACAACTTATGAAAATATGTCTCAACGAAAGATCAAATGTGATAAAATCATGTGTTTTTTACTTACGTTGAGATCTTGTTAAGTTTCCTCGCAAAGTTATAAATGATTAGGATTTTTTATTGAAAAATAATCCTATGCCTAGGAAGCAGTTATGAATTAAGTCACATCAAGATGTCATTTTTTTGCAAATATATTGTTTCAAAAGAAGTATTGAAAAAAATAACAAGATAAAATGGAAAAAAGATAGAGTGGATAGACTCCCCGATGTCACTTGTTTTTCATTTAATCGTCATTGTAACTGCTTTGCCCAACTTAAAAGTATGCAAATAAAACTTGGGATATCCGAGCTGATGGGAGAATTAAATCTTCAACAAGGCCAACTAAACCTGCAGAAAGAGAGATTAGATCATAAATTACTAAAACATAGTTGAAACTAAAATCGGGATGAAAAATAGTAAAATATGAAAATAAGCATATGAAATTCCCTTGAAGAATCTCATTATGATTTACCTTAGAGATGACGATTTCCTCCAAATTCCATGCTTTAAAGAAGTAACCTATTCTTATGATCTAAAAATTAAAGAGCATGAATAAGTTGCATCTTTAAAGAAGTTCACATATGCATATCATCATTAGTTTATTAACACTAAATTAAGGCGAGTGTTAAGCCTATGAAAAATACTTACTGGGAAAGAAGTGGTTTTGTAATCAAGTTATTGTCAACTAATAGAATCATCAGAAAATTATGAGTTTTTATAAAATTAAAACATGAAAATATACCAAAATGTGCATTTATTTATGTTTTAGTTATGAATATTCCTCTTATAATTTAGGAAAGAATGAAAGGTTTATGATTATACTTCAACCAAAAATTTTCTTAAAAGCATCGATGTTGAATTACCTTTGCATCGATATTGACAGATAAAAGATGTGTGAAATGGTGTGGTGATTGATAGGCGAATACTATGTCATCTTTGCGTTAGATCTGCTCATAGAATTCAGAAGGTTCTCCTTTAGAAATATGCAAGCTTTAAATTTTTTGAGACAAAAATTGTGACTTGAATAATCTTCGTGAACTGTAATAATTTTTTTTTTCTGAGTCGAAAATTTATGGCACAAATAAACAAAGGAGCTTTTAAATTCCTCTTGGGTATGTCATCTCCAGGGTAACATGGAACAGAGGAAGGGCCCATGAATCATAAGTTTAACCAATCACAGGGGATGAAACTACATGTATTAATGGAGGTATGGGTGTACAAGTCCAAGTGGATGGTTGCATCACCTCATAAGGGAAAACTCGAAAGAAATGAATGAAACAATTTGCAATATTTTTGGGGAAATGTAGACAATATTACGTGGTGGAATAAAATGAAAATTATATATAGGCTAATCCACTTGTAACATGTGCAAAGTGAATAGAATGGAGGGAAGGGGGCCCACCTGTCCACTTCTTCTTGGGAGGAAAAAAATATAATTGGAAGATATAGGAAAAGGCTTCAAAGGATTCTGCCAGGTAGAATCAAGTGAGGGGATGTGGCATGTGGGAATATTGAGGCCTAATGGGAATAGTCACGAGTTAATAAAAATTCCAGGTGGGTGTTATGAAACCAACTCACAAAATAGAAGAAATATAGATCAACGACTTATAAATAAGCCTCTTTGAAAGGGAAACCTACTTTACATTACATAAATGAAAAATTATTGGATGATACAAATTAAAAAACCTACCTTCTATATATAGGAGTCTAAGTGTTACACAATATTTTTTCACCGTCCCTACATTCCCTATTTCGAATACTATAGGACCATCATAGTGACCCCTGTGTACTATCACACGTCATGATGAACGTCATTACATGCCAAGAACAAAATCCCTATGGACCATTCCTGAAGTACACCTTTAAAAACATGTACTTTTGGGTCGGTGTTGCTGTGTAGTTATGTCCTCACACCGATGGCCAGATTTTCACTAGCCCTTGCACCATGGTTGCTCTGTCTCTGAAGAGTAGCTACGTTGAACTACTTTTGGAAGGTTTTTTAATATGGAAATAAAACTTCTAAGATCTAACAGCTTTGTGAGCAGAATATTGGATGTTTGTTCGACTGGATGTGGTCGCATTTCTCCCTTTGGCATTCTAGTCCCTACAAAAATGCAACTTACCAAAGGGATATACCTTTCCTCCACCATATGTGGATCCCAAAGCTCTTCCTCCACTCCTATAAATTCCTCTTCATCCCATTAATTCTGCTAGCTAGACATAGCTATAATATACCAAGAGATGATAGCAGAGAATAGTCCATAGTTGTGAGAGAGAGTTTGAGCCTTTTGCCTCTTTGAGCTGAATCGACAAATGAATGCTTTGAGACGTTCCCGACTGAACCCGTGAAAAAAGGTCTACAATGTAAAGGCACACGTTGTAAACTCCCTTTTAGATATTAATATGACACGACTGATTTCTGGTTCCATCTTTGTCTGTGTAAATATTCAAAGTTTCTGACTCTCCTTGACTATTTGGATAGTCATAAATGAATATGTATGCTTGTATGATTTTAGTGTTTGATTGATATTTGTGCAAGTGTATGAATATCGCTACCAACAAAGTGCAAGGCATGAAGGATAAATATCGAGGGACCGCTGCAATGTACTACATCAAGAGCGTTGGATTGAGGTAGGACATCTATTCCAATACGCATTTCGCTTATGAACTAGGAATTTAGAAACCAACATGTTCCCTTATTGCTAGACCCACCCTAGGGCTAGAGGGATTTCCTCTGTCCGCAGAGGGGATTTTCCTGCACAACACTAAGGGGTCACAATATAACAATATGGGGACCACATGGGCACAACAATAACAATAATGGGGCTACACCTATGGGGCACAATAATAACAATATGGGGACTACATGGGCACAACAATAAAAATAATGGGGCTACATTAGTATTATAGGGACCTAACTGTTGAGATTCAACAAGATGACGAGCTTAGTGAAAATCAGTCACCTTCACTAAGTGGGCCCGCAAGATATTTTTAGGTGTAAGTCTAATTTTAGACACGGTGATCATATTTCAAAAGTTGCAGGATGCTATTTGTGGATGGTTGGTCAAGTTGGAAAAATAGATGAGATTCTATTTTTAGAATATTGGGCGAAGTCTATTTATAGATAATCGATCTAAAAATAGAAGTGTCGATTATTATTAGCTCTTAATAATAATAAAACTCTAAATATCAACTTATTCTCTTGGAGCACTTAATTTCAGTATACAGATTTGGAAAATCAGTGGGCTGAAGGAATTACACAATTCCTATGGTTTACTGGTGGTTCATGCATGGAGGACTCAGTTAGAACTAAAGTGGAAAAGTTATGACAAAGTTGGAAGAGTAGTTCATGGAGTTGTTATTCAGTTTAACTCAGTTAAAGGAGTTAAACTCAGTTGAGCTAGTTGTATCTAGTCTAACTAAATGATACACTAGTGAGAGTGGATTAAATTAATTAGTTAGTTAATTCACAAATAATAACTCATTAATCAACTGAAAAAATACAACAGTTAACTACAGTGCATGTCAGTTCCAGTGGAGACCCAGTGGAGAGATAGGTGAAAGGGAAAGATGGACTATCCGTTGTGACTATATTTATGCATTGATTGCACCACACACACATTGGAGTTGCCAATGAGGATTGTGAAGTGCAAGAAAGGGAGATTCAAATTCATTTAGGGGTCTTCTTCAGTAGGGATTGCGCAGTGGAGGCAGGCTATCAGGTGGCAAGAAATGAGTGCATGGATTTGCAGATTTCTTCTTATTATTGCGTGACGATTGATTGTACTGAGAGCTTGATGTACTAAGATTTGTATGAGATTGTTACATGATATCCATGATACATAATATATGATATTTGGGGTCTTTAGATTCAGGATTTCCCGTTAAAAAACTATGTTATGTGCGATTTTTTTTATTGCTTCATGTTTTTTGCAATTGAGTTCTTAAATTTCCGCAAAAGATTAACAGTGGAAGGATTTTGTATTTAGCAAGAAGATAAATGTTGTTACATTAGGAGAATCTAGATATATACATGCATATTTTATATAATTTCTACATGGTATCAGAGCAATGTTAAATCTTGAAGATTGCAATTGTGAAGAATTGTTGAGTTTGTGCTAGTGGACAATTCGAATTTGCTGCAGATAATTCTTGGTGCGACAGTTGAGTATACATTTAAATGTATTTCAATGGGTTGCGATTGGAGTATTCCCTTGATGGAAGCTCAAATTACATAGCCTGGAAGGATATAATGGAGGCGGTGCTGGAAGATAATGGACTAAAGGAGTTCATCGATAGCGATGTTCCTAAGTCAGGATCTAGCAATGCTGCATTAATTGACGCATGGAAAAAAAAGGTAGCAAAGAAAAGAAGAATTATTTTGGAAGGTGTGAAGGACCATATTGTGTCCAGCATTCACGGGAAAGCCACTCCATTTGCAATGTGGAAGGCTTTGACAGATTTGTTCCAAAGCAGCAGCGACCAGAGGAAGTTGGTGCTGAAATATAAGCTTAGAAAAATAAAAATGGAGAAGGGCGACAGTATTCCAAAATATCTCACGAAATTTTTCCACTGTAGGGATGAACTGGGAAGTGTGGGGATTACTCTTGATGATGAAAATTTTGTGATCTTGGCTCTCCTTGGGCTTCTGAAGAGTTTGCATAGCTGCGAAGACTCTTTCAATGGACGGGAGAAACTGTCGGGTTGGGAGTGACTTTGGTCGGATCTTGTGCAGGAGGAGATAAGGCGAAGTACTAGGGATGGCTCTTCATCGAAGAATGAAGATGAAGATAATTGTGCTTTGGCTACCAAAGCAATGAAAGGGAAGGGGAATAAATCCCATCCAAAATATGAATCTAAAGGCAAGAAGCAGGATTTGTCCGAGGTGAAGTGTTTTCACTGTCACGAACATGGGAATTTCTCCACTAACCTCCCATAGAAGAAGAAGAAAAAGAAGGCTGCTGGAGCTGCAGCTGGAGAGGCCTTAGCCTCACAATTTGAACTTGATTTCTCTTTGATAGCATGCTTGGTTTCAAGCTCAGTGGGATTGGTGTGGTATCTTGATAGTGGTACGTCTTTCCATATGACGGGAGACAAGGATTTGTTTAGTGACTTGGAGGAGAAGGACCTCCAAATGCATATAGAGATGGGCGAAGATGGTCGATGCAGTGCGATCGGAATTGGGACCATTACCTTTGAGAGGGATTCAGGTAATCCATTTATGTTGAAAGATGTTATGCATGTTCTAGGTCTGAAGAAGAACTTGGTCTCAGTCGCAATGTTGGAAGAAAAAGGTTATGACGTTGCTTTTAGCGATGGAAAAGATTTCCTGCGACACAAAACAACAGGTCAAACCAAGAGGATAGGGATTCACGTTAAGAATATCTACAAGCTGGAGGTAGATGGCTGCACTGCAATGATGGGCAAAGCAGAAGAAGTGGTGAGCCGGGATGAGGGCGAATTATGGCACAGGAGATTGGGCCATCTTCACCATGGCGCTTTGAAGATTTTGCAGCAGATTTATACTAGACTTCCCAAGGGTACTCTTGCGCAGTCATATCAGTGCAAGGGATGTACTATGGGTAATTTTGTGAAGACCACCTTTCATGAGAAGGAGAACCATGCTTCGGTGATCCTAGAGAGAATTCACAAAGACGTGTGTGGACCTTTCTCGGTTGCTTCAAAATAAAAACACAGGTATTATGTTATATTTGTTGATGACTATTCTCGTAGATGCTAGATCTTCTTCATGCAGAAGAAGAGTGAAACATTCTCAAATTTCTGTGAGTTTAAAGAATTGGTGGAGAAGGAGTCGGGGAAGCAAGTGAAAGCTCTAAAGAGCAATAATGGTGGTGAATATATCTCAAGAGAATTCAAAGACTTCTGTAGAAAAGAAGGAATTCAAAGAGAACTTATAGATCCTCATAACCCACAACACAACGGGGTCGCGGAGAGAAAGAAAAGAATGATCGTGGGTGTTGCACGATCTATGCTTTAGAGGGAGCTAGACTTGCATGCAGAGGAGGAACTGCCTGTTCCGAAAGATGAACCTCCAGATGTGAATCGGCCACAGGAGGAAGTTCATGGAGTGGAGGAGTCCACTCATACAGAACCAAACATTAGACAAGGCAGAAAGCGTACCACAGAAGCTGAGAGACTGAAGCTTGATGTGGCACAGAATGTAGGAGTCACTACATCATGGCATAGACAGAGACAGTCACATGACCGATTTACTGGATACATGGCTCTCATGAGCAAGTGTATCATGATAGAGCCATCTTATTTTGAAGAAGCAGTGCAGGAGCCGACATGGGTAGATTCCATGGTGGAGGAGTATGACTCCATTGTCAGAAACAGTGCTTGGGAGATTGTTCCAAGGCCAGTGGGTAAATCAGTTGTAGGATCAAGATGGATCTACAAGGTAAAGCAAGCTACTGATGGGAGCGTCTAGAAGTATAAGGCAAGATTTGTTGCTAGAGGCTTTTCACAGATCGAGGGGATTGATTATGAAGAAACCTTTGCACCTGTCGCATGGTATTCTTCCATAAGGACCATCTTTGCTCTCTCAGCGTAGATGGGTTGGCACATTCATCAGATGGATGTGAAGATTGTGTTCCTTAATGGGATCATTAAGAAAGAGGTGTACATTGAGTAGCCTGAAGGATTTGAGATCTTCAGCAGCGAGTCACATGTGTGCAGGCTCAAAAGAGCCATGTATGGGCTTAAGCAAGCACCTCATGCTGGTACACACGGATCGACAGCTATTTCACTAGACTTGGCTTCACCAAGAGTGAGGCGGATGCAAACCTGTATCAAATTGTGGTGGAGGGTAAGCTTTTAATCATTGTTCTTTATGTTGATGATTTAATACTAACATGTGAGGAGCATTTGATACACTCATGCAAGGCAAATCTTGGAAAGGAGTTTGAGATGAATAATTTGGGCCTCCTTCATTATTTCCTTGGATTGGAAATATGGCAGCGGGAAGGTCAGTTGTTTGTGTCTCAAGGCAAGTATGCTGGGGAGATACTTGAGAAGTTTCACATGCAAGGCTGCAAGCCTATCGATACTCCTCTTCTAGGAAATTGGAGGAAAGAGGATGCTACATCGACAGAGGTAGTGGATGCCACTGTTGGTGGGTTCACTCATCTATTTAGTTAATACAATACTAAACATATGCTATGCGGTGAACCAAATTTCACAAGCAATGGTTAAGCCTACCAAGCTCTTTTGGAAGGCATGAAATAATGTCCTGAGGTATCTCAGGGGCACATCTGAGTATGGCTTATGGTACAAACAGACGGATGAGGTGAAGTTGCATGGCTTCACAGATGCAGATTGGGGAGGCAGAACAATAGACAAAAAGAGCACACCAGGAGGGGTTTTCAGTATCATATCTAGAGCAGTTTCTTGGTACAACAGGAAAAAAAGATTCATTGCACTCAGTTCAGCGGAAGCAGAATACATGGCAGCAAGTCAAGCTGCATGTGAGGCTATCTCGATGAGGAAGATCCTGGTCAGTTTGTTCGGTTCACATTTAGATCCTACAGTGATACATTGTGATAATTAAAGTTGCGTTAAACTCTTGATTAATCATGTGTTTCATGATAGATCTAAACATATTGATATCATCATATTAGAGATTGCGTGCAGCGGAAGATCATGTTGCTTCAGTACATTCCTACGGAAGATCAAGATGCAGACATTTTGATGAAGGCACTCACCAGGATCAAATTCAAATACCATAGAGGCAGGATCAGGGTGAAGGATAATCCCTATCTTGTTGAGAGGGAGTGTTGAGATTCAACAAGATGATGAGCTTAGTGAAAATTAGTCACTTTCACTAAGTGGGCCTGCAGGCGATTTTTAGGTGTAAGTCTATTTTTAGACATGGTGATCATACTTCAGAAGTTGCAGGATGCTATTTGTGGATGGTTGGTCAAGTTGGAAAAATATATGAAATTCTATTTTTATAATATTGGGAAAAGTATATTTATAGATCTTCGATCTAAAAAATGAAGTGTCGATTATTATTAGCTCTTAATAATAATCAGACTCTAAATATCAACTTATTCTCTTGGAGCACTTAATTTCAGTATACAGATTTTGCAAATCAGTGGTTTGAAGGAATTACGCAATTCCTAGGGTTTATTGGTGGTTCATGCATGGAGGACTCAGTTACAACTAAAGTGGAAAAGTTATGACAGAGTTGGAAGAGCAGTTGATGGATTTGTTATTCAGTTTAACTCAGTTAATGGAGTTAAACTCAATTGAGCTAGTTGTATCTAGTCTAACTCAATGATACACTAGTGAGAGTGAAGTGAATTAATTAGTTAATTAATTCAAAAATAATAACTCATTAATCAACTGAACAAATACAACAATTAACTATAGTGCATGTCAGTTCTAGTGGAGACCCAGTGGAGAGATAGGTGAAAGGGCAAGATGGACTATCCATTGTGACTATAGTGATGCATTGATTGCACCACACACATATTGGAGTTGCCAATGAGGATTGTGCAGTGCAAGCAAGGGAGATTCGAATTCATTCAGGGGTATCCTTCAATGGGGATTGCGCAGTGGAGGCAGGCTATCAAGTGGCAAGAAATCAGTTCATGAATTTGTAGATTTCTTCTTATTAGTGTGTGACGATTAATTGTACTGAGAGATTGATGTACTAAGCTTTGTATGATATTGTTACATGATCTCCACGATACATAATATATGATAGTTGGGGTTTTTAGCTTCAGGATTTCACGTTAAACAACTGTGTTATGTGTGATTGTTTTTATTGCTTCATGTTTTTTGCAATTGAGTTCTTAAATTTCTGCAAAAGATTAACAGTGGAAGGATTCTGTATTTAGCAAGAAGATAAATATTGTTAGATCAGGAGAATATAGATATATACATGCATCTTGTGTACAATTTCTACACTAACATGCCCCTCTCCTTTAAAAAAGTGATTTCCTCAATGCTTGAGTAGTTCTGGATGCTTATATTTAAAATTATCATCCTCCCATGTGAAATCTTCAGCAGGTAAGTTCTTCCACTTGATGAGATACTATGAAATTGATCAATTTTGTAGCTATCAAGTTCTTGTTTTTGTGACTGCTTCAAGTTCCAATATGATTTTTCCTTCCTCATCAAGATCTGGAAATATTGTTTGAGCTCGGAATTTGTCACCTATAACCTTCTTTAATCGTGAAACATGGAAAACTGGGTGCACTCATGAAGATGCAGGAAGCTCCAATTTGTATTCCATAGTACAGATATTTTTCAACGCCTTGTAAGGACCATAGTACATTGGTGATAATTTATTATCCTTCATAGCTTTATTGAGGTACATTTCTTTTTATGGTTGTAGCCGTAAAAATACCAAGTTGCCTACATCAAAACTTCTTTCATTGTGATGTGGATCTGCTTGTTGTTTCAATTCTGCACCAAAGTTAGGTTATCCTTTAAGATTTGAAGAACTTGTTGTTGATGCTCAATCTGGTCTTCCACTGCTTGAACCTTATAATTTTCTCTTAAATATGATTTCGATGTTTGAAACTCTCGTGAGCATAAATTTTCAATTACGCCTCATTATTATTTATTTAGAAGCTTTATCATGCCATTAGATCTAATTATCTTTCATGGTTCTCCTGTGATACCCCTTAATTCAACTTCCTTTCCTTCCCAGAAAAAAATCAAGAAAAGTTCTTGAAAATTAAAATCTATCATACCCAAATATTGTAACTATTGAACTCCTAATACAACATCAACACCATCCATTGGAATGGAAAGCATTGGGATATTCAATACATATTTTCCCATGGTTATCTTAATATTATGACCCTTTCCAAATCAATTTATAGCTCCTCCATTTTCAACCATCACTTGACACTCTAGTGTTGGATATAGGAAGAAATTCAATTCCTTGGCTATCTTACCGTATGAATAAAATTATGGGTACTATCTGAATCAATCAACACTATTACCTTTTTATTCTTGATATGTCCTTCTATCTTGAGAGTTTGAGCAATGGAAATTCTGGCTAACTTATTACAAGATATGGTCAAATTCATTTCTTCTTTCTCTAAGGTCGTTTCCTGGTGTATATCCTCTTATTTTGAAGTTTCTTGTTCCTTTTCTTCCTCCTCCTCATAGTCTATGTAAACTAGTTTCTTCTCAGGACACTTATGACCTTTAGTGTATTTTATATCACAACTGTAGCAAAGCCATTTTGCTATTCTTTCTTCCAATTGTTGTGGTGTCAACCTTGTAGGTTGTGGAAGTCTAGGAGTAGAAACACTTCCATATTTATAGTTGTAAGTGGTATGCTTCCTTGTCGCCATAATTTTGCTTTGAATATTTCTTGCCAACCTGAATGCCTTCTCCAATGAATCAAGTTCCCAAAGGCGAACTCCATGTTGGATGATTTCCTTTAAATTCCATATGAAGACTTCAATCATGTGCTCCTATGGAATATCATTTACCCTTATATTTAATTTTGGAAGTCCTCAATGTGCTCCATCATTGAACCGTTTTTTTTAGATTTATCAATTGGCTAAAGAAAGTGTTGCTCTTTATATCCTCATAATGTGTTATCATTTCCTTTGTAAAATTGACCAAGCAAAAAAAAATTTATGAGATAAAAGCCATTGATACCATACAAATTGATTTGGATCTAAATATAAAGTTTCAATGCGTACCTTTTGTGTGTTTTTCACATTATGGAGATCAAAATATTGCTCCAATTGTAGTATCCATGTTACATGATCCTTGCCATCAAACTAAACTACTCATATCAACATTTGGAATATGGTGGGTCTTCAAGTCAACGTTAGAGTCTATTAACTCATGAATAACATTTCTTTTGTTCTCATCATGAGTTTCCTCTACTACCTTTTCTCCATTAGGAAGCTTTTCTTGTAGCAATTTTTTCAACCCTTCCTTCAAACCCTCCATGTCTTTCTTCGATTCTTCCATGTTGCCTTCCAATTTTTATTCTATACCATCAATCTTATCTTCCATGCAATTATTTAACCCATTCATACCATACTTCAAACCATCCATATTTTCTTCCATGTATTCTTTTAAACCGTCCATGTAACCTTTTAGTTCATTTTTGGTTGTTCTATGTGAGAGAAACTTTTTTTGCACTTAGTCCTATAATTTTGAGATATCATGCTACAATTCTTCCTCTTCATGTGTCATAGTAGATATTTCTAAGGGATTAATGGGTGTGTAATTCATTTTGGGAGGAATTTTATAACCCAATACTGATATCTATGCTTCAATATTCCCTTGGAATCACTTCAAACGGATTTTTAAAACAAAATTTATGAAATTTTAAAAACAAATACACACCCTTTTCTTGATTTTGAGGATTATGATATTGAACCTAATGTATTTTTGTGGTTTTGGATCCAATTTTTTATAGCTTCAGTTGTAGTAGCTCTCTGAGTCTTCTTTCAAATGCCATAGTTCATACCTAATTTGGATTCTTCAAGATAAAGATCTGTCTGATCTCCCATAATGACTTGATTATTGACTGGTCCAATAGAGCGAACTTGTACGAAGTTCCAAATGTCACTGTTTCGACCTTCAGCCCTAAAATTTCTACATGAAAACCTACATTCAATGAAATTTTTTCCACTTTTTACATAATTCAAATCCGATGTCTAAAAATAAATTTATGACGATTTTCCCTAGGTCACTGTTTGAGACTGAATTTTGGAGCCTGCAAGAAACCCTAACTTCCCTGGATCATATCTCTCAAACTATAGCGAACTAAGATCTGAAATTTTTACATGATTTTCATCAATATTTCTACTCCACATGGAAAAAATTCCGCTTTTGAGGCCTCGTAAAAAAAGTTTATAGCGAAAATTCCAAGATGACCTATTTGAAGAAGCGAAACCCTAGAATCACAAGCTCTAAAACCGAATGTTATGAAACCAACTCACAAAATAGAAGAAAATATAGATCAACAACTTATAAATAAGCCTCTTCAAGGGGGAAACCTCCTTTACATTACATAAATGGAAAATTATTGGATGATACAAATGACAAAACCTACCTTCTATATATAAGAGTGTAAGGGGTCACAATATAATGATATGGGGACCACCTGGGCACAAAAATAAAAATAATGTGGCTACACCTATGGGTCACAATAATAAAAATATGAGGACTACATGGGCATAACAATAAAAATAATGGAGCTACACTAGCAATAAAAATAAGGGGCTGCACTAGTATTATAGGGATCTAACAGTGGTAATTTGAGTCATCAAGAAAATGGGATCCCATAAATGA
The DNA here is from genome assembly GCA_034641835.2 of Pinus albicaulis. Classification (NCBI taxonomy): domain Eukaryota; kingdom Viridiplantae; phylum Streptophyta; class Pinopsida; order Pinales; family Pinaceae; genus Pinus; species Pinus albicaulis. The sequence goes on along the minus strand of CM076578.1, from coordinate 20,209,741 downwards.
TGAAAGGTAGGTATATCAAAGGTTCTAGGGTAAGGGGTGTGGGATAATGTGGAAGGTGGGAATATCAATGTCCAATGAAATAATAGTGTGTTTAAGAAAAAGAGGGACTGGTGTGTATGTGTCAGAGTGAGTTGTCACAGAATTTCATCTTCGGCTCTTTCGAATGGAGGAGTGCATGAAATATCCAAGTAAGAATGATTTGAGATGATGTGTCAAGATGGAGGAATTAAGGGAGACTAAAATAAAGAGACCATGTTGCATGGATGAGGGGGGCCCACTATACTATGCTTCCATGTTTTCTTGAGTCACCTTGAAAGGTGATCCCCGAGAGAATGGAAAGGAGTTGTTTGTGGAATCTCCATGGAAGAACCTTCGAGCAATGTGTCAATCCATAAAAAGAATGTGTGTGAAGGTTTAATAAAGGGTTTTATTAATGCATGAGAGGGATAGATAGAAGCAAAAAAAATAATTCACGTAGAGGGATGATTCATCCCAAGATAAAATATCGGGATAAACCAAAGGAGAGCTCGTTTGAAATTTTGAAATGAGAATTTTAGGGGAACATGGAGGGAGTGGAAGAGAGTGAACCAATGATCATTGTGTAAGGGATTCCCTACTTGTCACATGGCACAGGGATGAGTGTTACACAAAATTTTGTCACTATCCCTACAATCCCCATCCCGAACATTGGAGGCTCATTCCTGTGACCAAAATAAAGTGTCATGTCTTGTAAAGACCATCATTGCATCCCCTGCCATGAGTACAATAATCCTTCTGTTGACAATTTCCTGAACATACCATCAGAAACACCTATTTTTTCCTTGGCGCTGGTAGCCCGTTATGCCCTCGCGCCAATGAGGAAGATTAACACTGGCCCTTGTGCCAGCTGGTGCTCTATCTCAGTTATCTACCCATGCCAATCTGTTTATGGAAAGATTTTTAAAAATAGAGGCGAAGTTTCGATTATAAAAACTTCGTGGGTGAGTCATAGGGAGTGGTTCGACTGAATAACCACTGCCTTCCTCCTTTGGCCTCTTGTTTCCACATTTTGGGGAAACCTCCCAAGGGATAAGGCCTCCCTTATACCATTGTAGGGATCCCAACCTCCTCCTCTCCCTCTATAAATATAGCCATCTACCATTGATGTGCTATTTGAACTGAACATGTTGTTTAGAAACGCTGAAGAGATTTCTATTCACTTTGCTAGAGAAATATAGAATGGAAGAGACCCTTATTGAGAGAGCTTAGGCTTGAGTCTTCATCCCATCTGAATTCCTTGACATTCATTGAGACGCGCTTCGGCTGAACCCTGCTGAAGGAGGTTTCGACGTCAAGGCTTGGTTGTAACTCTTTCTTCTATCAGTACATATGCATGACTATTGTCTGGTTCCCATTTTGCGTTAATGTATTTTATTTGATGCAATGTGATTAACCCTGCTTGACTGGTTAGTAGTTATGGATGAGATTGTTGTTTTGTATGCTGCTCTTGTTTGTTGATCTTAGTGCAAGTATCCAAGCATTTTTGCAAAGGATTGTGACCAGCCAAGGCAGGAATCGAGAGGGCACCACTACAGTAGCCGCGACAACAACATTGGACTCCAGATAGGTTGATCTACCTCATCCATTTTCAATCATTAATTAGGAACCTACACTCTAGCTTGTCTTTTTGTTACTAGACCCACTCTAGGGCTGGAGGGATCATCTCTGTCTGGAGAGAGGATTTACCTACATAACAATGAGTTGTCCCAATATTTTTTATATGGAATAGCACGAGAAATCACAGGATAATAACTTTGTGATTGGTAAATATGACATAAGAAAAACCAATAATACGGTCATGAAAAAGTATATCTTGGCCCAGAATTTTCCAAATAAAGAATTTTAGAATGCACTGTGGTGAGGAGATGACAATGGATAGGGGTTATTTCTGCAAACTGTTGTAAAATTATTTTTTATTTTCCTTTTCCCATAAGAAACTTTCTTCAATTAGCCGCTTAAAACTTTAGAAACCAAATACATGAGGCATAATAGAACAAGTAGGAGCCAAACATTTCATTTCTTCATTAATTTGTTTGTTAGTGATGCTCAAAGTATAATTGTATCTATAGAACAGGTGAAGATCATCATAACTCATCTCATAAATTTGCAAAGTGAAGTAGATATAAAGTAAAGAATTTATACATATTTGTCAATACTTAAATTTTGATGAGTGCGTGCACGCTTCCCTAAAAAATTACGTGGAAAGAGTTGATTTTGTTAACACCATTTTCCTCCCAAAAATATTAAAATATTTTTGCTCATTTATTCTTCTACCTGTTATTAAAAGAAAACAAAAAGAAAAACAATCCTAAACTAAACTATTTCTAATATAATATAATATAACAAGGTAAACTAAAAGCAAGGGAAATAATACTTCCAAAGAAGCCAACCAAATTATTTTATTCCTGCACATATGTACATATAAAAAATAGTAGCATAAATAAAATTATTATTAAACTACTAAAAGAAAACTTCAACCAATTATGTACATAAATTTCTCATAAGTTCAATAAAATAAAATTATTATCTACAAGAAACCTTGCTAGAAATGAATTTTCTAGCGACATTTCAATTATATCATGGAAACCATAATGTAACTACTAAACTAAAATCATGGTTGGAATAGTACTTAGGAAAGCAATGTTATGAATTTTTTCCTATAGAGACAAGTTAGAACTATGTACGAAAGGAAGAGTACTAAAAGCCTTCTGTGTAATTAAATTTTTGAAACAATTATCAAATGGATCATGAAAATAAGGATGGAAATTTAATGATTTTCTCAGAACATATTTAGATGATTAGATAATTGACTTTATTTTAATGATGCACTCATAATTACAGGAACTTGTGGAAAATTCATTTGAGAAGAAAGAATGAGTTGGTATGACATGATCATCAAACAAAATCGAAAGATTAGAAGCTCTTGATACTCATGCCTAAGGCCTTGAAATTCATTTTCACATTGGTCTACAATTGGTAGTGTTCAATTCTTGATTTCTCAATATGCTAGCATAGGATATCCAAAAATTTAAAAATAAAAGTTATACAAATTTGAAACAAACCATAATAAATGAAGAAATAAAAATAAAATTACATTATCATTTAAGGCTAATATTACATATAGTTTTATAGGACGATTGAGATTTATTTGAAATAAATTCCTTTTTCAAGTATTAATTGGTATAATGTAATTGGAATTCATACAGACATCTACTTGTGAAAGTGAAATGTAGGAATTTACAGGGTAAGTTCGTTAGATAAAAAACCAAGGGTCATCGCTCACAAATAGATCACAAATTATTACACCAGTATTATCACGTGGTTAAAACCTTGAAGAGGGAAACAATCCACGGCCTAAGACAACGCAGCCACTTCAGGCAATTTATTAATATAAAAAGAAAAGTTACATATGTTTCTCTCATAAACGGTTACCGGACAAATGACCCTACATGCTCTTTAAATAGAGATCATGGACCAATCAGGTGTTAAGGCACATATCAAGTGTCATTAATACCAAGGAGAGAGTGAACCATTAGATCACTACAAATCATGACCGTCAGATTATAAGTTACAAATGTACATACTAAAGAAACACACTTTACCTAACTCTACACTAGATTAAGTTATTCTTAACTATTTCCTATGTCTTGGAATATCCTAACATCCCCTCTTAAGAACAACTTGGGATAGGATTGAAGGATTTACAAAGGTGACACAAAAGGAGCCTATTTCCTATGTGACGAAATATCCTAACATCCCCCGTTAAGAACAACTTGGGATAGGATTGAAGGATCTACAAAGGTGACACAATAGGAGAAGGAAGAAGGCATTAGAGTCTATCCCCCCTTAATGATAACTTTCCTGAAATCCAAGCATGGATCGAAGTTTGGTAAACTTCACTTCTGTGAGAGACTTTGTAAAGATATCAGCTACTTGATCATTTGCTGGACAATACTGCACTTCAATAACACGATCATGAATGAGGTTTTGATGAAGTGTATGTGGAGCTCAATGTGTTTTATACATTGATGTTGAACTGGATCTTTACATAGTTGAATGGCACTCTGATTATCACACCAAAGTGTAGTTGGATGCTGCTGATTAAGACCAAATTCAGACAGGATCTGACGAAGCCATATGGCTTCATTGTTGGCTTCAACTGCACCACGATACTCTGATTCGGTTGAAGAAAGAGAGATGGCACTTTTTTCTTACAAGACCATGTAATAGGTCCTGAACCAAGAGTATCCTGCAGTAGACTTTCGATCATCAGGGTCACCAGCCCAATCAAAATCACTGAAACCAATCAACAATGGAGATGCTCCTGCATTGTAATGAATCCCAAACTGAACTGTACCTAAGATATATCGAAGTATTATTTTAGCTACTTTACAGTGACTTTCATGAGGTTGGTGCATAAACCGAGCAACAAGACCAATGGCAAAGGAAAGGTCAGGATGGGTATGGGTTAGATATAGAAGTTTACCAATAAGTTGACGGTATAAGTTACCATCAACTTCAGGGGTAGTACAAGTGACTGAAATATTAACTCCATACTGAAAGGGAGAAGGGGCTGGCTTACATTCTTCCATGTGAAAGTGGTGTAGAAGATCACAGGCATACTTGGACTGAGAGAGGGTAATACCTTCTTCGGATTGCAAAACTTGAAGGCCAAGGAAATAATGCAAGTTTCCTAAGTCTGTTATTTCAAACTTCTTTTCGAGGCTAGACTTCACATGGTTAATATGGTTTGGATCATTAGTAGTAAGGATAAGATCATCAACATAAAGAACAAGGATGGTGAAGGACTTACCCACTTTCTTGGTGTAGATAGTGTTGTCAGAATGACACCTAGAAAAGCCATTATCTAATAGAAATCTATCCATTTTGGCATACCAAGCCTGAGGAGCTTGTTTGAGACCATAGAGAGACTTCCTAAGGAGACAAACAAGGCTGGAGTCATTTTTGATAAATTTAGGGGGTTGTTCCATGTAGATTTCTTCATGCAAATCTCCATGTAAGAAGGCGGATTTAACATCCATCTGATGGACTTCCCATTTAAAGGGGGTAGCACGGGAAAGAACAAGGCAGATAGAATTAATTTTGGCAATAGGGGAGAAGGTTTTAGTATAGTCAATGCCTTCAACTTGTGAAAATCCTTTAGCGACAAGACAAGCTTTATGTCTATCCACTTTTCCATCTGGTCCAAACTTGGTTTTGTAAACCCATCTGCATCTGACAAGTTTTCTTCCTTTTGGAAGAGGAACAAGATCCCAAGTATCATTTTCCAATAAGGAACGATATTCTTCATTCATAGCTTCATCCCAATCTGGATGACCAAAGGCTTCTTCAAAGGTTTCTGGATCAAGATTTTTTGGAACTTGAGCCAATAAGGAAGAGGCTCTTTCGAATTGAGAACATGTACATTGTCTATCTGCAGGGTCACCTACAAGAGAACTTGTTGCATCTCGAGTAGAGCAGACCCATCTTGGAAGCTATGGAGTAAAAGGAATAACTTCAATTGGTGGAGGAGGATTGTCATCCTCGCTGTCATCATCTGAACTAGAAGGAATTCTATAAGAGAGAGAGAGAGAGAGAGAGAGAGAGAGGTGGCACATATGCCGAATCAGGCTCGCAGGCAAAAGGTGGCACACCCGCTGAACTAGGCTCACAGGCCAATATATTTTCATCAAATTTTATCTCTTATAATGATTATATTTTTGGATTTTGGTTGAATAAGTCTATATCCTTTGACATCTTAAAAATATCCAACAAAAATTCATTTTTCACTCTTAGGTTCCAAGGCTTTATGTTTCGCATCTGGAATATGGGCCCAAGCATCACTTCCAAAAACATGAAAGTGACTTACATCTGGTTTGATTGAGCTCCAAGATTCTTCTAGAGTTATATTCTTTAAAACCTTAGTAGGAGTGTGATTTACTATGTAATTTGCACAGTTAATTGCTTCTGCCCAAAAATTGAGACTAACTCCTTTAGATTGAAGCATACAATTAGCCATTTCTTTTAAGGTGTGATTCTTCCTTTCAGCTACACCATTTTGTTGTGGAGTATATGGAACAAGAAATTGAATTCCATGCTCAGTGCAGAAGTTGATAAATTTGTTGTTAACATATTCTCCTCCATTGTCTGATCTTAACTTAAGAATTGGATGTCCAGATTGTTTCTCAACAAAGGACTTAAAGGCCAAGAACATGTTAAAAACTTCACTCTTGAGTTTTAAGAAGTATACCCAAGTGCATCTGGAAAAATCATCAATGAAATTTAAGAAGTACTTGCAACCAGAGAAAGAAACAACAGGAAGTGGACCACACAAATCACTGTGCACAAGCTGGAAAGGGGATGAAGCGTGCCAAGAGACATGTTTTTCAAAACAATCTCGATGATGTTTTCTGAGTACACATTCTGAGCAAACACCATCTCAACAGGATACCATACGAAGACCCGTCACCATATTTTCCTTACATAGAGTTTGAAGAGAGAGATAGTTTAAGTGACCAAATCGCTCATGCCAAATTTTGCTCACTTCATTATTATGAGCAACAAAAATGGAGGGAAGAAATGAAGACCCAAAGTTGTCAAACTTATACAACCTTGTGGAATCATCAACAATGCTAGTAGCTAAAATATGTCTAGGATCTTTGAGGTCCTTGATTACAATATCATGAGGTGAGAATTCTACTATTTTCCCTTCACCTGAATGATTTATTTGATAAACAGATAGAAGGTTGCATGACAAGGTAGGAACACATAGTACATCATTAAATTGACCATTATCTAGATGAATGGTTCCAGATCGTACAACACTAAGAGATCTATCATCACCAACATAAATATGTTTGGTGTTACAATCATTTAAAGAAGAAAACATGGCTTTATTTTTGGCCATGTGGTAAGAAGCTCCAGAATTAATGAGCCACTCATGAGAATGAGAAGAAGAAGATACAGTTAATGCATAACCAAATCTTGATGCTTGACAACCACAAGCAGAAAGTTCCATTCCTGAAGATGAAGGTGAAGAGTGCTCCAAATTGATGTTGTGCTTCTTCATTGATACTTCTAAGGCTTCCATCTTCTTAAAACATTTGGACTCTATATGGCCATCACGATTACAAAATTTGCAATGTCTATTTGTCTTCTTCCCTTTGTTTTTATTTTCCTTATCATTTTTGTGAGTTTCTTTTTCAGTTTGTGGCTGAAATTGCTTAGGACCCTTATTTGGTTTCGGACCATACTTTTTAGGATACTACTTCTTGGGATTCTTTTGATATGATTGTTGTTCAGCTACTAAGGCTTTCTTAGAAGTGTTTCCAAAAGTGATAAGACCAAGGTGTAAGAGTTTTTCTTATTCTCTTATCAAAGAATCACAAAAGGCATCAAAAGAGGGGTTCTTGTAGGTGGTTCCTGAAGAAATGATGGCTTCTCTAGTGGAATGGAAGGTGGAAACAAATACAGAGTAGGCAGGGCCACGCTTAGAAAGAATGCAATAGATGAGTCTACCATCTTCCTTTTTGACCTTACAACCTTCTAAAAGAAGTCTAAGGGTCTTGAATTTGGACAAAAAATCTTCAATAGAGGAGAAATTATTGGGGTCCAAAGTAAGTAACTCATTTTCAAGCTGGTGGGCCCTGATTTGATTTTGAATGCCAAAAACAGTATTTAGTTTTTCCATGGCTTCATCAGGGGTGCCAATGTCAAGGATGTGAAATCGAAGATCTTGAGCAATGGACATTCCTATCAACCCTTGTGCTTGATCTTGTTTATTTTCCCATTTAGTGACGTTATCATCATCGGAAGGTTTAGTTTCTTGTCCTGTGGCTATTCTATAAATCCCTATACTTCTAAGTATATCTACCATGTGAGGTAGCCATTGGAAACAATTGGTGTTGTTAAGAATAATCGGGCATGCACTTTCCATTTTTAAACAACAGAAGCTAAAAAAAGCTGAAACTAATTGCTCCAATGGAAATATCTCGAAAAATTAGGCTGATTAAAAAAAAAAGCTTGAAAAACGGCTTCTAGATGAAGAAGTTATGCCTTTTTGAAAAAACTAAGTTGTAAATGCCGAATAGTTACGGGAACGGTTTGAAATTTGATAATGAAGTTCAACTTTAAAAAAAAAAACCCGCCCCTTTAACAAATTTTTTTTTTCACAAAAGAAGTTTGAGAAAGAGACTTGAACCTAAGACCTCTATTCTCATAAACTAACTTCTGACCAAGTGAGATAGTAAAAGGATTCTGTAATTGTTTGAAAGGAGGAAGGGTTTTTTTTTTTTTTGTTAGTCTTTGGTGTGCGTGCTTTTTCCTGCACAAAAAACACAAAAATCTGAGCAAAAAAAAAACAAAATTCAAGCCTTACAGCATAACGTTAGACTTTCGGTTGGCCTTTCCAGAAACTACCTATTTTTCACTATTTCTGATTTCTCGAGCTTGCACAAAGAAGCAGGAAAAGACCATACGTAGAAAAAAAAAATTCTTCCTCCTGTTTCTAATTTGCTGAGATTGCACACAGTGTAGAGAAAAGAGCATATACAAAGAAGAGGGTATAGATCTAGAAAATAATTAAAACCTAAAAACTGAAATAAACAGAGGGAACTGAAATAAGCAGAACTATTAACAAATATAACTGCAAAAAATATACTTTATACCTCCAGATCTAAACTGACATAAATTGGGCAACCCAAAACCTTCTCGCATGGAACGGAAGGACTTCCTCACTGTAACAGATGCTCTGGACATAACAAACCAGTTCCCCAGGCCCAAAAATTTTCAAAAATAGTAGATCTAGAAAACGATAGTCGCATGCAATCAAACCGACTTTGGATTTGGATCAACAACGGATGCGACCCTCAAAATAGCTCTGATACCAAGTAGGAATTTACAGGGTAAGTTCCTTAGATCAAAAACCAAAGGTCACCACTCACAAACAGATCACAAATCACTACACCAGTATTATGACGTGGTTAAAACCCTCGAAGAGGGAAACAGTCCACGGCCTGAGCCAACGCAGCCACTTTAGGCAATTTATTAATATAAAAAGAAAAGTTACATATGTTTCTCTCATAAACAGTTATAGGAAAAATGACCCTCCATGCTCTTTAAATAGAGATCATGGACCAATCAGGTGTTAAGCCACAGATCAAGTGTCGTTAATACCGAGGAGAGAGTGAACCATTAGATCACTACAAATCGTGACCGTCGGATTGTAAGTTACAAATGTACATAGCAAAGAAACACACTTTACCTAACTTTACAGTAGACTACGTTATTCTTAACTATTTCCTATGTGTCGGTATATCCTAACATGAAAGAGGTTCAGGAATGTGAGAAAGAATGGGAACATGATTAATATCATAATTATAAATTGGAATGAATTCCTCTTCTAAATAAATTAATCATTATGATATTTAGTAGATTCAAAATAAAGGATATGAACATAAAAATATCTCTCATAAAAAAAATATAGGTTGACTTCGATAATTAAGAATATGAGAACTTGATAGAAGATAAAATAACTCTGACTTCAAAATCATCATCATAAATTAATTCATAATTTCTAAGAGCACTCTCTTCCTTTTTAGAAAGTAAATTAGAACACAAAGAATGATTAAAATACTTTTCAGCACTATTGTAAAAATGGTCATTAAATGACTCTTTATATTGATGAAAACTAATTGGAAATTCATTATTTTTTAAATTTATGGCAACCCCTTTGTTGTCTAAAATAACATGTGTGCAAAGAGGAATCACAAAAAAATAATCAAATGAATTATTATCAGCAAAAATATCAATATAAAGAGAGAAATGATTATTTGTAGATATGAACTGAAAATTTATCTTCACATAGATTCTTTCTCAATTTCCATAATGCAAATTTCATATTCTTCATTATGTATTTGTCTTACCACAATTTCTTGAATATTAATGCTTAATTGCCACAAAATTTGTGGTTTATCATTAATTTCAACATTATAAAACATAGAAATATTTGCGAAGGATTGCATATCACTGAAGTTTTCAATTTGCATTATTTCTTATAAATTTGCATGTTGAATATTGTTTGTTAATTTTGTTGCTTGTTGATTTCTAGTAAAATTGTAAACAACGTATTTATGTTGAATGGGCTTATGCTTTCCTAAGAAAGTTGATTGGAAAATTTTCATTTTATTCTTGAATATTCTCAACCATGATATCATTAATAAGCGGTTCTTCAACAACGGAAAATACACTCTAAAAAGTAGAATCTTCTAGTTCTTGGAAATTATTTGGAATGCAAGGAAGGGAATGAATATATTAAAACCATTACATCATTTTAATATCTAAATTTATATCTTCATATTTGAATTGTAAACAAATTAATTGGAATCTAATAGTAAAATATATGGAATATTCATTTTCAAACTTTCCTAAATTTTCAAATTCAATGCATACTTGTTCAGAATCATAGTTTTCAAATTTGTGAAGGAGAAAATTGGTCCCAACTGTGAATAGAGACAACTAGAAGAGATTTACGCCATATTTTGGCTTTACATGTGAAAATGACATTAAAGATCCTACATAGAATACCTTCATCAATATCAGAAAAAGTGAAATTTGTAAAATTTTGAATGAATTGTAAAGAATGATCATATGCAAAAGCCTTTCTCTTACCATCAAACTTTACCTTTGACAAAAGTCTTACAAGTTTCATTGGAGTGGTAGAAGATGCACATCAAGAGATACAATTCTATGTAGGAAATTTATAAGGATCCATTGCAAATAAATAATAACTTCACAAATTCAAAACTCCAAAAAGACAACTTGTCATTTTCTCTCCTTCTAGTGCCAAATTTTTTATGGACAAAAATGACCGAAATAAACAATGGGAATATCACCTGGTCAAGGCCCTAATTAAGCCCTTATCCGTTTAGCATGGTGATTCTGACTAGTTTAAATGGGACCAATTACCCCCTCACTCTTCCTGCTGACTTGTGTTGTTTTTAATTACCATCGATAATAAGAGAGATATTGTTTTACCCTCGTGCAACTAGCTTGCAAAAAATAAATCCTTAAGATGACACAAGGGCTCAGCTAAGGTACCAATGCAATCACTCTTATGAGAGGAGACTACTAAAAATATGAGAACTAAATCTAAATTCAGACCTACTTACTAATTTTGAGAAACAAAAGAAACTAATATAACTCGGTACATAGGATATAGCTCCTAAATACCAAGTGCAAGGATTAAAAAATAACAGGGATTTAACATGCTCTAAATGATGAATATCAAGGGAACCAAGAAGTTCTAATAGCTGATATTGTTATTGAAAAATATGCTTTGTTGATTTAAAATGATGAAATATGAGCCATTAAATCGTAGAAATAGTTCATACAATTCAATGACAATTAAATCGATTTTTTAATAGGAAATTTCTGAGTAAATATGTACTTGAAATTTGGTTAAATGTAAGAGAAAATCAAGAAATCAATATCAGATCCATATAACTACAATATTAGATAGTTGATCTAATAGAAAACAATTATCATACTTAATAGAAGTTCAAAACATGGAATTATTGGCATAGATATAGTATTAAAATAAATAAATTAAAAAATAAAAGTATTTTAAACCTCGATCTCTTTCTTTGTTCTACAATGGATCTTTTCAACAATCCTCCTAAGAATTTGAGGTTTTCCACTTGAGAAAAGAGCTGGAAGAGTACAAGATCTACCTATATAACAAAAAATAAATCTTAAAACGAAAACCCTCAAGAGCTCATATCTGAGTATTCCCCTCAACCTAAAGAAAAAATCCTCCCCAAAAAAGTGCTAAGAGTCTCATATTTGCTGAAAATAGGAACCTCTTCTCCTTCTTATCAAACTTATTTATAATTACAAACATAAAGCCCATTGCTAGCAGTTTTTCTCCATAATTGTCGAGCTGGAAAAACCCCTTCTCTTCCTATCTTATTCCAATCGAATTTCTCCAACACTCTTTACCTCATCTCCTTGAAACAAAATCTCTATAAAAAAAAAACCAAAAATAAAATTATAACCAATCAATATCAAGAGAAAACTCAGATTTCTAAAACTATCAAAAACAAATTAACAAATTCAAATCCAATTTAAGAAATTAATAAAACCAAATTTGTGTTTTCCCTTGATTTTGATTGTTTCTTGTGGATATTTATTGGTAAAATTGATAATCTAAAAATGAATTTCTAACAGAAAAAAATTTTGAGCAAATGAAAACTATCCAAAATCAACTCAAAAAACTAATTTTAACTAAAAATTTGTAGCTGTAACGTTTTCTGAATTTTTGGCATAGTAAATTACCAAATATGATCAAGTAAACACTTTCAGATCCTTCTCCCTAGAATTATATTTCCAGTGAACCATCATTTGTTCAATTTCGTTGTTTAAAACTCAAGATCATTTGTCAAAGTCTAGATTCTAAAATTATTGGCTTGCTGGAAAAATAACAGTGCTGGGCCATTTTTATTAATGTTTTGTTTTGTTTTATTTTAATAAACTTGATATTTAAAAAATAATAAAATAGAATTTAATGTAATTAAATAATATTTAAAATAATTAATAACAAAACCAAATAAAACAAAAAGAGGAATATTATAAAAATCAACAAAAGTCAATGTGTGTATGATGATTTTACTCTTTCATGTTTTTTGTTTTTTTGAAAATGAATGAGATATCTATATATATGAAGGATGGAGGAACGAGTGGGTGGAGGCTCATGAGTGGAATGTGGGCCATACCCCAATTCATTATAGTATAATAACATTTCTCATTAAACTCGTACCACTTGACGGAATTTTCTTTATTCCCTTCTCACTGTCATGTTTCCTTGGGAGTTCATCATTGGTTAATTTTGTTTTTTATCCAAATTAAATATCTAAGGATGAATCTCCGAGGTTATATATATGTGTGTGTGTTTTTTTGAATTTTTTGATTTTGTTATTTATACATTAATCAATAAAATTAATAAGTAAAATATTAATTTAATTAAACTGAATAATTAATTAAAAAATATATTTATAATTTTTTAAATTTAGTTTAATTAACTAATGAATTAAATTAGAAAAATAATTAAAATAATTAAAATTTATAAACATATTTAAATTATACATTTTTATTCCTTAGTGGGGGTGACGAACTTCGAGAAGAGCTTGACATGTATGCTATGAAGGTAATCGTATGGCATGTTGGCTCCCTGTGATTTGCAAGATTGGCAAGAACAAACACTGTAGGGGCCACATCAGAACTACTTTGGAATCCTAAGACCTAGCCTTCCTGGATTTAGAGAAGGATCTCTCTATATATGTGTTTTCAAATGATATCTCCTTATGCTTTTGTTTATGATATTAGACTAGCTATGAAGTTCTAAGGACTTGTTTTTTTTGGTTGAGTTAATTGATAGGTTGGCAAATCTATGGTGTGATTAATTGAGGGTATGTTTCAGCTGAATAGATAGACTATGAGAAAACATTGATCCATTGGGCTTATGGAGTCATAAAAAGATTTAATTTCTCATCAACTCTATGAGGGTTTTCATAGGGAAAACTAACTATATCAAGTGGATCTCTTAGATTAGATTGTGATATGAAACAATAAAAATTTGTGAAGGCAACAACTCCTAGCCAGTTAAGAATCTTCTAGCTCTAATTAGAAAAGAAAAGCCTTTAGGTAATTGTTTGAGGCAAACCAAAAGACAGGGAATACCATAGACTTATTTGGCCAGACTTTAATAAGAAAACCTTTAAGACAACAATCCAGCAATCCTAAGACTACTTTCAGACAAAGAAAACATGTAAGATAATAGTGAGAGCAGCTAAAGAGAAAGATAAACCTATCTTCTTTAACTCAACACTCAAAAGACCTTCAAAGCAACCTTTTGAGGTAGACCAGAGGACAGGGCATACCATAGACTTCCATGGTTTAGACTCTAGTAAGTATACTTCAGAGAAAGGCCTTAAAAACAATATTTCAAGATACAAAAAATGACATGGCTCACCATAGACTTCTTTGGCTTGACTCTATTGAATCATTTCTAATACAACAAGCTAGATGGAATTGGAGTGCAATTAAGAATTATCCAATTAGAACTTGCAGAAGAAAACATTAAGATAAAGAAAAAAAACAGAAATAGGGTGCCAAGACAGCATATCCTACTCTAACATTTATGTTCTTTTATCAAAGAAATATGGATAGAATGGAAAAAAATAAGAAAAACAATGACAAATGAGGAAAACTTCACCATTAACATAGCTCAAGAATCATGTGAACGTGCTTGTATTATTGATGATCAAAACAATTACATTACTCCATGTACAATAGCTCTCTGAAACTCAAAGCTTTCTCAAATCCAGCCTAGCAATCCTCAACTAGCTTAGCAACAGAAACCAGTCAAATAACCACCAACTAAAAAACACTAAAAATGAAGCTCATATGTAGTATATATCTGCAAAATGAGGAGGTGTTGTTAAGCTAGGGTTTAGATGTTATTTATTACAGAGTTAATGATTTTTGACCTTTGAGACCATGCAAGGCCCAAGGCAAAAATATTTGAAGGTGTTTCTCTGAAATAATGACTCCCAACTTAACTTCTGATTTAATTTCTGTGAAATGTTTGGCTTTAAGGCTTTTTCTATAACTTTACAATAACTACTAGTAGATGAAAAATATCTCTGACTGTGTGTAATAATTGTTTGATACTTTATTGAAATAAATCATGGTGTAGGTGGAAAAAATATCCTTTGAAGAAGTAAATGCTATGATTTGGTCATTCGAATGTGTTTCTCAACTTAATCTGCCTTTGTTTTATCATTAAAACTCTGTTTTAGGCCTTTAAACTTTGATTTATCCTTTTATTTTCTGTTTTACTGTCTTTTTGTTTGATTCCGCCTTTATAATTTAAACCTTTAACCTTTAATCCTTATTCTTTTCCTATATCTGTCTTCGCTTTCTTTAATCTCTACTTTGTTGGCTAATCCTTATGATTTGTCTCTGATACATGATTAGCCCTTTAATCTTTATTGCTTTATCACAGTCCTTTGACTGTCTTTTCTTCTCACTATGCCTTTGTTTTTCTATGTTTTCTGTGCAGGGATGCATTTCTTCGTTGATGGAGGGTTTTGATAACCATCAATAATCATGTTTTATTGACGATTAAGCTTGAAATTGGGCCTCTGGTCCCTTTAAATTTAAGCCAAACCTCTGGACCATCACCCACACATTTAATTGGATGTTCTTCGGACCATTTGGAATGAATTTCATGCATTTTTGCCATTAAAACCTGCACATTAAAACAAACACTTAGCTTTAAGACCTACGTGGAGGGTTTTATTGTGTTTACAGGGGTTTCTGGGCTTTTACAGGGCGAAGAATGGTGTTCTGGGGCTTGGTTCTGTAGGCAGAACCTACGAGAAATTTGAAAGAGGGCGACGATGTTTAAATCTTGGCACAGAGAAAAAGTGGTTTTTTGAAAACTGGGAGGTGGTTTTCGCACAGACGGAGGGGCGGTAATGATATTTGGGGTGGGCATACAATTCCACTCAGCAACTGTCACATGGAAAGGGGAAACCACCCATATTGCGCATTTTAAAAATGCTAACTCCGACGCTTATAAATTTGCGATATGTGCCATGGGTCGTCGGATCTCGGGGGTAGAGATCGATGGTGATAGAGAGATCTGGAGTGGTGGGCATGTGCAGAGGTGGGGTCCGGGTGCGGAAAGACATGGCAGGCTATTTGTTGTGTAGCGGGGGGGTCAAAAATATATGTGGGTTGTATTATATGGTGGCAGGGTTTATAAAGCGGGCCCGGTGGATAAATTAAAATCGAAAGCGCTTTTTACTTTAGAGGAAAGGGGTGGGGTTAGGGTCATATGAGTGTGGGGGCTAAAAATGAAAGGGGCTCGGGTTTATAAAACAAAAGAGTCTGGGTTTTATATTAAAAATCAAGGGTTTTTAACATAAAATGGTGGGTCCGATAGTTTTAATATTTCAATTAAAATGATGTAAAAGAGGGTCTTTTACATTGTTTTGATAAAATAAAGGAAAAGGATGAAGGAAAGGGGTTTTGAAGGGTATTTAGAGAGGAAAGTGGGTGAATGAGAGTTTAGGGAATGAGGGAGGGTGAAAATGAGATAAACAAGCCCAAAATGAGTCTTTTTAAGAGCAAGAGGGTAATCTAAGAAGGCAAATATGAAATATAGTGAAATAGGTTTATTTAGGATAATGAAGGCAATGAGATTTCGAAAGATAGATTATAGGCAAATAATTATATCTTTATCTTCTTGTAGAAGATACATAGTCATCTAGTGAACTCTATAGAATACAGGAGGATAACAGTGGCTCCAGCTGGGGAGGGCAACTCCTTTAGTAGGTGTTAAGAACCTGAGAGATCAAATCTATGGAATAAGTAGACCAGTGCCTTGATTTGTACTTGACAGACCTCTTTCTTCATTTATTGATTTGCTGTTGTTCTTTGAGGCAGTGATCTTAAAAATCTGAAAAACATGATTGCTTCAACTCAATTCTACCTACCCATCATACTTTCTTAGCATTTTTTCTTCATTGGGTGTATTTAGATTAGCCAACCCTGGACATTATTTTCTTTTGAAAATAGGAAACTATCTACTTCTACACTATGTCATCCAAAGCTCAGATTAGGCTGATGAGATTTTTATTCTCTACCTAATCTAGTTATTTTTCAATATTGCACAGTATGACGGATTTTCATTCTCTATTCTAAAAACAGGAAATTGAAAACATGATCAAATCAATATTAAGCAATTTGATTTTTCATGGGTTGTGGCATTTTGTACAAGCTGCACATAGATTTATTTTGCAAAAAGTAGAGCTAAAAACTTTGAGGGCTGTAATTTGGAATCTGTTATGTATCCCTCTCTTTCTTTCTTGGTTCAGATTTGAGCAGTGGAACCAATATCTTTTCCTAATTTAATCTACTAACAAGCCAATTTAAATTGTTTGGAAAATCTTCATTTATTAACCTATCAGCAGAAATTTAAAACTTGTTCAATCATGATTATGCCGTATGACTGAAAAATACTTCTTCTTCCAAATTAGTGGCATTTGGACTTGCACACTTTCAGAAATGTTCTTTTTTGGTATGGGGCTTTACTTTTTATTTTTATCTGCCCTCTTTTCTTCATTTCCTTTTGTTTTTATGTTTATTTTTCTGATATTTTTCTTCAAACAGTGTTATATACAATGAATAAAGCTTTAAAATGAGTATTTTAAACAAAAATAATGGTTGAGCATCCTGTCATTGACGGGACCTCCAAATAATTCTATTCCATCCATCTCTTGTAGAAAAATGCATTGTTACCTCTTGCAGAATGGATGATGTATGGGCCTTTCCACAAATTTTCAAATTTTCCATGCTTGCCCTTATCTTCTCTCCTTTAGTACCACTTCAGCACTTTGTCACCTATGTTGAAATAATTTTCTTTGGTTCTCTTATCAAACATATTCTTGATGTTTTCCCACACTTGTTGTGTTTTGTTATACATTTCTTCTTTGGTTTGATGCAACGAGATAGTTTGATTTATTCTTCTTATCATGTCATCCTCTTCAGGCTACACTTCTTGGATGAGCTTCATGACTGTCACTCCTTGTTGGAAATACTGAGAGGGGGGTGAATTAGTATTTCTTTTCAATTGTTAATTTTACTAGTTAGATCACTTATATTTAGAACACAGATGAACAATGATGAAACAAATACTTTTATTAATTTCTTATTTACAATAAGTAAAGTACAATAATGATATAGGGCTCCAACCCTAGATGAAGACTCCAATCTTCCAGGCTCCAACCTGTATTGTGCCAAGCACCGACTTGGTCTTTCCAAGGCTCCAACCTTGTCCATTTGAGGCACCAACCTCTAGGGCTCCAACCCTATCTCTAGTATAGGCTCCGACCTGGTTTCTTGAGGACTCCAATCCTTTAGGGCTCCAACCCTATCTTCCAAGGCACTGACCTTGTCTCTATGAGGCTCCAACCTCTTGCTTCAATTCGTCTAGATATATTTGGTTATATTTCATGACTCCCAATGTCTTCTTCAACAAGCCTTGACAATCTTCAACTATCCCCTCACTTAGTATCCACGTCACTTCATCAATGACAACCTTTTTCTTCACATGAATGTGTCTCCACTGCTCTTCATGTCACCCAAACACTTGTTTCTTCAAGGTTACATCATGATGACATCAGCAATGCATCATGGTTTAGTAGTATCTCCAAGACTAGCTTCTATAAGTCTTCCAAATATCTTCAAGTATCCTTCGAGGCGCCTTCAATAGGCAACCCAAAGGATGTCTTCACAAAGCTCCAACAATGATTTCAATCAAGGAGGTCTGCAATGGTTCTCCAAAGAATGTCTTCAGTTAGGCTACTCCTATAAGTCTCAAAGGTATTCTTTAGAATGTCTTGATGTGATGTGAAAATATATTCTTCAAATGATGCTCAAAAAATTGTCAAGAATTTCTTTAATTTCAATCCCAAATCTCCAAACAATTCTTCAAAAAAAGGTGTTTCAAATAATATCAATGAGTTGCTCCTCCAACCTCGTTCAAACCAAAGTTTATCATTGTTCAAGTCTTAACAAGTGATTGTTCTCAAGACTCCAAGTAGCATCTATAGTCGAAGATGTTGTCACAGGTTTGTGGATATAATCACTACACCTTCCTCCACAATTTTGAGCCTTCTATCACGGGTCTGGGGTTCGTATGTCTCTTCCACATGACTGTTTTAATGTTTTTCACCGACACTCCACAATTGTTGTAGTTCCGGGCTTCACAATAGTCCTCAGGAGGATGACCGAGCCCTTTTTCAAATAGGTATCATAGTCACTAATTCATGTTGAGGTTATTACTGTTATATAGTTCACAGTTCTGAGCTTGAAAGATTATGTGTTGTTCAGGTAGCTGTAATTCTCTTCCAACAAATCTGAGCACTGAGCCTTGTAATTCTGAGCCTTTCAATTAGTGATATGAGCCTCCAAAAGTAGTCCAAGACATGTGATTTTCCACTTAATCCTTCGTTGGTCTGATGTTAACCCAAGCTCTAAAACTAGCCTCCAAAAACTCTGTCACAAATTCAATAATCTGAGTTGTACTTATCTACTAGTCTGAGCTTGAAAGACAAATGAAACAAGTCTAAGATGTCTTTTTTTCCACCCACAGATCTGTAGAGGAGGTCTTCAATTAGGGTGTTGTAAACTAGTCCAAGATTCTAAAATTAGTTGACATTAGATCCGAGCTCAAGACAGAACCGTCCACACACTTTCTCCAACAGTCAATCTTTATAACAAGTCCAAACACCAAGATGGAAAGAATAAAAAGATTTAGCCCAAGACAATGTTCATATTATGTTCTCCTCGGTCTCCTTGTTGTTCTGTGCCTTCTTTCTGAAATGATCACCGAAAATTAATGCCAAAATGAAGTGTTTTAATGTCATATTTATACATATTTTTTTTTTTTACAAAGATTCACGTCCCTTGGCCAAAAGGCCGACTTGCATGAGTTTTCTCATGTCGGCTTGCATAAAAATTATATTTTTCCAAACTTGTAAATTCATTTTCTCTCAAACTGCTGGGAGTTTTGAGGCAAGTAAGGGCTTGTTGGAAAGATAAAATTATTCTCTAAAGGATGTTGAAGTTTCCACAAATAAATGTTGGCTCTAATATGGTGAAAAATATATTTTTTTAATTTGACTATCCTTAAATTTTTATGCATAAAATATTTGGGACAGAATGGCTTCTCCAATGATTGGCTCCTCTATTGTTTTGCTTCTTCATCATCATAGGATCATGCATGACATCTACGTCATAATAGTATCCAAAAATGAATGTATCATCTCATGTCATCATATACTCGTGCAACGATAAGTCATAGTGCAGCCTTTATTAAATTGTTATTGGGAAAACTTAAAAGTAGTCTTTCAACCATGTCATCAAGACCATTATCAAGTGTGGTCAATCAAGAGTATGACATCATCACGTGTATGACTTCATTAAGCATAGTCCTCCACATCAAGGGTAAGGACATCATCTGGGTTCTAGGCTTCTTCATCAACAGTAAGCACAATCAAGAGTATGACATCATCACATGTATGACTTCATTAAGTATAGTCCTCCACATCAAGGGTAAGGACATCGTCTGGGTTCTAGGCTTCTTCATCAACAATAGGCATATCATCATGATTTCTAAGGCTTTATGATCAATAGGAATTTAGGACAAGACTTCTTCATGGACTTTGAAATCATCATTAATGGTCTCCTAGTCAACCAAGAGTCATGGCATCATCATCTGAAACTAGGCATCTCAAGAATATTGACATCTTAGTCAATGCCATATTGACATCAATGACAACCTTTATTAATAATCTCCCCCTTTGTCATTGATGGCAATATTCTTGCCCTTCAAGCTTTCTCTCCCCCTTTGACATCAATGGAAAACGGGGTGCCCAAGTACTCCCCCTGTCAAGCTACTTCTTTTCTTCATGAATAGTAGTCCTTCATAGGTATGTTACACCACCTATCATGGTGCTCTTCCTTCGAGCAATGTGGTCCATGATACGTTAGCATTTCTTCATGTGGTGAACCAACTTCTCCTGCTTGCATAAAATCTTCGAGATCAAGAAAAACTTGATGCCTTGTGAAGATGTGGAAGAAAACCAATTCATCGGATGAATAAGGGATCATGTTCTTCAATGAAGTTGTTCCCAAGAGATGATCTATCAAAGGATGACCATTCAAGTGTGACTCATCAAGGTTTTCATAGGGCCCATTCATAGATATCCTTTGCAAGAATGACCAAGAATCACAAGCTCCCCCTTACAGTATGCATAGTCTTCTTCTTGGAAGAAATTCATCATTAAACCTTGTAATATCATATTTGCCAATGATGTCTTCATCAAATCAACAACATGTGTCGTTGGTTGGAGTGTTCAAGAGACTTTCAGATCCAATTTGCTTCATTTTCCACACTTGTGTAAGTTTTTTCTCTAGCTTGGTTGTCATAGTTTTAGGGACCCAAGTCAAGTTACAATCACAAGACATATGCCCAATTTTATGGCAATTGAAGCATTCCATTCTGCTCATAATTGAGGATGTATGATTTCTTATTGCAAAGCTGCTTCTAGGAGATTGACAGGGACCATTATATTTGTCTTGGTGATATGCCCTACAATCCTTTGCCACATGCCCAAAGTTTGTACAAGAATAGCAATAACCAAAAAATATACTTTGGTGCCTAGGAGATGAAGAGTTCCTTGAAGTACTTCTGAAGTTTTTTTTCCTTGGAATTCTTTGATGATATTCATTTCCTTTTGTATTCTTGACATCATCTTTAAATATCCTTGGAGTAGGGTTTCTTCTAATGTCATCTTGATTCTTGCCTTCGCTGGAATTGAGAGTATCATTTCTTCCTTGCTTCCTCACTTCCTTGTTTGAAGCATTATCATTCTTGCTTGAGGGTTCACTTGCATAGCCAAGACCTGATTTATCAAGGGGGGATCTTTGATGACTTAGGATGTCATCTAGGGTTTGAGAACTCTTCAAGTTCTTATTTAGCAAGTCAACTTCCTTTTTAAGAGAGACAATTTCTTCTTTCAATTTTTCACAATCTTCATCTTTCATGACTAGTTGCCTCTTCATTTCTTCCATCATCCTTGTTGCTTTGTGTGCATAATTTTTAAGGGAGATGATATTTGATTTCATTATGAAGACTTCTTCATTCTCCTTTGCTAGACTTCTCTCCATTTCTTCTTTTATTCTTGTAGCTTCACATGTTTCATCCTTAAGAATATTGATGTCTAATTTTAGTTTGAAGATTTCTTGATCCTTTTCTTCTAGTTGGAATATCATGGTGTTTCTATCCTTTTCTGCTTCATCAACTTTTCCTTATATGAATGCTAAAGTTTCCACCAACTTCTTGGCTCCTTGCACTTGTTTTCTTGCTTCTTCTAGTTGATATCTAAGAGAAGAGACCTCTTCCTTGTATTGACCAATCCCTACTTCAAGTTTGTTCAAGCTCTTAAGTCTTTGTTCAAGGTGGCTTGACAAAGTTTCTTCCCTTTTCTTTGCCTTATCTAATTGATTTTTCATAGATATGACTTCTTCATGATTCTTTATTTTATTTTGTTGAAATTCATCCTTAATTTTGATGAGCCCCTCATTTATTTCTTCTACTTGAAGCTTGAAAAGGTCAACTTCCTTCCTTGTCTTGTCTTGTTCACCATCTTGCGCTTTCTTCTTAAGTTCCTCATTTTCTTTTTCAAACTGTTAATCTCTTCCATGGAAGCCATAAGTTTATTTAGGAGATCTTCTTCAAAGTCTTCTTTGTTCTCATCGTCTTCTAGGTCTTCTTTAGTCTTGTTGTCATCTCTCTTATCTTTAGCTTCCTTGATGGATTCTGGGCTTCTTTCTTGTTTTCCATCATCTTCTTGACTAGAGATCATTTTCAATGCTCCTTTTGAGTGAAGATCATGAAGTTTGTCCCATATGAATTTTGCTGACGAACATTTTTCAAAATTGGCCTTCACAGAATTTGGTAACCCATTCAAGATTGCCCTTCATAGAATTTGGTAACCCATTCAAGATTTCCTTCATTGCTCTTGTATTGTACTCCTTGGATTCTTCATCCATCGTGTAATTAGTAATCACTGATCTCCAAACTTCAATTCCTTGAGTCTTCAAGAAATTCCTCATTCTTGCCTCCCATATATCAAAATTCCGATTAAACAATGGAGCCTTCGCAAATTGATTGACTTCAATTTCGATGCTTGAGGAAGACACATATTTAGAAGGATTGGAGACTTTCTTTCTTGGCTTTGCCATTTGCGTTCTAATGATCAACCTTCAAGATGTTAGGCTTTGAGTGAAGGTACTGGCTCTGAAACCAATTATTGGAAATACTAAGAGGGGGGTGAATCAATATTTCTTTTCAATTGTTAATGTTACCAGTTAGATCACTTATATTTAGAAAACAGATGAACAATGATGAAACAAATACTTTTATTAATTTCTTATTTACAATAATTAAAGTACAATAATGATATAGGGCTCCAACCCTAGATGAAGACTCCAATCTTCCAGGCTCCAACCTGTATTGTGCCAAGCACCGACTTGGTCTTTGCAAGGCTCCAACCTTGTCATTTTGAGGCACCAACCTCTAGAGCTCCAACCCTATCTCTGGTACAGGCTCCGAATTGGTTTCTTGAGGACTCCAATACTTTAGAGCTCCAACCCTATCTTCCAAGGCACCGACCTTGTCTCTATGAGGCTCCAACCTCTTGCTTCAATTCGTCTAGATATATTTGGTTATACTTCACGGCTCCCAATGTCTTCTTCAACAATCCCTGACAATATTCAACTATCCCCTCACTTAGTCTCCATGTCACTTCATCAGTGACAACCTTGTTCTTCACATGAAGGTGTCTCCATTGCTCTTCATGTCACCCAAACACTTGTTTCTTCAAGGTTACATCATGATGACATCAACAATGCATCATGGTCTTTAGTATTATCTCCAAGACCAGCTTCTATAATTCTTCCAAATATCTTCAAGTATCCTTCGAGGCGTCTTCAATAGGCAGCCCAAAGGATGTCTTCACAAAGCTCCAACAATGATTTCAATCAAGGAGGTCTGCAATGGTTCTTCAAATAATGTCTTCAGTTAGGCTACTCCTATAAGTCTCAAAGGTATGCTTGAGAATGTCTTGATGTGATGTGAAAATATATTCTTCAAATGATGCTAAAAAAAATGTTAAGAATTTCTTTAATTTCAATCCAAATCTCCAAACAATTCTTCAAAAAAAGGTGTTTCAAATAATATCAACGAGTTTCTCCTCCAACCTTGTTCAAACCAAAGTTTATCACTGTTCAAGTCTTAACAAGTGACTGTTCTCAAGACTCCAAGTAGCATCTATAGTCAAAGATGTTGTCACAGGTTTGTGGATATAATCACTACACCTTCCTCCACAATTCTGAGTCTTCTATCACAGGTCTGGGGTTCGTATTTCTCTTCCACAAGATTGTTTTAATGTTTTGCACCAACACTCCACAATTGTTGTAGTTTCGGGCTTCACAATAGTCCTCAGGAGGATGACCGAGCCCTTTTTCAAATAGGTATCATGGTCACTAATTCATGTTGAGGTTATTACTATTATATAGTTCACAGTTCCGAGCTTGAAAGGTTATGTGTTGTTCAGGAAGCTGTAATTCTCTTCCAACAAATCTGAGCACTGAGCCTTTCAATTAGTGATCTGAGCCTCCAAAAGTATTCCAAGACATCTGACTGTCCACTTAATCCTTCACTGGTCTGATATTAACCCAAGCTCTAAAAATAGCCTCCAAAAACTCTGTCACAAATTCAATAATTTGAGTTGTACTTATATACTAGTCTGAGCTTGAAACACAAATGAAACAGGTCTGAGATGTCTTTTTTTCCACCCATAGATCTGTAGAGGAGGTCTTCAATTACGGTGTTGTAAACTAGTCCAAGCTTCTGAAATTAGTTGACATTAGATACGAGCTCAACACAGAACTGTCCACACTCTTTCTCCAACAGTCAAGCTTTATAACAGGTCCAAACACCGAGCTGGAAAGAATAAAAATATTTAGCCCAAGACAATGTTCTTATAATGTTCTCCTAGGTCTCCTTGTTGTTATGTGCCTTCTTTCTGAAATGATCACCGAAAATTAATTCCAAAATGAAGTGTTTTAACGTCATATTTATACATATTTTTCCTTTTGATGAAGAGTCACGTCCCTTGGCCAAGAGGCCGACTTGCATGAGTTGTCTCATGTCGGCTTGCATAGAAATTATATTTTTTCAAACTTGTAAATTCATTTTCTATCAAACCGCTGGGAGTTTCGAGGCAAGTAAGGGCTTCTTGGAAAGCTAAAATTACTCTCTAAAGGATGTTGAAGTTTTCACAAAGAAATTTTGCCTCTAAGATGGTGAAAAATATTATTTTTTAATGTGACTGTCCTTAAATTTTTGTGCATAAAATATTTGGGACAGAATGGCTTCTCCAATGATTGGCTCCTCTATTGTTTGTCTTCTTCATCATCATAGGATCATGCATGACATCCACGTCATAATAGTATCCAACAATGAATGTATCATCTCATGTCATCATATACTTGTGCAGCGATAATTCATAATGTAGCCTTTATTAATTTGTTATTGGGAAAACTTCAAAGTAGTCTTTCAACCATGTCATCGAGACCATTATCAAGTGTGGTCAAATAAGAGTATAACATCATCACGTGTATGACTTCATTAAGTATATTCCTCCACATCAAGGGTAAGGACATCGTCTAAGTTCTAGGCTTCTTCATCAACAGTAAGCACAATCAAGAGTATGACATCCTCATGTGTATGACTTCATTAAGTATAGTCCTCCACGTCAAGGGTAAGGACCTCCTCCGGGTTCTAGGCTTCTTCATCAACAGTAAGCACATCATCATGATTTATACGGCCTTATGATCAAGAAGCATTTAGGAAAATACTTCTTCATAGACTTTGACATCATCATTAATGGTCTCCTAATCAACCAAGAGTTATGGCATCATCATATGGAACTAGGCATCTCAAGAATATTGACATCTTAGTCAATGCCATATTGACATCAATGACAACCTTTATTAACACTCCTATGCTGGTTGGAAAAACTGCATCTGCTCCATACACTAGCTGATAGGGAGACATTCCAATTGATTTTTTACTTGTTAATCTGTCTGCCCATAATGCATGCACTAGTTTGTTGTGCCATGAATTTTTATTCTCTTCCAGCAATTTTTTGATGATGTTCACCAAAAAATTGTTTGAGGATTCTGCCAACCCATTACCTTGAGGGTAATAAGTTGTAGAATGGCCCAATGTATTTTGATACTTGTGGCAAAAGTCCACCATTTTCTTGGATCTAAAAGCAGCAGCATTGTCAGTGATAATCTTTCAACAGAGATAGGATGCAAAGGTAAGGGCAAAAATTTTCTTTTGCCTTCAAATATTTGGCACTTATGAAAGGCAATTACCATTTTGTGGATGTCTTGAAAGAGGGTGGGCCAATAGTTACCATCTCTAAGGATTTTTTTGACATTAGTATTCCAATAGAGGTGGCCTCCACATTCTCCTTCATCAAAATCATGCTTGATTTTATGTGCATCATTCATAGGGAAACATTTAAGCAATATACCGCTAGAATTTTTCTAATATAAAATTTTATCTATAATGCAATAATTTACAGCCTTCAACTTTAAGAATCTAGCCTTTGTCTTGGACAAACCAGGAGGAACATTAAGATTAAGAAGCACATATAAAATATTAGCATACCAAGATGAATTTAGAAAAGAATATTTAATAAGTGGAGTTGTCAACTCCTCATGTTCATCTAATGCATCAAACATATTCATGTCTAGTGCTTGGAAGTTTGTTTCAGCCATGAGTTTAGCTAGTCCTTGTCCTTTGATAAGTTTAGTGGGCTTGATTTCTAGATCATATTCTAATATAACATCAATCCACTTTCCCCTTTTTCCATCAGGATCTTGAGTTAAGATATCTTTTACCACTGAATGAGGAACACATGTAATGATGTGTGAGTGCAAAATGTAAAATCTGAAATCTTTCAATGCCTTGATCAAGGCAAGAGCTTGTTTTTCCATTATGTTGTATTTCAGAGGTGCATCTCTTAATTCCTTGCTAAAAAATGCAATGGGATGTTCTTGTCCTTTTATGTTTTTTTGTAGTAGGACAGCAGCAACTGTATGTTCTGATGCAAAGGAGAATATGAAAAAGTCTTTGGTAAAATCAGGGTTAATTAGAATTGGTGTTTGGGTGAGTGCTTGTTTTACCAGTTCAAAGGATTTCTTTACTTCTATGGTCCACTTGACTCCTATTTCTCTTTTCAGCATGTTTGTAATGTTTCTTAGGAGTTTTGCAAGGTTTGGTATGAACCTTCTTAAGAAATTTATCTTTCCAATGAAATATTGCAGCTCTTGGATATTTCTAGGATGATTGATTTGCAATATTTCTTCAATCCTCTTTGGTTCTATATTGATCCCTTCTTCAGATATGATATGGCCTAAAATTTTTCCTTATTGAAGGCCAAACAGAGTTTTCTTGGGATTTAGAGACAAACCATACTTTCTACATTTTTCAAATACTTTTCTTAAGTGAGCTAGGTGTTCTTCATCTATTTTAGAATATATTGTGATGTCATCAACGTAAATCACAATGAAGAAACCTATCTTCTAAGAAAGCAATATCCATGTCTCTTTGGAAGGTGGCACCAACATTCATTGACCCAAAAGGCATTTTTACATACATGAAAGTGCCCCAAGGTGTGGTGAAAGTTGTCTTGTGTTGATCCTCTGGGTGTACCAACACCTGATTGTATCCTAAAAAGCCATCTAGCAAAGAAATTCTCTTAGAACCTACTACCCTTTGTAAGATGTGATCCATTTTTGGTAAAGGGTAGTTGTCCTTTAAGGAGGCTTTGTTTAAATTTCTGAAGTCTATGCATAGCATAATTTCTCCTATTTTCTTCCCTACTAATACAAGGTTTGAAACCCATTCTGAGTATCTCAGAGGGACTATGATTCCAACATCATATATTTTCTTAATTTCTTTCTCAACCAGGGGTAGTTGTATAGGGTTTATTCTACGCAATTTATGTTTAAAGGGCTTCTGGTTTTATTTGAGGGGTATCTTATGTTGAATTATCTATGTATCATAAGACTTTATATCTTCATAACTCCAAGCAAGAACATCATTAAAATCCCTAAAAAGCTCAAGATATTTCTGTTTTATATGAGTTGGCAGTGTTTTAGACAGTTTGATCATTTTGGGTTTTTGTTCACTGCGTATATTGCATTCTTCTATTTTAGTTTTAGTGGGTTCTATTTTTTGCTTTTTAGCAACATCATTAAAGTAAAATAGCTCTTTTAGAGGCACCAATCCCTTTAGCAAGTTATCATTATTAGATTGCAACACTTCAAAGTATTCTTTTTCTACATTAGTGCACAACTCTGTTTTATGTATGTTTTCTTTGGTTAACAGATTTATATCAGTAGTGTCAGGATTTTCTTCTTTGTAAGATTGTTCCTCAACATAGCAGTCTTATTCATACTCTGACTCTGAATTTGGAACTTCATACCCATTTCTGGACTGCAGGAAATCCTCTATCTGTTTATCTCCTTCAAAAAATTGCTAGCATTTTATGTTATCAAGGACTGTTGGTCTATATTTGACTTGGATTGTGTATTGTTTTCTTTGATAAGGTTTTTGACATGTACTAGCAGCAAATGATAATCCATTAGCAAGGATGTTTTGGTTTCTAGAGACAAAGGTAAGATCATATTCTGTGAATGTTTTCAAGAGATCAATAGCATCATCTCTATAGGATTTTAATCTTGGATACTTGGCTGTGTATTCTCCATTTATTTTCCTAATTACTAACTCTGAATCTCCATGGATAGTTATCCTCTTGGCTCCTAATTTCTTCAGTAATTGTAGTCCTAAGAGGAGTGCCTCATATTCATCTATGTTATTTGTGCATTAGAAGTTTAGCTTGTATGAGTGACCTTCTGCATGATTGTTTTATGTGTTATGCACCCATATGCCTACTCCTAAACCAATCTTGCTACAAGAACCATCAAAACTCATACTCCAAAGAGGTTCAATTTTAGATTTGTCATTAGATTCATTGTTGTCCTCATTGTGATTTTTATAGTGGCTGCCACTATGTTGTTCACCAGTGTTCTTTAGGGTCGGCACTATGTCTATCATGGTTTCCACTATGTTGAATGTCTTTCATTTGTTCTTCATGGTCAGCCCTATGTTGGTGGTTTCTTGGTTGCCCATGATTTCCACTATGTTTGCTGTAATGCTCTGTTTGGGAAAATTGTTTTGATTGTTCCTCCTCTTTTTCCTCTTCTTCTATTGTTGTTTTTTGATTTTCTGTCACTTGTTCATTAAGGTTTTCATTATTATAAAGAATGAATGAATCAAGGTCTATGTGAATAGAATAAAGAGGGGAGTTATTTGGTTTTTCTTAACTGCTAACCATGTATTTCATGTGTGTTTCCCTATATGGTCTCCTTGGTTGACTAAATACAGGGATGGTAGCATAAGTCATGTCCATTTGTAGGGTACCTTGGAGTTTAGCACCCCATGATCTTGAAAGGAGCATGCCATATTTAGGAGGTATATCAGCCACTACAATATCCATTACTAGGCTCTTGGCTAGTATTTTTGCTAGGTTGACACATAAATCTTTGATTAGGCCTAGACATTTAACTCTGCTAGAATCAAAATAGTATAAATCTTTGTATAGTCTAGTTATATCAAGGCCTAGCCTTTCCATCACTACTTTTGGTATAAGGATGTGTGAAGCACCAGAGTCTAACATGGAATTGTGAAAAATCTTATCATGGATGTTTAAACTGACATAAAATGGAGGAACACCTCCCTCTTGAAATTTCCCTTCCACTTCTGGTCCAAATAGAAGCTCAGGTTTGTCATATTTAAATTAACAGAATAAACATTCTCTCCTATGTTTAAAGCTCTCAAAAGTTGGGATTTATATACATCTTGAGTAACTAATTCAGTAAGAGGAATAGAGATTTTGATCTTGGCAATTTCATTCTCTATACTGAAAGGTGTCTAAGTTTTGGAAATGTTTAAATCAGCCTTTTCAGTCACTGTTTTCACAGAAAATTCAACTTGCTAGTTTTTATTAGGAACAATAGTTAAAACAACTTTATTAGGATCACTTGCTGTGTTGCTAGTGCTACTTTGGTCACCACTATGTTTGGGATTGGGCTGGTTGTTTTTGCCTCTATTTCTATCGGAACTTTTAGCCACTATGTTATTGTTTTCTGTTGTGTTTTTAGAAATGTTTTCAGGATTATTCCTAGTAGAAATTTTAGAGGTTTTTCTTTTGGGAGTTTCTTGATTTTTCTTACTTCTGAGGTCATATTGCCTATGTACTTCCATGATGGCATTTTCAAAGCCTTGTTTATAATCTTCAGATTCTAGGCTTTCTTATTCATAAGATGTAAATATGCCTTGTTCTTCCTCAGTGAGGAAAAAAATATCCTCATTGTTTACTCCCATTAAATTTATGTGGTTTTCCTCTGTTTCTTCAATTATTCCCTCATCTTCATCAACATAGTTTTCTTAGAAAGGAGGCCTGATTTTCTGATCAGGACCTCTTTGTCCAATTTGAGGGGGATGTCTTCTAAAGTTTTGGTTTTGATTTTGATTTTGATTTTTGTTTTGAGTTGTTGTTTGGTTTTCTCTAGGGTAAGCTCTCTCATTTATGTTTATTCTCTCCATCATCCTCTCCATTTTTCTAACTAGGCTATCAATTTTAGCATCTGATGTGGACGGTCCAGCTTCTTCTTTGTATGTAACCTTTTTCTCTGCTCTCAATCTAGCCCTTCTGGCATTAGGTTAGCTTCTACACTTATTGCTCCTCTTTGCATGTCCTCTAAGGTGGGGGGATCCATTTCTCTTAATTGATAACACATGTCTGGATCAAATCCTTCCAGAAATTTCACTAAGGCTAGGCCTTATGGGGGTTTCTTGTGGGGAGGGAGTGCATTGTATACACTATTGAACCTAGTGCATTAGTATTGGACACTTTCCCCAATATTTCTTTTAAGGTCATTATATTCTGATAGGATTTGAAGATGATTTTTCTTAACTTCCCATTTGTTTAATAATAGTTGATGAAAAGTAGGGAGGTCATTTATATTGTTAGGGGTTAAGCCTTTGAACCATTTTCTTTATTCTTTCCTAGGCTTTGAGAAAACATTTTGAGTTTAACAGTTTCATCATATATCTCTTGTCTATCAAAGTAGTCATTCATTTTGTCCACATGTTTTTGAGTAGTAGTAGAACCACTAGCATCATATAAAGGAATCTTGGACTGATAGTCCTATGGTAGAACAACTAAAGGTAAAGGAAGGACTAAGGGAGCATAGCATGTTGCTATGATATGTGGTTGGGGAAACAATGTAGGGTTAACAAGTGGAGGGTTTACAACAGGAGGTACAAGGTTAAATGGAGGAAGGTGAACAATGGGGGATGAAGTTAGTACAACAGAATTTTGTTGTAGGGTGGATGAGTCTAAAACTATCTAGGTTATCCAACTCTGAGATGTAGTCCTAGACAAGCTTTTTTCTAGGGGTGAGTCAGAGGGGATATTCTGCAAGTCTTTGAGGTTTTTAGGCAGGGAACTTTCTTTGTGGATTGGTCTGCTAACAACTAAATCTCTAGATCTAGGAGACTTCCTAAGAATGCTTTCAGGATTTTCAACTATAGCAAGAGGATTTGGGTCAGGATAGGATCTAGTATGAATTCTTCTAGAAGCCAGAACATTGGACCCAACAAATCAGAAATTTTTAAGAGGTATAGCAATCTTAAGACACAAACCAAACTGTGAAAGAAACACTTAATCCACAAAGTATTCTTGACTGGGTATTGTTGATTTTTTGATGATAAGATAAGTTTCCCAGTGGAGTCTATGGAAAATTGGTAGATTCAACAGCCTACTGAAAACCAGCGGAGTCACCAGGTGGAGGATTTTTACTTGTTTTATGGTTGATTATTGTCCACCATCAGCAATCAGGAACCATTCTTGGCTAACACTTGATTCATCTAAGTTAAAAATGAGGTTTTATGAGTCTTTGAGTTTATTATTTACAGTTTATTACTTAGTATCCCTAGTATGGCCGCCACTATGTTTGCTCCTTGTGATTTACAATATTGGAAAGAAAAAATAGTGCAGAGGCCACATCAGAACCACTTTGGAATCCTAGGACCTAGCCTTCCTGGATTCAGAGAGGGATATCTCTATGTATGTGTTTTCAAATGATATCTCCTTATGCTTTTGTTTATGATATTAGGCTAGTTATGAAGTTCTAAGGACTTTTTTTTTTTGGTCGAGTTAATTGATAGGTTGACAAATATGTGGTGTGATTAATTGAGGGGATGTTTCAACTGAATAGATAGACTATGAGAAAACATTAATCCATTGGGCTTACGGAGTCATAAAAGGATTTAATTTCTCATCAACTCTACGAGTGTTTTCATAGGGAAAACTAACTATATCAAGTGGATCTCTTAGATTAGATTGTGATATGATACAATAAAAAGTTGTGAAGGCAACAAAGCTATAGTAAGCTAAGAATATTCTAGCTCTACTTAGAAAAGAAAAGCCTTTAGGTAACTATTTGAGGCAAACCAAAGGACAGGGCATACCATAAACTTCTTTGGCCAGAATTTAATAAGCAAACCTTTAAGACAACAATCCAACAATCCTAAGACTACTTTCAGACAAAGAAAACATGTAAGATAACAGTGAGAGAAGCTAAAGAGAAAGATAAACCTGTCTTCTTTAACTCAACAATCAAAAGACCTTCAAAGAAACATTTTAAGGTATACCAGAGGACGGGGCATACCATAGAATTCCCTGGTTTAGACTCTAGTAAGTATACCTCAAAGAAAGGCCTTAAAAACAATATTTCAAGCTACACCAAAGGACAGGGCTCACCATAGACTTCTTTGGATTGACTCCATTGAATCATTTCTAAGACAAAAAGCTAGATGGAACTAGAGAGCAATTAGGAATTCTCCAATCAGACCTTGCAGAAGAAAACATTAAGATAAAGAAAGAAGACAGAAATAGGATGCCAAGACAACATATCCTACTCTAAAATTTATGTTCTTTTATCAAATAAATATGGACGAAATGGAAAAAAATAAGAAAAACAATGACAAATGAGGAAAAATTCACCATTAATGTGGCTAAAGGATCCTGTGCATGTGCTTGTATTATTGATGATCAAAACAGTTACATTACTTCATGTACAATAGCTCTCTGCAACTCAAAGCTTTCTCAAATCCAGCCTAGCAATCCTCAACTAGCTCAGCAGCAGAAATCAGTCAAATAACCACCAACTAACCAACACTAAAAATGAAGCTCATATGTAGTATTTATCTACAAAATGAGGAGGTGGTGCTAAGCTAGGGTTTAGATGTCATTTATTACAGAGTTAATGGTTTTTGACCTTTGAGACCATGCAAGGCCCAAGGCAAAAATATCTGAAGGTGTTTCTCTGAAATAATAACTCCTAACTTAACTTATGAGTTACTTTATGTGAAATGTTCGACTTTAAGGCTTTTTCAATAACTTTATAATAAATGCTGGTAGATGAAAAATATCTAACTATGTGTAATAACTGTTTGATGCTTTATTGAAAGAAATCATGTTGTAGGTGGAAAAATATCCTTTGAAGAAGTAAATGTTGTGATTTGGTCATTCTAATGTGTTTTTGGGCTTAATCTGCCTTTGTTGTATCATTAAAACTCTGTTTTACGCCTTTAAACCTTGATTTATCCTCTTACTGTATTTTTGTTTGATTCTTCCTTTATACTTTAAACCTTTAACCTTTAATCCTTTATTCTTTTCCTCTGTCTGTCTTCGCTTTCTTTAATCTCTGTTTTTTTGGCTAATCCTCATGATTTTTCTCTGATACATGATTATCCATTTAATATTTATTGCATTATAACAACCCTTTGACTACCTTTTCTTCTTACTGTTCCTTTTTTTTTCTATGTTTTCTACGTAGGGATGCATTTCTTCGTTGATGGAGGGTTTTAATAACCATTAATAATCATGTTTTATTGATGATTAGGCATGAAATAGGGCCTCCAGTCCCTTTAAATATAAACCAAACCTCTGGATCATCACCTAGACATTTAATTGGATGTTCTTCGGACCATTTGGAATGAATTTTATGCATTTCTGCCATTAAAACCTGCACATTAAAACAAACAATTAGATTTAAGACCTGAGGGGAGGGTTTTACTACGTTTATAGGGGTTTCTGGGCTTCTACAGGCCGGAGAATGGTGTTCCAGGGCTTGGTTCTATAGGCGGAACCTGCAGGAAATTTGAAAGAGGATGGCGGTGTTTAAATCTTAGCATGGAGGAAAAAGTGGTTTTTTGAAAACAAGGAGGCGATTTTCGCACAGCTGGAGGGGCGGTAATGGTATTTGGGGTGGGCGTGCAATTGTACTCAAAAACTGCTACGTGGAAAGGGGAAACCGCCCATATCACGCGTTTTAAAAACTCTAACTCCAACGCTTATAAATTTGCGATATGTGTCATGGGCCATCAGGTGTCAGGGGCGGAGATCGATGGTGGTCGGGAGATCTGGAGCGACAGGCAGGTGCAGAGGTGGGGTCCAGGTGCGGAATGATGTGGTGGGCTCCTTGTCATGTAGCGGGGGGGTCAAAAATATATGTGGGTTGTATTATATGGTGGTAGGGTTTATAAAGTAGACCCAGTGGATAAATTAAAAGCAAAAGTGCTTTTTGCTTTAGAGGAAAGGGGTGGAATTAGGGTCATATAAGTGCGGGGGCTAAAAATGAAAGGGGCTCAGGTTTATAAAACAAAAGATTCAGGGTTTTATATTAAAAACAAGGCTTTTTAACATAAAAAGGTGGGTCCGATAGTTTTAATATTTCAATTAAAACGATGTAAAAGAGGGTCTTTTACATTGTTTTGACAAAATAAACGAAAAGGATGAAGGAAAGGGGTTTTGAAGAGTTTTTAGAGAGGAAAGTGGGTGAATGAGAGTTTAGGTAAGGAGGGAGGGTGAAAATGAGATAAACAAGCCCAAAATGAGTCTTTTTAAGAGCAGGAGGGTAATCTGAGAAGGAAGAGATGAAATATAGTGAAATAGGTTTATTTAGGATAATGAAGGCAGTGAGATTTCTAAAGATAGCTTATGGGAAAATAATGCTATCTTTAGCTGCTTGTAGAAGATACATATTGATCTAGTGAAATCTGTAGAATACAGGAGGATAACATGGCAGACGGTAAGGAGGACAAACTCATTTTGCTTCCACGACATTTGGTGTACGGGGAAGTTAATGGTACAGCATGTGAAGGTTCATTTTGT
This sequence comes from Pinus albicaulis, assembly GCA_034641835.2. NCBI lineage: Eukaryota > Viridiplantae > Streptophyta > Pinopsida > Pinales > Pinaceae > Pinus > Pinus albicaulis. The sequence continues at coordinate 20,174,684 of CM076578.1, read as the reverse complement.
CTCTTCGGCATCAAGAGCGAGCAAGTGTAGTTGGTTTATGGTGCCGACCACGATCCAGGATGGTTATTATTTTGTGTTAATTTGGTGGGTAGATTCTCGTAGATTGAGCAATGACAGTCTAATGGGTTTCTCTAGCCTCTGACTTGTTTGGGAATGGTGGATATTCTATCGTCGGCGTCTCCTCCCTTTCCTTCGACTTACAAAAGTGATAAGTTCCTCTACATGTGTTTGGTTTCTCTTTTACTTAGAAGTTTGGATGATCTATGCATGGTAATTGGGACGGTCTGGGACCCTTCTCTTGTGTTGATAATTAGCTCTCTTTTGGTTGGTCTTCTGAGCCTGAGAGGGCATTTAATTCTAATTTAAATTACATATCTTTTGGACACTCTTGTCTTTGTATTTATTCTGTGGATTCTTATGTCCTGTAGTTAGGTGAGCAGTAATTGGGTTTGGTGGAGGGTAACCTATTTGAAGGTGTCTGCATTGTCGAGCTTCCAGTTTGGGTTTTTAACTAGTATGTTTGTGTGTCCAATTATTTTTTCTGCGAATCTATTCCAAGGTGCTTCCTCAGGTAGCATCCCCAGAAACGTATTTGGTTGGTGGGTATGTTCATTAGCTATGGTCTAATTTCTAATTCCCTGAGCCAATAAAAAAAGGTCGACAGTCCCACGGGTAGAAGGTTTTTGGAAAATTCGGGACCACATGTTGCTCAAGTGAGGTTCAAAGTGTGTCAGGAGGTGGTGCATCTCACGGTGCATCGGGAAGTGTTGTTGTCCAGTGGTGTTTCAGGCCTTGAAGTGCATCCCATGACCATGCGAACTATGGCACATAATTCCCACTATAAACCCCTGTAGAGGGGTGCTTTGGTCATTCAGGATAGTGGCTTCTCAAAGCCAAAGGTGGAGTTGGTAGGCGGGGTGGCCAAGCGCTTAGTGTGGGGTGGTTAATCTGCTATAAGTGTGGTTCGAGCAGCCTCGAGGGCCTGTGGGAGTAGGGCGATGTGAAAGCAGCTCATGATAGTCATGCAACAGGGAATGGTAAGTAGGGCAGTAGGATAGACGAGGTTGAAGTAGGTGGGCGAGGCCCGAAGTGTCGACTAGGGTGTGCAGTGACTGTTATTTGTCAATGGTGTTCCGTGGCATGTTGAGACTTGGTCCAATTGGTTCTATATTGCATGGAAATGTAAGATAAGGCTAGGAAGAAAGAAAATGATTTTTTTATTCCCATGCTCAACCAACTGCATTATTTTCAATGCCATGTCAGGGAAAGGATTTTGGTGGTTTGGCGTGGTAAGAATATATTCTTTGAAAAGGTAGAAAATTTTTAAATGGGATAGCGCACTTCGCGTAGCATGTTTAGTGCCCTTATCGTCCCCCTCCCCCTCTAGGGACTAGGCCAGACAATCCTACGTCAATTAATTCTGATGATTGAGCATGATTTCAAGTGTTTTGCTAGTCTTGTTCTCGTTTTGGTGATTTTTTCCTGTTAACTTATGGAATGTTTCTTTAGTTCTACTTATGTTTATTTTCCATATCCTACTATATCTAATAAAAAAACCTTGTCAGGGTGAGACTATGTGCTTTTGTTATCTATGTACTCAATTTTTGATGAATGAATAAAACCCTAATTTACAAAAAAAAAATTATACAAAGTTATAAAACATCATAACATACAAATTTACATATTTTAATGCCCAAGTGGTGAAATTTGATCCAAATTTGATCGAGGATATCTTCCAAAACATAAGTCAAAATGAGGCGAAACTTGAACCATTGGAAAAATGGCATAAAAAAAAAACAATGAAATTGTCAAAATAAAAATCTAAGCAAAGTGAAAATCTCGCAAAATAAAGTAAAAAAAATAATTCAAGGTATGATATCCACAAAATTCATATGGACGACCCCATAATTTTGAAAAATTATGGTGAGGTGTTTGGGCCACAACATGTAGGTTTATTATTTCAAGGATATTGTGTAAATTGTATGCAATAATAATGTATAACTATCTCTAGTGGCATCAACCCTTAAAATTTCACATTAATCATCACTGTTATCACTTATAAATAATTACTATCGCACTTATGCATACCACTCGATCACTGTGTCACTCCTTGCAAAAGAAAAATAACACTCTTCCACTTGAATCTCAATTCAGTGAAAGACACATTCAATCAAGTTGAAAATTACTTTGTAACAGTCACACAACAATACATCAATAAATATCCCCAGATTGTAACAATAAATAAATACAAAGCATGCATGAATAGGAGTGGACCAATCCAAGACTTAAATTTTTACACAATTAATTGAAACATTATATGCAATTCAATGAGTCAGTAATTGCAATGCAAATAAAGATCAATAATAGAAAGAGTGAAATAAATACACATCTAAACTTAGAAAAATTCTAGATGCATATATAGTACCTTATTAACTCAGCAATCCCTACCAAAGAGGAGGTGCCTTCCTCCTTAACAGGGAGCTTGTAAATGTTTCTCAAAATCTAATCAATAAATAAGTAAGATGTTGCAAATCATTAGAGTTGCTTTGATATTTAGGAATGATTGTGTTTACACGGTTTTCAAAAGAACAATGTTGAAGTCACCCCCTCCGTGCAAGGTATAGGGAATCATATTTTATAAACTACATACATCTAATCTTTGAAATGTAATCAATCATGAGAATATCTCAATTCTAAATTTAACCAAATTGAGAAACTGATTACAAAAATTTGCTATGAGTATAAAATATTGTAATCATCTTTCCAAAATACAAAAATACCAATAACTGGAACTTATAACTATTTAAATCACCCTAGTTTTATTATCAATAAATAAATTGTTTTACTAACGTAGTGGTCAATGCTAACTTGACCAGAGGAAACCCAATTTTACCATTGCATTGTTGGAAAAACATAGGATTCAAGAGACATAGTATCAACACAATATCAATAGTATCAGCACGTATTTGACTTTGGAATTAGCAAGAAAAAAAAGGAACATAACCTTCTTGGTAAAGCACCTTCTATGAGCCAAGCGTCCGTTAAAATAGTCCCTTGTCATTTTTGTTAATGAGATTTCCTAAAACAATCAACTCGCATCAAAATACAAGAAAAGCTAATAGAGTAAGGTGAAATACAAAAGAAACATACATTTTTCGGAGGACGATGAATAAGGTAACTTGGTATAATTTTTAAGGCTAAAATGATAAGAAATATAGGAAAAATAGGTACAAAAAAGTGGCAATTCCACATCCTAACATATCTCCCCAACTACATGTCCTCATGCAAAGCTCTTCAGTCATATTTTGATGTATGCTCTCAATGTAGTTCAGAGAAATTATATGGTGATGATATATCATGTATGGGGGATTTATAACCACAAGAAATAAAAAAATCCAGCCACCATCATGTATCTGATGTTCAAGTCGATATGAACATCGATATTGAGGTATACGAAGCTAAATTAATGGAAAATTGAATCTAAGTCCCAACCAACTAGATCCATAATTTCTAACATAGTCCAAGTAATGAGGAATCTTGGAAAGTGTATACATGAAGTTTTGAAAATAGTATGGGTCCTCGTTTCTTAGATTTTTGTCGCAGCCTTGGAATCTTAACCTTCTCCCATCAAGTGCATCATATCTCATGAACCCAATACTTCTGGAATAACATTCTATAACTTTGTTCCTTATTTCCATCATTTGGTTTTGTTCTTGAGAATACTGCAAAATTTTATTGAATTCCCTCAACACCACATCAACGTATCTTAGTTCATTTCAAGGATATAATAAAGTGGTTTCAAATTTTTGTTACAATGTCTTGAGTTTCCTTCTAACTGACTTGGTTCTACATAAATTAAGTAAAATCATTCAATTGAATCTTCCCTACATAAGTTGTAAAATTAAACTTTGTGTCCCCAAAATAAACATATTCATGCAGGTATAATTCACACAACAAATGTTATTCCACAAAACTATCCTGTTGAAATGTTTCTAGGATATTTTGGGGGTCAACCATTTTTTATGGGCATTGCTCCTTAACAAATTTTAGTCTAAAAAGAAAAAATTTCTCCTATAAAAAAAGGGGTAAAAATGAGAGGAGTTGCTACAAGTTAATAGACACAAAGCCAGATAATATATTTGATATTCATCCTTCTACAATGCTTGAATCTTTTCCTACAACTCCCCTATTTACACTTTTTATTTATTCCTTTCTCCTTCATCTTCTTTTCTTCTCAGTATTTGGCATGTAATTAGTCGGCCTAGACCTTCTTAATGTTACGAACAATTTTCTCATGCTCATCCAAAGAGATTTACTCCTCCTACAGTGAAACTGTCAATCGCTTCCATTTACTTGATTCAACAAGAAGAAAGGCCAAATTTGTTGCTTCATTTACTACCACAATTTCCAATATTGTTACAGTGGTGGCTCTAATGAATTCCTACAAACACTTTTTCTCTTCCAGTTCTTCTCCTATTTCTTCTAGTTGCACTACCTTGACTACTAGTTCTTATGTAACAATAGTTTCATTAATAGGTTCTTGTTTATCAACACTCTTGTCCTCCTTGGTTTTCTCTATTTCAACTATTGGTTCTTGTGAAACAGTAATATCGTCAATAGGTTCTTGTGGAACAACCAATCTATCCTTCTCTAGTTGCTCAATTTCAACTATTGGTTCTTTTGTAACAGTACTATCAATTGGTTCTTATGGTGCAACCAATTCATCCTCCTCCAACTGCTTTGTTTCAACTTGTATAACAACTAAAGTGGTCATTTTTTTCTAAATTCTAGCTTCTTTAAGAAGCTCCCTCCACATTCTACACACATGATTTTCATTTGTACTAGTTTCATAGAGTATGTCTACCATCTTTGTAGAAAATACATGTAGATTCAAGTTGATAATTGTAATATTCTAAAACAATATACTTGAATGTACTCTATCAATTGCGGAAACCAATTTAGATCACGAAATCACAAAAAATTAAAGAGATATAATTTCAATCACACATTGCATAATTATTTATGGGGAAAGCCTCATTTAAAAACCATAGTATCTTTATATTACATTATTCAGAAAATATGAGAAGATTAAATTATTTTCTCCAAGTTGAGAAATATTTCCACTATCTCTCTCTGTCTCATTGATTCCTAGACAATATTGGTTCGATACTTAACCAATTTTCTTCCCTCTAGGGTCCCTATTTCCTTGTGATGTTTCCTTGGGTAATTATGACCTATTAATTAGGTAAATTCCCAATCCATACCGTGCAATCCATTAGGATCCTTCATCTGACTGCATGGACCACCTATATAATTTGTATGATTATACAACTGATAATAAACTTCCCTTGAACTTCAATCTCAACTAGGTCTTTCTCAAAACTGACATGTATGAGTTATTTATGAGTGAATAATCAGTTATCTGATTAATCACTAGATTTGGTTCAAGTCCAAGTTCGAATATCTAACCTCTCCCTAGTTCCTTTGTCGATTAGAACTAGGTAAACTGATTTTAACTCATATAAGCTGAGAATATTAATTATAACTCAAAATAAACTCAAGTAGGGCTCCTATTTTGTAGGAGACACTCTACATGACTCAAGTTAGACCCTCAACTTGAATCAACTGGACCAACTAAGTCCTACTAACTTGGTTAACTCATAAAATTTGTCTTGTGATGTGGAATCACAATTTTATTCTAATTTAATTTAAGGGGAAATTATAGAATCCTTTCTTGATGCCATTTTCAATATTTCTTGTTTCCATTTTCAATTCTCCCTCTCAACAAGAAACAAATTCAACTCTATCTTGATCTGGTACCTTTGGAATATTCTACATGTAACACTTATCTCTAGTGTTGTTTCTACTGCAACTTCTCAAACTGAAAAGCATCCAAACTGAATCAATTTTGATCAATATGATGCATTTGTCACCCGAGTCTATGACTGCTACTATATATTGAACTAGCTACTAAAAACTATGTGTTGTTGTTGACTCTGCACTATGCCATCTACACTGTTGCCAACTCTGCACTGCGCTCCCCAATATTTGACAGCTTCTAGTCTCTACATTTGTCACTTTGGCATTTGATTACATCAAATTCCACTGATCCATCTTGCTATTGTATACAGTGCACCCCTGTAGCAAGGTAATGATGCATGAGGCAAAAAAAATTCAATGGACCCTGCTCAAATTTTTGCACTCTTGGGACTATGACTTCACATCGCCCCACCTTTCACCTAGAGCTATGGTTGCATGTGCTCCTTATTCCCTCTTGGCTTGAAATTCCCCCCTACTAGAGGTTTATGCTTGAGTGGATGTCTCCATTCAACCTCCTCTCTTCTTCTCAAATTGTGGTTGCTCCACAACTTGTTGAGGCTTCTTCTAAGGTTACATGTTGAGAGGTAATTTATGCTCCCTGTTAACCACCAAGTATCTACCATTTTACTTTCTCCTCAAGGCTTTTCATGCATCTTTGACCTTGAGGGCATACTGGTTCTTGGCTTTCACACCGATCTATTTCACCTATACCATGGAAATGTGTCTAAGGAGAAAATTTCCTTTGCTAAATATCACAACATATCCACGTTCTTCCAATACTGCTACGAAAAAAATATTCTCTTTAGTCTTGGAAAAAATAGCACATCTGTGAGTCTGAATGGGGAGCCATACTCCCTCTAAAAGGTAACAATACCGATTTCGGTCGCGCTATACCTCCCATCATGTCCAAACTCTATGTTTTTTTTGATGTCTTTCTCCTCCAAGTCCTTGAAGAGATCTCTATTCTCCATCATATGGAATGAAGCACCGTTATCAAGATACCACATGCTTCCCATTACAGTGCTTTCCATGCATGCAATGAGAGTAAAATCAAGCTTGAATTTTGAAGCTATAGCTTCACCTACTGATGCTATTGCAGGCTCCTTCTTTCCTACCTTCTTATGTGGACATTTCATGGCATAGTGCCTGAACTCGTGACAGTGAAAACACTTGATGTTGGACAAGTCTTTCTTCTTGGCCTCTTTTCCTTGGGACTTATTTCCCTTAGATTTATTACCTTTCTTGAATAATGAAAATTCATCTTCATTTTCTTTGGAAGAGGTCTCATCCCTGGTGTTTCTCCTAATCTCTTCTTGCACTAAGTCAGAGCACAATCGCTACCACTTTGGTAGTTTCTCCCTCCCATTTACTGAATCCTGGTAGTTTTTTCAGCTCTTGGGAAGTCCTAGAAGTTTTAGCATCACCATATCATCCATGAAAATTGTAACACCAACACTTCCAAGCTCATCCAAACATTGAGTGAACTTGATCAAGTACTTTGGTATTATGTCGCCCTCCTCCATCTTGATTTTTCTAAGCTTTTCCTTCAATGTCAACTTCCTATGGTCGTTGTTGTTCTGAAAAAAATATATTAAGAAAATCCACATAGCATATGCATTTACCTTTCCATGGAGGTTTGATAAAATATGATCTCGAGCACCTTCCAATAGAATCCTTCTTTCCTTTGCTACATTATTCTTCCAAGTTGCCAGATTTCTAGCATCTTTGTTAGAAAACTATATATTACAGATCAATGCAACACATAAAATATTTGGAAACACAAACACAGAGAACATATAAAACCAGAGATACAAAAATATACATGTTTCACCCAATTTCGGCTACGTCCACCCCGAACATCTAGTCCTCCCTTTATATTATCTAGCAAAATGAAGAGACACAACCTACAACAAATCTGTTGTAATATCCTATTTTCTCTCTCACATTCTCCCTATATGTTTCTTGCTCTGAGAATACACATACAATACATAGCCATGATACAATACCCTCATACAAAACGAGGGGTTGCTTTCTAGGGAAAAAAACCCTAAATTAAGCATAACTTCTACCGTCATATCATCCGCCTAATGAAAAACCCAAATTGACTAGAAATTACAATAATTTTACAAGGAAATCTTACATAAGTTTTTAGCAGATGTCCCCCCCCCCGCTGGACCCCCCAGGCAGTGTTTAATTATGGGCAACATTGTCGCCCCATTAATAATAGTGCTCCAACATTGTGATGCAAAATAAAGAAGATAATCAAGCTCCACACCAAATAATATTCTCTTGTAGGCTTAGGAATATCATTGTCTATGAACTCCTTTAGCCCATTGTATTCCAATACTGATTCCATACTTTCCTTCCAATCTATCTAATTTGAACTACCCTCAAGGGCATATTCAAGTCTTAATCCAGAGAAAGACATCCTAATCCTACTGCTAGTCTTGCAGAGTAGATCTACAAATTTGATTCATGTGGACATAACAAACTCGTATTATTCTCTTATATAGTGATTCTTGCTCTGATACCATGTATAAAATACATGTATATTCAAACTGATAATAGTAATATGTTAAAAAAGAATACTTGAATCTACTCTACTAATTGCAAAAAACAATTTAGATCGTGAAATCACAAAACAAGAAAGATAAATAATTTCAATCACACATTGCACAAGTATTTCTGGGGAAATCCTTAGCTAAAAATATCGCTATATGTATATTTCATGATTCAGAAAATATGAGAATACTATAATGATTTTATCCAAGCTGAGAAACCTCTACATATCTCTATCTGTCTCATTGATTCCTAGACAATCTTGGTTCAACACTTAACAAATTTTATGCCCTCCAGGATCCCTATTTCTTTGCATTGTTTCCTTGGATAATTAGGACCTACATTAGGGGAATTTTGAGGTCTAAATTGGGCCTCCTAAGGAAATTATAAAATAATAATGGAAATAATAAAACAATATTTGATTACATCATCAAAATTTAAAGGGAAAAAATAAAAACTACTTTTTCAACTCATATTTTTAACTTATCTTCCTATGGGTTTACTCGAATTTCGAGTGAAAATACTCTTTGGATGCATAATTTGATTCATCATCTAAGTAGTACCCATGTTGCATATTTTCGATGGACTCTGCTACACGAAAAATGAGAAATACATGAAAAAAATGATTGCAATAACATTTTTTGATGTATTTCTCATTTTTCGTGTAGTAGGGTCCATCAAAAGTATGCAACATGGGTACTCCTTGGATGAGGAATTAAATTTTCATCAAACGAGTACTCCCGCTTGAAATTTGAGTAAACCCTTAGGGAGACAAGTTGAAAATACAAGTTTAAAAAATAGTTTTATTATTTTATTATTTTTTAATATTTCTACCTTTTTACCTAAAAATGGTGAATCATCCCCCATGGTTGCATCATCATCTTGAATCCTATTATTTCTTATAAATTTTATTTTGGTTGTACATTTTTCTTAGGGGGGCCTTTTTAGACCTCAAAAGTTCTCTAATGTTAATCAGGGAAATTCCAAATCCATACTATGCAATCCATTAGGGGACTTCCTCTGACTTCATGGACCACCTATACAATTTGGGTGATTATACAACTGATAGTAAATTGTCGCTGAATTCCATTATCAACCGGGTCTTTCTCAGAACTGATAGGCATGATTTATTTATGAGTGAATCATTAGTTATCTGATTGATCACTATATGTGGTTTAAGTCCAAGTTCCATTCTTTGACCTCCCACTAGTTCCTCCATCAGTTAGAACTAGTTAAAATAATTTTAACTCAGATACACATAGTCAATTAATTACAACTCAAAATAGACTCAACTAGGGCTCCTATTTTGTAGGAGACACTCTACATGACTCAAGTTAGACACCCAAATCAAATTAACTGAACCAACTAAGACCTACTAACTTAGTTAACTCATAAAATTTGTCTTGTGATGTGGAATTACAATTTTATTCTAATTTAATTCAATGTAAAATTAAATTATAATCCTTTCTTGATTCCATTTTCAACAATCTCCACTGCTTCAATTAGGGTTTCCAACCTTGATTACTTCTTATATTTAATTTTATTTTTAATCATTTCAAGCTAACATTTTAGCTCTTCATTCTCTTTTCTCAAATCATCAATTTTTTTAGACAAAGGATTATATTATTGTCTTTATTTAATAGAGGAATAAGTGAAGGGGATTAATATTGAGTGAGACACCTAGAAAAGTTTATATACACCATTTAAACCTAAAGAATGCATTCCCATATAAAATTTCCAGAAAATGGTTCATGAAGAAAAAGAAAGAATTTTTCAAATTGTGTAGCAGGAAGATAGAGACCATTTAGAATATAAGAGAGAAAAAAAAAAGTGCAAAGAACTTATATCACCTAAACAAAATCATAATGAGGAGCTACAAGAAAAAGGAGAAGGAATTTAGGAACTAAAAACATGAATTAATAAGCAAGATGAATTAACTTCTGAATGGATACCGTGTCGACCTCCATCACGATTATATACTCTAAATTTCAAAGAGAAGTGGATTTGATTCCAAATCGAACGGCTTATCTTAGATTTACTTGTATAAATAGGATCTTTGGCATAAATTTTTGTTCACTTTATTTTTCTAGTGTTCATTAGAGAAGAAAATTTTTATGGGAATTCTATTTACATAATTATTTGATGCTTGTAAGTTCAAACTTGAATCCCAATTACTATATTGGAGATATCAATTTAATATATTTTCTGTCATGGTTGGAAAACATACTGAAAATATATCATGAACTAGAATTAGAAAAGACAAAGGAACTTATTGCACCCCTGATGGTAAGAGAAGAACTAGATTCTATTAAGGATATTCTCAAGGAACATAGAAGAAAGGCACATGATATGCAAATAAGAAGAGTCATATAGAAGTTTCAAAATGAAATCACCGAAGATTTTACAAGCTTCAGAAATAACTGTGACATGGCATCACTAACTACATGTTAGCAAAGGTGGGAAATGTTATATGATGCACTAAAAGAAAAGGATCCACATTCGTTGTTGAATTTACATGTTTCAATTTACAGAATCAAGTTGTATGTGCAATCACTAATAATCAAAGGACTGCAGTGGGTTAAAAATTAAATATCCTTTAATATTGTATCCCATTCCATACTGCAGAGGAAATATCACAGTTAATAAAGAAGAAGAAAGAAGAAAATGGGAGTCAATTGATATATGGGTAGGATTTTATCCTATGGAAATCAATACATAAGTAGTCACATATAACTTTCAAGCTATCTATTAAGAAAAACACACTGAGGTTATCTCTTCTAATTCAAATTTTGATTGATTGCACAAGGGACATGTAATAGGTTAAGTTGGGAGGTAATGATGAGCGCTAAAATTGTCATTCATAATCACCTCTTTTTCCATCATTTTACTTACAAAAATCACCTATTTTGTCCAATTTTTTCCGTTCTTACTTTATTATTCATTATAACTATAGTGATTGGATTTAGTGGTATTAGACAAGTCTTTTTTTATAATTAGTTAACATTTTTGCATGTTCTGGTGAATGTGGTTGATTATGAGTTTGCAGGTATCAAATGGGACACTCTTTCTATAGTTTCACTTGTGAGGATAGTTGCAGCAATTTTCGTCTACGATTCATGAAGTTGAATAAGTCTCTAAACAGGTCTCTAAGACGTAGCACAAGCTAGTGTGTATTTCTACAACATTTAGATCTGTACTATTTGTCCAACCATACAACATAATTTCTCTACGAATGAAGGTATTTATAATGAAAGAAACCAATGTTGTTGAAAATTTTCCATTAACAACGTAATTTTCTATTGTAAATATTTTACTTTCTAGTTGTCATTTACTTTTTATCTTCTAGCACAAACTTCCCATTTTGTCTCACCCACTTTAGGTCATTCAACCTACGAGGCTTGAGATCAGGATGAAGTAGGGAAATTATGGGAAAACAATTAAGTTAGTTTTTCCCCTTTTAGATAAGTTTGGGACATCTAACTATTGCAACTGAAAGTGGTTGCATCCTTTATTGTTGGTAAGAACCTCTAAAAATAAGAAGCGGTTATGTCCATTTTTGTATAAAATCTTAGAGAACTAAACTCATAAGGTTCAGTTTTTTTTGCAGTTGATGTATGCAGGTATATTTTGTTAGTAGAAACTACATGTTTGACCTGAGAGTGTACAACACATAAACCACTGGTAGACTGTAGATGAAGGGTCACTCTAGAACTGTGGTGGCTACATTTTCTTGTTGGTATAAATTTATACATTTTCCTATATGTTAATTTATTTTATTGTTCATATTTTTACTGCATATATTTTATGCTGCACATTTGTTCCAGTTTGTATTTTGGAGATATTTCATCTATTTATGTAGTATAAAATTTCATTCTGTAATTTTATTTTGTTCAACAATAATGTATTTTTCATCACAATACTTTGTGTCATTTTTTGTTAATGCATTTTAGTTATTTGTAGTTCATTTATGTAGTATAAATTGCAAGATTGATTTGTTTTGTTGATAATTAAATTTATGTTTCATTTATTTTTTGTTGATAGATATTTCCATAGTTTCTTTTGATGTTTTTAATTAAGAATTGTTGTAGATTAATTTTGCTTTGATTTCATCTCTATGTTTTCAATAAGAATTAATATAAGTTTTCAACTACAATGATTCATCACAACCGCCCTTGTAATTAATTGTAATTAGTTTTATCACTTCTTGGGCTAGGAATTTTCATAAAGCCTAAATATACATATACTTTACTAAGCATTTTGTAAAGTTTACGACCTCAGATTGAATTGTAGAAGCTTTTGAATGCCCTTGGTCAAACATTCGACTCATAGTCAATAAGTTGTGCTCGAGTCCATCTACAAAATGGATGTTCTAAGATTTTCCTCTTCCATTGTCCAAGCCAATTGTGCCTTTTCCCATGATATTTCCTAGAGTGTCATTTCCAAAAATAACATTTTTTGTCTTATTTTCATTTAGCGACAATAATATTCTCCTATCACCAGTCATATCCCAAGAGAAACCATTTTCCACATACCAATAGCTACTTTGGTTTTGGGCATATAAGAAGATGCCACATTTTTCTTTCTTTTATTCCTTCTTCTTCTTCTTCCAAATATTTGATTCTTCTTGTATCTTCTTGATCTAAGAAGTTGGTATGAATTTTTTTATTCTACACTCAGTTGCTTTATGTCCAAAGTTATGACAAATATAACATTCAATAATATAAAATAAGAGAGAAAAAGGATGATTGTCCATAGGATTATTTATGCTGGAAACTAGATCACTACTTGGCAGGGAGGGTGGGGCATGGGGTGAATCAGTATTATGTAAATTTTAAAAAATTATTAACTAGTCAAAAATACTCAATACTAAAATAGTACATCAACAACATAATAATTCCACACAAGATGTTTATGTGGAAACCCATATGAGAGAAAACCAAAAATATTCTTTTTATTTTAGTGTAAATGAAAGCACCAAATTCAATTTACATCAAACTATGTAGAAGCTAACCTACAGGAGGCTCTCACCCCCTTTTCTTTGCAAGAACCAACTACTATTGTTTGCAGGCACTAACCTAATGATATTTTAGGAACCTACCTAAAGGAAACACCAATCCCATGCTAAAAAATTTTAATATGTGTTTTACCCAAATTTTATGACATTCCATTAGCATTACCCTCTTGTTATTTGATTTTCTACAACTTTATTATACACAAAAATTTTAGATTTATCCCAATATCCACTTACATCCTCTGCTCATCTCTTCCCTACACATTCTATCACTTATCTACTTCAGATTTGTGAAATTTATCAGCTTCAACTTTTTCCAAATCCTCTCATGCCCCATGTCTCTCCTTCCCTCTCTTTTTCATCAATTTGGATCCTTACAAAACTATTTCCTAGCACGAATCTTGAGGCTTTTCCAACTCATTTTCCACATCATTTATTTGCCACTTGTCATGCCACATCACTTCCACACATTTTCTACGACATGTCCTACCATGTCACTGGCATGTGTCACTAAAAAGGGTCACTTATCCACCCAAAAAGGCCAAAAATACCTGCCACGTTTCATGACCATAGAGTGCCACGTGTTATCCTACCACCTATCTCTTCCACTTTTAACCTCAAAAAATTTGTCTAGGCTTGTCACCTATCACCTTACCATTATGTTAATGTGTGTGTAAATTTTAGACCTGGTGACCCAACAAGCATGTGGACACTGACTTCCTAGCCCCTTATGACCAAGGTTTTTGATCGGGGACCTTGCCACACCACCACCTACCACTCACCGCTTTGTTCTTTATGAGTGAGTTATTTGATCGGGAAGGTCCAATAAGCACTCAAACACTTTCTACTAGGATCCCTATGGCTAAGGGCTCTAATTGGTGGCCTTGTTGCTCCACCTCCAATCCATTGTTGCACTCCCTGCTAACTTGTGGTTTATTGTTTGGCATTGATATAGTAAGGAGATTGCACTGGAACTATGAATATTTGGAACCATACTTAAACTTCCACACTTCAAACTTTGATTTATCCTCTTTCCTTAGGAGTTAGCCTAAGTTCCATACATCATTGGAAAGCTCTTGGAGAAGAATAGCCAACCAATGAATTTTCATGTGCTTTTGAGCAAGCCACTTGTAGATAAAATTACTTCAAATATAGGCTACTCAAGATCAACCAAGGCATCATAGGCTTAACACGTTGTTAATAGAAACAACCAAATTATTAATAACAACATAAGCCTCATGCATGAAAACCTCAACAAGCTCCACCTCAACTTGACATTACTTGACATCAATAACAACAACTACCAACATACTCAACATTTAGCAATTCCAACTAATTTTGAGGTAGCTAAGAAGCCCTAAGGATAAATTGAAAGTGATGATTATAAAGTACGAAAAGGTCTTCAAGAAAAGGGATTTTGCAAATTGCAAATTGGAGAAACTGTAAATTTTGAAACATAATATTGAGAATCCCTAAGGGCCAGTGAGAAGGAGTTATGTTTTTATCATTTTTCCATATTACTAAAGAATACTTTGCAATAATATCTTTATATTTATGCTTGTATATGAAGTCTATTACCTGTTTATAAGCTAGTTTTTGTTGTTGACCAACTAGTATGTTTCACATGTTTAGACTTTCTTAGGAAGTTCTTTCATATTACAATGAATATTTATTTATTGGTTTTGTATATATATTTTTATGTATCTAACGAATACGTATGGCACTAACATTGCTTATGTAGGAAAGTATCTAATTGCTTTCGCCTTGCTTACGATAAATATTAGATGTAAAATTTTCATTTATTGTTGTTTAATTCATTTTAGTTAAGTTAGATTAGATCTAATTTAATCGCAACATTTAAAATATATTATTTTTTTATGTACATTTTCATTGCATATATTTTAAACCACCAAAATTGAAAATTTATTGATGAACGTTGGGCTAGAATCTAGATGGGTCTCTTATCCAAAACGATATGAGGTCTAATTACGAACTCATATTAGAGAGTACCCCCTAACCATCATTGGGAATTTTATCCCTATCATCATTTATTTTGGCGTTACAAGGAGGTCCTAAGTCGCATGGTTGGTATGAATCCTTGTTCATTCTATGGGAATACTACTTGTGATGAAAACCTCATCCAGTAGCCATATAGTTACAAGAACGCCCCACTTAAACTTGAAAACTTTGATTCCTTGCATGAACCTTTGTACATTTTTCCAACCACTGAATTCAATGATGTTATACACGTTACCCATGCATACGCCATACAGATTGGAAGATTCCCTATAGCTCCTTTTTATCTTAGAAGGAAAGTTGTCATCTTGGAATTTTTTCTATAACCTTTCTTTTGGGTCGTTGCATATTATGAAACTTAGAGGAGATATAGGAGAAATTTTTCTATACCCATGGCAGAAATTTCAGACATCGATTTACTATAATTTCAAATATGTGATATGAGGAAGTTGGTTTCCCGAATTCTCTTGAAATATACTTTAAACAAGAGAATTTGGTATTTTCACTATAAATTTTCCTTTGGGATGTTTTATACTATAAAATTTGGAGGAGATATAGGTTAGAGCCTCATGTAGCTATGGTATAAGTTTATAACTTTGGTTCATTATAATTCTGTAAACACTATATGTGAAATTTAGGGTCCCTGAATGCTTTAAAATTATGCTTAAAGTACATTTCTTTCAAAAATTTCTATAAATTTTCTTCGAGCATTTTCCAAACTATAAAATTTGGAGGAGATAAAAGGGAGATATTTATGTACATATGACAAAAATTCCATACTTTAGTTTTATTTAATTTCAAATGTATGTTCAGAGGATGTTAAGGTTCCTAAATTCTCTTGAAATATGCTTCAAACAGGTCAACTTGGATTTTTCTCTACAACTTTTTTAGATGTTTAAGATAGTGAAATCTTGTGGAAATAAAGATAAGATCTCTAGGTACCTATGGTAGAAATTTTAGACTTTGGTCCACTATAATTTTAGATATATTCCTTGTGGAAATTAGGTTTAGCAAACATTCTTGAGATCAACTTCAAATATGTCAATTTGGCATTTTTGCTATAACTTATTTTTTGGGACTTTTCAATCTATGAAAATTTCATAGGTTCAAGGAGACATATATAAGTGACTCAAGTTAAAATTTCAGAATCATATTTTCAAAATTAGATATGTGACATGTTATACAAGGTTGTTCTTGGGAATAGGCTAAAAACAACAATATTTTGGAGAAGCAAACCTAATGAAGGAAAAAGTAGCAAGTAGACTTGGTGAAGGCTAAAGTAGATATGGTGAAAGAAGAAGTAGATAATAGAGATAGTGAAGGTAGAAGTAACAAGCATACTCAATGAATTTGGTTGGTGCATACGAACATTCATAGTAGGGGGGATTGGTGTCTCTTATAGGGTAATGCCTACAATTTTTTTAGTAGGTAGGATTGGTGTCTCCTTTAAGTTGGTGCCTACAAATTTTGTAATAGTAGGTTGGTTCCTAAAAAAAAATTAAATGAGTAATAAATTTTCTTATATTGATTCGCCCCCCTCCACCTTCACCATGCCCCCCCCCCCCCCCCCTCCCCTCCAAGTATAAGTCTGAATCCAACAATTGGTATTAGAGCAAGTTCATTCAGAAGCAATCCAACCATTGGAGGGAAGGTCTGAAAGGGACCATGGCCAGTCATGAAGGTTATTTCACAAGAAAATCTCTATTATTCAATGGAACAAATTATGCCTTCTAGAGGGTAAGGATGAGGACTTATCTAATGTCTCCTATTTTTTACATTTAGCAATTTGTAGTGGATCATTATAAAACTCTAATAACTCCTCCATTTCATAAAGATGGTAAGAAGACTTGTGTAAACAATGCAAAATCCATGAATTCTATCTTATGTAGCCTGTCAAAATCAAATTTTATCAAAGTGATGCATTATGTGTTGGATTTACAATTATATCGAGGGGTGAATCACTATAATGATATTTTTTCTTGTTTAATGTCAATCAAACATCATAAAACATCAATCTCATAAACTCAGTAGATAACATAAGATATGTGGAAACCATTATGGGAGAAAACCAAAAATATTATTTATATGAAAGATCTTGTAAGAACAACCTCGGGAGTATCTCAATTGGCGATGGTTGTGAAAATGAAGTGTTATGTTCGAGGAGGTTCAAGGTTCAAATCCCCTCAATTCACCCGTGCTAGAGGAAGGGGCATATGTAGGCACTTAGAGGCTATGATGGTAGTGGTTGGAATCGAACCCATACCGCTCCATACATAAGCGCCTAGAGGTTATAGTGGTCTTTGGTGGCGACTTTGAATCAACCCCATACCAGGATGGATTCGACCTTATACCCCATACTTCTTGTTTGGTGTCTAGTGCCTAATATTCAAATAAGTACCCAAATGCATTTCACTTATCCCATATACCCTTTACTCTAGATTAGCTCTACCAAATTATATTAAAATCTAATTAGCTTATTTTCTTACAATAATATGATCTTCACCCTACCAAATTATATTAAAAACCATTAATCTAATAATTTATTTAGTTCAAAACCTAACCCTATTTATTTAGTTCAAAACCCAACCCTAGAAACATCTAATAGGAGTGAATGTTATTGCTCGACTACCCATAGATTAGTGCTTCTGTAAATTTGATGAGTAAATGCTACACCTAATGGACTACCAATTAATTAATACTTGAATTAGTTTGCATTGGCTAATAATAATCCCTACTATTAATTTGACAGATAAATTATAATATATTTTTTCACCATAACCGAAAAAAATTTCTCACTTTTCGTCTAAACAAATCACATGCCTTCTATATTTACCATTGTCATATTAATTGAGGTTAACACATAAGACATATGTGAGAGCTCACACAATGTCAGCCAAGGAACTTCGGACCGCAGCCAAAGTGACAAACTTTTTCTTTGTTCGTATGTCACCACGAGACAAGGCTTTTCAGGACCATGTTGTCTCTCAAGTAATTGGCATTTAGTGTATTTGGACTACTGCCTGCTCCACGCCATGTTTATTGTGCTCCACTCCATGGGTATCCGAATCACAGTTTTTCTGGCTACTGAAAATTTGTGGGTCTGTACGAGAACTTTTGTAAAGATAAAAAAGAATAAAACAATAGGTAAATTCTGAGCGGCATCTAGAGTCTAGCCCCGTCACAGTTTCATAAAGATAAAAGAACAGAACAATACGTAAGTTCTGAGCATTATTTAAACTCGTCACAGAAAATCCACATTGACATTCCTGGAGAACCATGTGTACATTATTCCCCCACCTTTTCTTTTCCGACATATCAAAAAGAAAATTCCCATCCACTGGACCCCATAATTTAGAAGGAACTCTGCTTTGCCAGCCAGGGTCCAGTCTTGCCCAGGTACTGAAAATTTCAATTGAAACAGTTATAAGAAAAGTTGACATGGGAAGTTGATTTTTTTAACAGGTGGTAATTTGGTTTAAATGTGAAAAACACAACCCTTTCCTTAAAGAAAAATACCTGGCTGGGGAAGTTTCTATTAACTTTTTAAGAACTTCTGAACTACTTTTACAAGAACCACCACATACAAATCGCTGTGACCTGTAACAATCTGCGAAAAGAACAAATAAAGGTGAATATCTTATAAACCGAAAAAAAAAGTTGAGTAATGGACAACAGTATATATCCTTTCATAATAAATGGAATGGATTTGATATATACTGTTGAATAGGTGAATATCTTATAAACCGAAAAAAATAGTTGAGTAATGGACAACACCATATATCCTTTCATAATAAATGGAATGGATTTGATATATACTGTTGAATATTTGATGACATTGTTTCCATCTCTATGACAGGGCAATAAGGGCAATAAAGGCTAAGTGCTGAGCATGGTTAGTGCCGGAATTTGATTGGCAAAGTATTTTTGTTTATCAAATATGTTGGAATTTCTGAATATTCCGAACATATAGGGAGAATAAAAATTCTCCTCCTTTAACACAGAAAAATGCAAAAATTCTTGCTTACTGGATAGAGATGACACAAACTTTTTCTATTTCATTAACAAAACAAAAACTATTACAAAATGGAGATTTTGTCTTTAGAATGAAGTTCTGGTTTTACAATGGATTAGCTGCTACAAACGCAACGTTACAATCTTTGCTCTCTGTCTCTCTTTCTGCCTTCAGGCATTACAATATACAACAAAGTCTGTCTGTATGACAAAATTAACATCAACTATACTATTCGGCAACTTTATATATGGCGCGGTACATTTAAAAATTAAAACAAAACTTATTACAAAATTATAATGGCACACCACTCTGTGGGTCCCTGCGGAGGCACTCCTCTGCGGGTACAACAAAACTATGTTGTGCTCCCGCAGTGAACGATAGCCATTGATCTCTAGTCAATGTGTGATTGCCTGGTCAACTGTGAAGGCACCCCCTCTGGTTAACTTCTGCGCTGCTCGTGCTCCCGCAAACCGTTGATTTGGTTCAGCTGTACTCTCACCCATTGATCTGGGTAGCATTTAACTTTGGTGGGGTCCAGTTCTTTTGAACCTTTATGCTGCCTCCGTAACATTACATTTAACCAAAATTCAATAAAATTTTCACCCGGACTTCAATCTTCAGACAAATTGGATTTCAATCTTTTTTGCGTAACAAATGAGCCTTACGTCAGTAGACCCAAAACCAACACGAACGCTTTGTGATTGGCCGATCACTGGGGCCCGCGGAACTCAAACAATAATATGAACTAGATTGTATAACAAATTCGCGTAACAAAATTGATTGATGGCGTCATCGCAAAAACCTGCGTGATAAATGTTGATTGGTCCACGCACTAGCTGAGTTGGCAGTGGGACCACATCGGATCGACGCATCAGCAGAACAAATGGTTTTACGGACGACTTTGGTAATTGGCGATTGCTATGTTGCGATGCTGCGACATGGGGACCACTTCGCATCGCAAGACAAACTTTGGCGGAAACCTTTGCGGATGGGTGGAATGGTGAAATGCGATGTTGTGATGTGGGATGGTGGTAGGGACCACATCGCATTGCAATATCGGCAATGAACTATTTGCAGTGGCATGGAACATTGTCCGTTGCAATGTGCGATGTGCGATATCGCAACATCGCATCGTATCGGGACACATCAACAAGAAACAAAAACATTTGGCTATTGCGATCTATGATGGTGGTGGGGACCCCATCGCATCGCAAGTTCAGTAATGGACTATAATTGGTGGGGAGCATCATGACGTGGCCCTTTCATAAAGTTAAAAGACTTGGCGTGTGAACAAAAAACTTTCGTTTGTTGGTTGGTGAGGGCTTTAAGCCCGATAAGAATGTTTTTATGAACTTTTCTATTGTGTGACCAGAGCCACGATTTCTTCAATTCTTCTACAAAAGACCGATGCGCCCATAAACAATAAATTCATCCTTACAATTCTCCATGCCTCTGTTAAATGCACAGTGGTGTGCACTGAACCTAAGCTACCCCTGTTGTACTCTATTTACCTGCACGGGGTTTGCAGGTGACTTTAATATTTTCAACACTTCCCCTTAAAGTCAGTTGTTGGGTTATCTGTCATACCCAAGAATTTTCTTAAATATTCAAAACTCTTTTGCCCCAATGGCTTTGTCAAAATGTCTGCAAACTGCTCCTATGTTCTACAGTGCTGTAAAACAATTTCTCCATTTTTCACTAATTCTCTGATGTAGTGAAACTTTGCATCTATGTGTTTAGTTCTTTTATGAAACATAGAATTCTTTGAAAATTCTATAACTGAGCTATTGTCACAATAAATCACTGTCCCTTTTACCTGTTCTTGACATAAAATATTCAACATTCTTCTCATCCAAACTGCTTGACACGCTGCTGCTGTAGCTGCCACATACTCTACCTCTGTTGTAAACAGTGCTACAATAGGTTGTTTCTTAGAAGCCCATGAAATATCTCCTGAACCCATATGAAAAACATAACTAGATGTGATTTTCTGGTCATCTATACTTCCAACCCAATCACTGTCAGTATATCCAATTAATTCAGAATTTTCTGAAGTAGTATATAAAATACCATACCTTTTTGTTTCTTTCACATACCTTAGAATTCGTTTTGCTGCTTGCCAATGTGACTCTTTTGGCCTTTCCATAAATCTAGAAATCAAACTAACAACATGCATAATATCCGGCCTAGTTGCAGTGAAATACATGAGGCTGCCAACTGTGTTTTTGTACAAACTAGGATCAAAATCCTTGTTGTTGTCCTCCTTGCTCAATTTCAATCCCATCACCGTGGGAGTAATTTCTGCCTGGAAATCCTGCATATTAAATCTTTCTAAAACTTCATTAACATACTTTGCTTGAGAGATAAAAATTTTATTTTCATTTTGCTCTACTTCTATTCCTAAGAAGTATCTCAGCAATCCCATATCAGTGATTTCAAATTCATCCTTCATGACTGTTTTAAAATTTTCAATGAGGTAATCATCATTACCTGTGATTATCACATCATCAACATATAAGACAACAATTAGCATCTTACCATCTTTCTCCTTGATGTATAATGTGTGTTCTCCTTCACATTTTTCAAACCCATTCTCCAGTAGATATGAATCTATCCTACTGTACCATGCTCTTGGTGCTTGTTTCAACCCATAAAGAGCTTTCTTCAATCTGCAAACTTTGTGCTCTTGGCCCTTTTTCTCATAGCTGAGAGGTTTTTCAAAATAAACCTCTTCCATTAAAACTCCATTCAGGAATGTTGATTTTACATCCATTTGGTAAACCTTCCATTTGTTTTGTGTTGCTATGGACAACACTGCTCTCACTGTTTCCATTCTTGCAACTGGTGTAAAAGTTTCTTCATAATCTCTTCCATGTTACTGCTTATATCCTTTAACAACAAGTTTGGCCTTGTGCCTTTCAATCTTATCTTCAACATTTTTTTTGGTCTTGTAGACCCACTTTACTCCAATGACTTCCTTGCCATTTGGGAGATCAACCAATTCCCATGTTTTATTTTTCTCTATTGCATTCATTTCTTCATCCATAGCTTCTATCCATTTTTTTTTCTTTCACTGCATCTTCAAAATGAATAGGATCATCAACATGAAAATATAAAGAAAATAAAGAGTTTATGCCTTCATTTGTTGCTTCTTGCTCATAGATTTGATTTAAATTTCTTAATCTGGTTCGTCTTTCATTTGGTGTAGTTGTGCTTAAAGAAGCACTTAAATCAGCTCCATGTGGTGTGCTTAGAGAAGCACTGTCATTTCTTCTCAAGGGTGTTCTTACTCCAGCTTGTGGTGTCCCTTGTTGTCCTTGTTTTGGTGGAGGTGGTGCTACCGATGAGGTGTTCCTTTCAACCACATCTTCCTTATCTTCATCATGAGACAAACAACTTTTGACATTAACTGTTTTCTCAATGCTTCCATCTCATGCTTCTTCTTCTATGAATTGCACATCTCTTCTTATAACAAATTTATTTGTGGATGGGTTATAAAATATATATCTCTTGGATTCTTCACAGTATCCAAGGAAGATGCACTTCTCCCCCTTACTGTCCAACTTCTTTCTCAGCTGATCTGGAATGTGTGCATAAGCCACACACCCAAAAACTCTCATGTGGGTGACTCCTTGTTTTCTGCCACTCCATGCTTCTTCTGGAACTCTGTTTATTAATGCTTTTGTTGGGCATCTATTCAAAATATATACCACAAAATTTGTAGCTTCTGCCCAATACTCATTTGGTAAATGTTTTTCCTTCAGCATACTTCTCACCATATCCATGATGGTTCGATTTTTTCTTTCAGCAACACCATTTTGCTACGGTGTGTACCTTGTTGTAAATTGGTTGTATATGCCATTTTCTCTACAAAAACACAAGAATTCTTTTGAGATGTACTCGCCTCCTCTGTCAGTCCTAAGGACTTTGATATGCTGCCCACTTTGTTTCTCTACAAGATCTTTAAAGTGGAAATTTTTTTCAAACACTTCACTTTTATATTTCAAGAAATAAACCCATACTTTTCTTGTGAAATCATCAATGAAGGTCAACATATAATTGATGCCTGATATTGATGATGTTTGCATTGGCCCACACAAATATGAATGGATAATTTCTAAGGGTGCTTTTTCCCTTATACTCTTTCATGATGGAAATTTTTCTCTGTGTTGTTTGTCCAAGATGCAGCCTTTACATAGGTTGTCTGGTTTCCCAATCAATGGTAGTCATCTTCCCATTCCTTTTCTGTGCAACAAATTCAGACCTCCGAAATTGAGATGTCCTAATCTCAAGTGCCATAACCAATTCTCATCTTTCACTTCCTTTTGAAAGACCTATTGAGTTACAGCTGCTACATTCTTTCTCTTTCCCTTCAAGTCTGTATTGAGCTTGAGTGGAAACATTCTATTGTTGGTCATTTGCACTTCTGCAATAACCTTTTTGCTTGGAGGTATGTCCATTATTTTGCATGCATCATTTCTGAAGAATACATTGTAACCTTTGTTAATGAGTTTCCCAACGCTCAAAAGATTACATTTCAAGCCAGGAACATAGTATACATCTGGCACAAATTTCTGCTCTCCATTTCTTGCATGGATACTTACTTTGTCTTTTCCCTTGACAAAGATCTTAGTATCAGTTCCAGTTGTTACTTCAGATTTAACATCTTCATCAAAATTGGAAAACATTGTTATATTTCCAGTCATGTGATTGCTTCAACCTGAATCTAAGAACCATACATCATCCTGCCTATCTTATGCTATATTACATGTTAACAAAAAAATATTTGGGTTCTTTTCTTCTCTTGCTACATTTGCATTTTTCTTATTATTCATGTCATATTTTTTTTCCTACACTCATTGGCACAATGCCCATATTTTTTGCAATAATGACACTGGACATTGGATTTGTCATACCTTTGTCCATGAGCATGTTTTTTTCCACCTTGTTGGCTGTTACTTTGGCCTTGGCTTTGATTCTGATTGTTGCTACTTCCATGAGTATGTGAAGGGTTGTTTCGCCTTCTCCTGTTTTGGCTTCTATCTCTTCCTCTTCCTCTGCCTTGACCTCTTCCTTTTCCAAAAGGCATCTGGGTCTTGAAGGTATGCTCCAAAGATGAG
This sequence comes from Pinus albicaulis, assembly GCA_034641835.2. Taxonomy (NCBI): domain Eukaryota; kingdom Viridiplantae; phylum Streptophyta; class Pinopsida; order Pinales; family Pinaceae; genus Pinus; species Pinus albicaulis. The sequence continues at coordinate 20,150,146 of CM076578.1, read as the reverse complement.
TTTACTGATCTTTCCAATCTTTGTTCATGAGTCATCAGTGATGCATGAAGTTCATCAACTGTGAACTTTGAGAGATCCTTTGTCTCTTCAATGGTGGTTACAATAACATCAAACCTTGAGGGTAGGCTCCTCAACACCTTCTCCAATATCCTTCTTTCTTCAAGTGTCTCTCCATGATACCTTATTTGGGTGACCATCCCAATCACATGTGTGAAGAATGATTCTATGTTATCAGACTCTTTCATACAGAGAGTTTCAAAATCTCTCCTCAGAAATTGTAGTTTTGTTGTCTTCACTTTCTCCATACCTTGATAGGATGTCTTAAGAGTATCCCATGCATCCTTGGATCTCTTAGCTGCTTCTATCCTTGGTAACACACTCTCATGTACTGCTTGATAGAGATAGAAGAGGGCTTTAGAATCCCTCTTCCTATTGCTTTTCAACAGATCATTCTCTGCCTGTGTTAAGGCATTAAAGGCTTGCTCATCAACTGGTTCATCAAAACCGTCTTCAAAAAACTCCCATAGATCCTGGAAGGCAAATAGGGCTCTCATGGTAATGGCCCAATAATCATAGTTCTTCCCATTAAATTGTGGGAGCTGAGTATTTCCAATACTCATACTGGCGTTGGCTCCTGCCATGACTTAGCACTCTGAAATATGTAATAAACTTGACTGTGTTTTTCTTAAACAAATTGTCTTTCCTTCTTTAAAAGACAATCTCTGTCACTGAGGACTGCACCTTTTAAACAAAACAAAACTCTGTTTTTTTTTTAGAAATACCTAGACTTGAACTTCTACTGGGCTTGCTGGAGATCTACTGGTGAACTGCTGCAACAAGCTTCCTTCTTCCTTCAGCTTCTTTGACACCTTCAAAGAGCCTAGACTAGCTTTGATACCATGTTGGAATTTCTAAATATTTCGAACACACGGGGAGAATAAAAATTCTCCTCCTTTAACACGGAGAAATGCAAAAATTCTTGCTTACTGGACAGAGATGACACAAACTTTTTCTATTTCATTAAAAAAACAAAAACTATTACAAAATGTAGATTTTGTCTTCAGAACGAAGTTCTGGTTTTACAATGGATTGGCTGCTACAGACACAACGTTACAATATTTTCTCTCTGTCTCTCTTTCTACATTCAGGCATTACAATACACAACACAGTCTGTCTGTGTGACGAAATTAACGTCAACTATACTATTCGGCAACTTGATATATGGCGCAGTACATTTAAAAATTAAAACAAAACTTATTACAAAATTATATTAGCGACACCCCTCTGTGGGTCCCTATGGAGGCACTCCTCTACAGGTACAACAAAACTATGTTGTGCTCCTGCAGTGAACAATAGTTGTTGATCTCCGGTCAACGTGCGATTTCCTGGTCAACTATGGAGGCACCCCCTCTAGTTAACTTCTGCACTGCTCGTGCTCCCGCAAACCATTGATCTGGTTCAGCTGTACCCTTGCCCATTGATCTGGGCGACATTTAACTTTGGTGGGCTCTGGTTCTTTTGAACCTTTATACTGCCCTCGTAACATTACATTTAACCAAAATTCAATAAAATTTTAACCTGGACTTCAATCTTCAAACAAACTGGATTTAAATCATTTTCACGTAACAAATGAGCCCTGCGTCAGTAGACCCAAAACCAACGCGAACGCTTTGTGGTTGGATGATTACTGGGGCCCATGGAACCTAAACAATAATATGAACCGGATTCTATAACAAATTCGCGTAACAAAATTGATTGATGGTGTCATGGAAAAAACCTACACAATAAATGCTAATTGGTCCACGCACTGGCTGAGTTGGCAGTGGGACCACATCGCATCGGCGCATCGGTGGAATAGATGGTTTGGCAAACGGCTTTGGCGATTAGCGATTGCGATGTTGCGATGCTGCAACATGGGGACCACATCGCATCGGTGCATCACATCGCAAGAAAAACTTCGGCGGAAACCTTTGCAGATGGGTGGAATGGTGAAATGCGATGTTGCAATGTGCGATGATGGTAGGGACCACATCATATCGCAATATCATCGATGAACTATTTGCGATGGCATGGAACATTGTTCGTTGTGATGTGTGATTTGCGATATCGCAGCATCGCATCGGGACTTCACATCAACAAGACACAAAAACATTTGGCTATTGTGATGTGCGATGGTGGTGGGGACCACATCGCATCGAAAGTTTGGTAATGGACTATAACTAGTGGGGACCATCATGATGTTGCCCTTTCATAAACTTAAAATACTTGGCGTGTGAACACAAAACTTCCATTTGTTGGTTGGTGAGGGCTTTAAGCCCGATAATACTGTTTTTAATAAACTCTACTATTGCTTGGCCAGAGCCACGATTTATTCAATTCTTCTGCAAAAGACGGTTGCGCCCATAAACAATAAATTCATCTTTACAATTCTCCATGCCTCTGTTAAATGCACAGTGGTGCGCACTCAACCTAAGCTGCCCCTGTTGTACTCTGTTTCTACCTGCACGGGGTTTGCAGGTGACTTTAATATTTTCAAAAAAATACAGTGAACAAGAAATATTTATGATTGCCCATCTTTAGATACCTGAATACCATGTTTCCGTCAAATAGAGTGAATAGTTATTTGTTATCCAGAAATAGACAATTTGTTAAAAAAATTTTGAATGCTCGTTTTTAGCAATAGAATGTTTTTCAAATTTTAACCTTATACAAATGTATTTAGATTGTTTTTATAATATGAATTATATGTTTTTAATATATTTTATATATGGTTTTATACTGTGGTTTAAATGTTTTTAATATCTTTTATATATGTTCTATATTTTAAAGATATCAGACAAGCCTTTTTTATTCGATGAAATTGTTCTTATGAAAAGTATATATTAAAGGCTTATTTATTTTGATGTTTATTTTATTTTTGTTTATTTGAAGATTTGATGGTTTTTTTTATAAGTTATTGCACACAATGTAAAATTATCTTATCTTGAATAAGTGAAACAGTTGAAAGGAAAGAAGATTAGGAGTATCAGAGATGTGGACTGTCGACTGGTATAGTATGGGGATTCTTTTATGGAGAGATTCACAGAGTTGTTTCTGGTGCAAGTATAGTGATTTTCTTCTCCCATAATCTTATGATTAAATGCAAATTAGGTATTGGCCAAGGCACAAATTTACAACTCCTTGCTACTTGGTGTGCAATGAGAATTTCCTTTTGAAAGTAGGTAAAAGTATTCAAATTGTATGGGGATTTACAAGTCCTTGTGGACTAGTTTAATAGAAAATTTGATTAAGGGTTCTTGCATAAAACATTATGGAAAATGGAGCCATTCTCTTTCTTGGTGATGAGGACATCAAGAAAGGAAATGTTGCCATTATCTTCAATCTCCGTAATGAATTTAATAAATTTAGAAAGACTATTAAGATGGTGCTTGAAGATTTCAAAATTTTCCCAACCATGGGGCCAAATGACAAAAATTTAGTGTTTTGAACACCCTTGCTACCAGAGACTTTAGAATTTTTTACGATGACAAAGCTCAAATTTTAGAGGTTTTCATGAACCATGGTTATAGAAAGCATCAAGGCCTTAAATCCTTCCAAAAAAAGGAAAAATGACCGAGAGCTAAGTCTAATCCCAACCATCCTATTGCCACTATTCTTCTTCATTTTATTGAAGGAACCACCAACAATTTGGCTCATATTCTTAAAACGAACAATATATCTACGACATTTAATTTGCTTAACATTATCTGGTCTTCCCTTGGGTTTGTCAAAGACCGGATTGAACCCCCTAACACTAAAGATATTTCCATGATCCTTTGTTCTTGTGAGAAGCCCAATATAGGTGAGACGGGTCATTTTATCAAGTGTAGAATTCAGGAGCATATTGTTGATATTAAGCATAATTGCTTTCGCTCTTTAGCTCTTGTTGAACATTCTGCAAAGACTAAACATCACATTTGTATTAAGGATGATTGTATCCTTGCCAAGATCCATCATTATCATCACAGGAAGTTTCAAGAAATCATCGAGATAAAGAAGCAAGCCATCAACAATCTTAATAGGGATGATGGCTCGAGAATCCATAAAAATTGAATCACCCCTCTCTCCTCAAGTCATTATTCTTCTTAATTATAATCTATCTTTTTGTTTTTATTTGTAATTATAATTATTCATTTTTATTTTTATTCTCTTCTATATCTTTTTAATCCTTAGTTAACTTATTTTATAGTAATAATAATATTTTTTTATAAGAATATTATTATTAATTTCTGTATTTCATTTGGGTTAATTTTTATTTATTTATAATAATTTTATTATTTAATATATATTTAGTTCTAATTCTATTACCTTTATTTTTATGTAATTTATTATTTAAATGGTTAGAATATTTTTATTTTTATTTATAATTATTTATATTTATGTTTACATTTCTAGACTATTTCTTTTACATGTTAAGGTATTATATATTTAGTTCTAATTTTATTTACTTGTATTAGCTTTATGATCTTTACTTTTATATTTATTTATTTATAATAAAATATTATTATTTAACTTAAATAAAATATTAATATATAATTATTATTTATTTAGTCTTAGTTTGATTTGTTATTATTATTGTATTAATATTTTTTTTAGAATTATTCATATTTATATTTACGAGTATGTTATGAGTTTTTATTAAATTTATTATTTTTATTAAATCTATTATTTTTTTAATTTTTGATTTACATTTTTTTTTAATTTTGTTAGATTAAATTATTTTTATCTAATGATCTTTATGATGAATCATATTAGTTAGTTCGAAATGTGTGAGAAATTAACATTTGTTATATATATATATATATATATATATATATACTCTCTCATGAAAGAAAGAGGATTAATTTTGTGTTTTAATAGTTGAAACAACATAAAGTATATCCACAGTAAAAATATTTTTCAGTCTTGTATGAATTGTTCAGCTTTAGCCATTAATTTATATGACTATGGTAAAAGTTATAAAATTAAATTATATAATTAATTTAAAGAATAATTTTAAATTACATCACTTAAAAAAAAATTATTAAAAAAAACTGTTATATATAAGAAAACTCAAATTATTTTATTATAGATATAACATTATTTTAGTATGTTATTAAATTTTAATGAAGAGTTTTTCTTTTAACGATTATGTATGACAATAAGTTCATTTAAATTTCATTTCAATTGGAGCCTATAATAATTTAAATTTGGGTAATTTTTGTATGGTTTAGGGAGGAACAATGGTCCTCTAGAAATAATTCAAAGTGAATTCACTTTTTTATTTGAAATAAGCTTATAAATTGTTTATAGTTCACTAGTTATAATTAGGTTAGTAAAAGTTTTGAAAAACTAAGGCATTGTGATGAGAGTAGTGGCCTACTCAAAAGTGTCAACAACTCTAGATAGAATGTTAACATGTTAACCAAATTTGTAGACCAAATTTTCTATAAATTATTTGAAGCAATAATCACTAAATAAAAAATAAACCAAACGCTTTCTTAGAAAAAAATGAAACCAATGGCTTATGAAATTTTATAGTTGAATAGTTTGGAATTGAAACTTAGAGAACATTCTCATTATACTATTGTTTTCTTATGTGTCCATACACTTTGTAGTTTTAACAATTAATGTTTGATAATGTTATTGAGTATGCCCTTATGTTGGATGTTGAATGTTAAAAGAAGATTCTCACTATTGTTATTGTTTTTCCCATGTGTCCATGCATTATTTGCAATTCTTAGCATTTAATGTTAGATACTGCTATTGAATATGCCCCTTGTGTTGGATGTGCTTTTTTTAAGAGTAACACATGAAAATATGGCTACAAAGTTATGTAACCATTTTTAAGGTTTCAAATGTCTATCACTTTCATGAAATGTTCGTTGGGAATGTAAGTTGTTGTTTTTCAATGTCATTGTAGCGTAGGGGTTACTTTTTAGGTGGCAAGATAGAAAATTCCAATGGTAAGTCTTTTTTTTTCACTTAAATTATATGACAAAATAAATGTGATAGGGGTGTGTTTAATTAAACTAATCTAAATAAAGTTAAATGGAGTATTTAATAATACAATAATTAATATTATTTTAAGGTCACAGATTAGTTAGACACTAAAATGATATATAGAAATTATATCATTTTTGTTTCTTTGATAAGGGACCATCTCTATGTAATGATTTCACTACTTTTTTTATAAACATGTATATAGCATATCCCACTCCAAATTCAAACATGTGACTTTCAGGGAGAACACATATACTCTTAATTGTTAGGTTTTTCAAGTTTTATCATATAGGGTTAAGTTAAAATGTGGACAAACTCATCATTTATAACAAGTTCTTTGTTAAGCCAACAAGGAAAAACTCCACCCCAATATTCCCTTTTTTAAATTTTAACAATCTAAGTCTTCTTAAAAAATGCTAAAACCCTTAAGGGAAAATTTCTATGGACAAAATTCCTAAAAGTCAGGTGAAACTATAACTTTCAATAAAAAAAATTTCTAAATTTGTAGTGAAGTTTTGGAAATAGAATGGTTGAGTGTACCCACTTTAACATACTTCATATCATATATACTTATTAAGGTGTACATATAATATCAAAGGATATGCTAGTGTTCATGCTCACATTCATAGTTGTGTAACAATTCACTTATGATATAGTGATTATCACAAGGGGCAAACATCGGGCAAATTTGAAGGAATAGATATCCCTCACTTTCTATTGTATAGCAAAGGAAATTGAATTAAATGGTGTTAATGGTTCCTATGTGATGCTAAATTTTATCGTGTTAGCCTCGTAGTAATAGGAAGAAGCAAATTATATATATAAATATCAAGAACCTAAAGTAGCTAAATGGAAATGAAAACGAAAATTGTAACATCATTATTATCTCAAATTTAGTAAGCATCAACTAATATTGAAAAAAATAAATGTAAACCTCTATATTTAAAATATACAAGGCTAAAATGAATTTATGCTAGTATGTATTTATGTATAAAATAGTGATAATCCATCATATAGGTATGTAAAATCCAATAACTTATAGGATGAAGGAGACAAAGGGTATTGGAATATAGGGTTTTATAAATCGTAGCCAAATAAAGGAAAATGTTTGCAATCCTACGAATAAATTTAAAGGATTTCTCTCCCCAAGAAATAGATTCTTGATGGCATGAAGGAGTTAGCCAAGATGGATTTTATTACGTACTTTAAAGGGAAGAAACCCTCCATTTTGAGGATAGTTTCATGGACTGGATCTTCATGGTCCATGGATGCAAAGGGTAAGGTAATGGTACCCCATTTACATAGTTGATATTTATATTTCATGTTTGAAAATGCTTCTGACAAAGATGTACTTTTCACTAGAGGTCCATGGTTATTCAATTTCTTAAGTCTTATTCTTATTCCATAGAGTAATTCTTATAATTCTAGGTTAGGTTTGAATGATAAGTATTACTTGTGGCTTACTCTCCCAACAATCCCAAACCATTTTTTCCATTAATATTTTTTTTAAATAAATTGGCATAGGCTTTGTTCTCCAACCCATAAAACCCTCATTCTTGAAGGCATGTCAGGATTTTTCTTTTCAAATCTACTAATAGTGATCTACCAGCCAAGGTTACCCTTAATTGAGGAGGCAATGAGTGAGTACAAATTATTGACTATGAAACTCTTCTAATCATATGTTGGTTACTCAATAAGCCTAGATGTATTCTTTTGGGTCATCCTCTTCGAGAGTGAGATATATATGAAGAAAATAAGTTCAAGGAATCTCCTACTTGTTGGGAGATCATACATTGCAAGCTATGGAAGGTTTTCAAGGCATCAATTTAGGTGAGGGTAATAATGGTCATTACAAGGATTAATGTATCATATCAGGTCCTTTGTGAATGAATGCAATGGGTATGGAATCAGATGAAGTTCGTGCGCATGCATAAGAACTATATATGGTGCCAATACCACATATGGGGAGACTCAACATTCCAACACCAAGGATTTATTATATAAAAATAGATTTTTTAGGAAAAAAGCCCTAGAGGATTGCATATGTGAAATCAATTCTCATAGTGCATTGGAAATCATATGATGCCTTATTTCTTGAGCTTTTCAAAGTATGGGGGTTTCATTTTGGATTTTTAGTTTTCCTCTACTAGTGATTCATATTAAACTTTGGGAACTCAAGTTCTATGTAGTGGGGTCTTCATAAATATAGGATTAAACCTCATATTCTCCTCCAAGATTAGTATATGTGTACTTTATATCTAGAAATATTCCTCCTTTCCATGTAAATTATGCATCTACATAGACAAGTTGTTTTATCATGATCCTCTAGCTTCATTTTTCCCTAACTCCAAGCTTTAAGGAAATAAAGGGGACAATTAACTCTAGATCCCAATGATCCGTTATTGGTATTAAATTATAGGTTATATTATAGGCCCAAATAGCACTATGATGTTGGTTATCAAACTTATTTTATGGTTATTCTTTTGTATAAACCTCTTAAGCTTTTTTAATTGATGATAGTTTAAAGAATTATGTTCTCTACATGTTACCTTTTTTTATTTTGAAATGATTACTTTAATGTTTGTATTGTATATTTAATCTATAATCACTTTGTTGATAATCAAATAATATTTTGTTAATGTAATTGTCAGATGTTATTATAAAATATGTTTAGGTCCTTCAGATTCGATTTTATTTCAATGGAAAAGATAGAATAATCAAGCCATGCACTCATCTAAAATTATAAAATAGTGTTTTTATAATAAAATTTCTTAACAAAAACATTATTCATAATTTATTTATAGAATATAAAATAAATTTTAAAAAGAAATGTGTATATCATAATAATCAATAATAAGTTTTTAAAAAATCACATAAAAATGTCAAATATTGTTTATTATTAGTTAATATTATTTGTCACAATAGATTTCCTGAGACACGTAATTTACTTTATTAACATGACTAATATTTTTCATAAACTTAATTGCAACTTACAAATTATATATTTAATGAACAAGACTCTTTTCTCTTAAATTTAAAATCTTGATATAATCTTGATATTGTTTTCAAATAAATGTTTTTGGAAGAAACAGTGTTGCATGTGGGAAATGTTTGACATTTTGAATGGATGCTCCATCCATCATCAAATACATGTAAGATTTGTAGGTTTTAACCCTGTACAGACATACTTACATTAAATGAATTCTTAAAACAGAAAATAAAAAATGGCGAGAACATAAAACAAATATACATAAAGATTTTTCCCTGGATCCCAAAATCAGACTACCATATTGATTTTTCATTATATTACTTTCAATGTTACAATACATACATATACATGTTTAAGCATTCATAAAACCCAATCCATTAACTTTAGATTAGAACATGGTCATAGTTCCCTTGACATATCTACAAAATAACATGGGAAGAAAACCATCATGCCCAAAACCATATGCAAACCCATGCACAAAACCATGGATAGGTTTGCCCAACTATTATTGGGTCTGAAAAAAAAATTCACAAGGCACTACCCCAGACCCCTACAAACCCCCCGACAGGGGGGGCTACGACTAGTCATGGAAATAATATAACACACACCCACAAGCTTAAAATTTAATGTGGAAAAAAATAAAACTTACCTCCAGCCTTGGTGATTAAATTTGATGTATAAAATATATTATAAAGCAATAGAGAGATCTTCTAATTTATCCAACACTTAATGCACCAAAGGATGTAATCACAAGAAATGTCTTTCTTGATAAAAATTAGGGACCCTTATAATCCACCTATGTTTATAATGATATCTCCACCCAGGGGGTCACAAAATATAACACACACCCAAAATTCTCCCACTTGTTTTTTTATTTTCCACACGGGGGGTCACAGGACAACTTAGTCATTTTTCCATCCCTGCAACACCCATTGTTTCTCTACACCAATAAAAATTCTCAGTGCTCACAGACTTTGTCAATGCATCTGCAACATTCTTCAAAGTGTCGACCTTTACCAACAACACCTTTTTGTCCTCAACCATATTCCTCAAAAAGTGATATTGAACATCAATGTGCTTTATCATTGAATGATAAGGAGGGTTATTTTCCAAGAAAATTGCATTTTGGCAGTCACAGTCTATCCTTATAGCGCGTTGTACCAACCCCATACTTGAACATAATCTCTACAACCAAATTTCTTCCTTACTTGCATGAGTGGATACCATTTCACTCAGTCTTTGTAGTTGAAAGATCCACTACATACTTGATTTTTCTCATCCAACTGAATACTCCTCCAAATAGGTTAAATAAATACCCACTTGTAGATCTTCTCTAATCTAGATCTCCATCCAAGTCTACATCAACAAAGCCATAGGTGTCAAAAACTCTTTCAAATCCTGTTCTTCCTTGGTAGCACAAACCATAATCAATAGTGCCATTCAAATACCAGAAAACCCGCTTTACTGTTGTTAAATTCTCTTTAACCAATTTTGACATAAACCAGCTCAATACTCCCACTACATGTGCAATGTGTTATCCTCCTGTATTCTACATATTTCACTAGATGGCCATGGATGTCCTACAAGAACCTAAAGATAGCATAATTTCCCTATCAGCTATCTTTAGAAGTCCCACTGCCTTCATCATCCTAAATTTGACTTATTTTTTACTAAAATTTCCTATCCTTATGCCTCCTAAAATTTCACCCTGCTGCTCTAAAGGAAACTCCATTTTTTGGGCCTAATTCCATCATTAACCCCTCTACTCACACCCTCATTTATCCTTCTTCATTTTTCTCTAACAATCCTCAAAAATCCACCCTCCTACATCATTTTCTCATAAAAACCCTTAAACAATGAAAAAACCCCTTTTTCATTAATTAAACCTAACTTTCTACCCTATCGGAACTCTAAAAAGTCTCATAAAACTCTATTTTTTACACAAAAAACCCACTTTTTGTATATATCCCTTAAGCCCCAGCCCCCTTCAACCCATCTGGCCCTAAACCCCGACCCTTCGCTAAGCCCTAGCCCCTTATTTTCTCGACCCCGGTCCCCTCTACCTCCACAGGACCATTCCCTTCGCCCGTGCTTAAGCCCCCTCCCACATATAAATTATGCCTTTCGCCCCTTCATTTCTTTATCTCACATCATCCTTCCCCAAGCCACCTCCATCATTGATCGGCGACCCACTCCCCTGATCCAACGGTTGTCGTCCATCCTCCCTCATGCATAAACAAAACCCCGCATATAACTCAGCCTCGCTACCTGATGAAATTGCTCACGTCACCACTCCTGCCCCACCTTCCACTCAAATCCCTCGCTCGAATCATCATCTGCCACCTGTACTCCACTTCCCTTCCGTCAAACCTACACCAATTCCTCGGGCTCCACCAGCACCGTCGATCTCGCTCCTCGAGATCTAACGGTCTGGATTTTGTTTCGCGCGGATTTCGGCTCCATATGTTAACGGCCCCCCATCCACGCGAAAATGGCAGTTTCATATTGGACATGCGGTAGTTGATCAACGGTATCTCATTTCCTCCTCCCAAAACCGTTTATCACCGATAACCCGCGTGATAAACCACCGCGGTATTATGAAACCGCCTCCTCCTCTGCGCGTCGAAATTCAAATTTCCTAGCCTTTGCTTGTATTTTCTTCATTATTTCGCCTCCGAAATCATTCCCCTGCACCTCTATTCCTCTACAAATCACCCTATTCCTCTGCAAATCATAGTTTCCCACCCATCTCACAGGTTTTATGTTAATATTTGTTTTTTTTTGCAGGTTTAAGGGCGACCAAAGCCCGTAGAGGCATTTAAATGATAAAAACCCCTGGATGACGATCTAGAGGTAAAAAACATATTAAAAGGACTGGGGATCTATACAAAGGAGTTAACCCATCAATGTATCATGATCATTGATGGGTTATAAACCCTTCTGCCATGAAGAAACCATACGTGCACACAAGAAACAAATACAGTTTGAGGAGAAATGAAGAAAAGGAAGAACAGGAAGGTTAAAGGATTAAGTTACTGATAAAAAATATAAACAGAAGATTAACCTTTTAAACATTGTTTTACAATGAAAATTCAAAGGTTTAAAGATAAAGGGACGAGGAATAAAGCAGTTATAAAGCAGAAACAGGCAAAAAGACAATGATGGAGATTATTAAAGCTAAATCAAGGTTAAAAGGGCTAATACAAAATTTTGATGAATAAAACAAGGACAGATTACCCAAAGACAACTTCAGATAACTCAAACAAAGAGGCAATTACTCCTTAAAAGACAAAATTGCCACTTACAACATTATTTCTTTCAATAAAGGCATCAGACAGTTATTGCGCAGTCAGATATATTTTTGAAGTAGCTCAACAGTTATTACAAAGTTATTACTAAGCCTTAAAAGTCAAAAATTTCAACTACAATAATGTAGAAGTTATTATTTAAGAGTAACTCTTTCAGATATTTTTTCCTTGGGCCTTGCATGGTCTGAAAGGTCAAAAATCATTAACTCTGTAATAAATAACACTTAAACACCCTAGGTTAGCAACACCTCCTCATTTTACATATAAATATTGCATATGAGATTCATTTCAAATGTTGGTTACTTGATGTTATTGGACTGATTTTTGCTGCTAGGCTAGCAGAGGAATGCTAGACTGAACCAAAGAAAGCTCTGAGTTGCAGAGAGCTATTGTACATGGAGTGATGTAACTAGTTTGATCATCAATAATACAACCATGTTCACAGGATCCTTGAGCTATATCAATGGTGAAGTTTTCCTAGTTGTTATTTTTTCTCCTTATGTTTTCATTATGTTCATCTTTATCTGATAAAGAAGCAGAAGTTTTAGATTAGGATTTGTTGTTTTAGCACCCTCTTTCAGTCTGTATTCTTTATGTTCATGTTTTCCTCTACAGGGTCTGATTAGAAGATTCTTAATTGCCTTCTAGTTACATCTAGCTTGTTGTCTTGGAAATGATTCAATTGAGTGAAACCAACGAAATTGTAGGTAAGCCCATGTTCCTTTGAGTAAGACTTGAGATATTGTTTTTAGGATCTTTCTTTAAAGTATGATTACTAGAGTCTAAACCAGAGAGGTCTATGGTATGCCCTGCCCTTTGGTCTGCCTTGAAATGTTGCTTTAAAGAGTCTTTAAGAGTTTTCAAAAGAAGATTAGATTATTTTTGTTTGATCTTAGACCACTCTTGTTGTTTTCTTATATGTTTTCTTTATCTGAAAGTAGTCTTCTGATTGCTGGATTATTTGTCTAATGAGATTTATGGTTTTCCCTGTCCTTTGGCTTGTTTCAAATAGTTACCTTAAAAGGATTTTCTTGTCTAAGTAGAGCTAAAATATTCTTAACTGACTATAGCCTTTTTGCCTTCACAACTTATTAATGTTTCATATCACAACCTAATCTAAAGAATCCATTTGATATAGTTATATTGCCCTATGAAAGCCCTTGTAGAGTTGATGACCAATTAAATCCTTTTATGACTCCATAGCCCAATGGGTTGATGTTTCTTACAGTCTATTTGTTTCAGTTAAAACATCCCCTCAACTAGTCATACCATTGATCCTTCAATCTATCATTTAATCCAACCAAACAAAACAAGTCCTTAGAACTTCATAACTAGCCTAATATCTTAAAACAAAGAACATAAAGATATATCAATAAAAACACCTTTATAGAGAGATCCCTCTCTAAATCCAGGAAGGCTAGGTCCTAGGATTCTAATGTGGTTTTGATGTGGCCCCTACAGTGTTTTTTATTTCCTTTCTTTGCAAATCACAGGGAGCCAACATAGTGGCGACCATACTGGGGAATATTGAGTAATAAACATTTCAGATTCACTCAAAACTCAGAAAACCTCATTAGTTAAGATGAACCAAGTGTCAGCCAAGAATGGTTCCTTATTGTTGATGGTAGGCAACAACCAGTCCTATAAGACAGGTAAAAATCCTCCACCTAGTGACTCCATTGATTTCAATTGACTCCACTGGGAAATTTACCCTATCATCAAAACATTAAATAATACCCAATCATGAATACTTTTTGAGTTAAGTATTTCTTTTACAATTTGGTATGTGTCTTAAAGACTGTTATACCTCTAAAAACCTTTCTAACTTGTTTGGGTCCAAATCCTGGCTTCTAGAAGAATCCATACTAGATCCCATCCTGACCCAAATCCTCCTGCGATAGTTGAAAATCCTGAAAACATCCTTAGGAAGTATCCTACACCGAAAAAACCCAACTATTGTTAGACCCATCCAAAGAGCAAGTTCTTTCCTTGAGAACCTTATAAACTTGCAAAATACCCAAGTTGACTTACCTCATGTAAGAAGCTTATCTAGAACCAAGTCACAAAACGGTATAGACCAGATAAACCTTGAGCTTGTAGACTCACAAAAAAGTAGTAGTAGGGAAGCCTCCCCTTCCACTCCTCCTGAATTACATTTCCTCCATAATTTTGGCTTCTCTCATCCTAAATCTTCTCAAAATCACTTAGCTAGTCCAAGTACTTCAACTACACCCACCCATACATCGACTGTTAAAACCACTCCACTTCATCACCTTCCTCCACTTGTTAACCCCCGTTGTTTCCACAAGTTCATATCATGGCAACATGGTATGCTCCCATAGTCCTTCCTTTACCTTTAGTTGCTCTACCATAGGACTATCAGTCCAAGATTCCATTATATGATGCTAGTAGTTATACTACAACTCAACAACATGTGGATAGAATGAATGACTACTTTGACATATAAGAAATAGATGATGAAACTGTAAAACTTAGACTGTTTGCTCAAAGCTTGGGGGGAGAAGCAAGAAAATGGTTCAAAGGATTAACCCCTAACAATATTAATGATCTTCCTGCTTTTCATAAACTATTCTTGAACAAATGGGAAATCAAGAGAAATCCTCCCCAAATCCTGTCAGAATACAATGATCTTAAAAGAAATGTTGGAGAGAGTGTTCAAGATTATTACACTAGGTTAAATAGTGTTTACAATGCACTCCCTCCACAAATGAAACCTCCACAAGGATTAGCCTTAATAAAGTTTCCTAAAGGATTTGACCCAGACATGTGTTATCAATTAAGGGAGAGAGAACCCCTCACATTAGAAGATATGCAGAAATGGGCAGTAAGTGTAGAAGCTCACCTAAATGCCAGAAGGGCTAGATTGAAAATAGAGAAAAAGGTTACCTACAAAGATGAAGCTGGACCCTCCACATCAGACTCCAAAATTGATATTCTAGTTAGAACCATGGAGATGATGATGGAGAGAATAAACATGAATGAGAGAGCTTATCCTAAAGAAAACCAAACAGTTCCTGAAAATAAAATTCAAAATCAGAACCAAAACTTTAGAAGGAATCCCCCTCATATTAGACAAAGAGGCCCTAATCAGCAAGTCATACCTCCTTTCCAACAGAATTATGTTGATGAGGATGAGGCAGTGATTGAAGAAAAAGAGGGAAACCACATAAACTTATTGGGAGTAAAAAATGAGGATATTGTTTTCCTCAATGAAGAAGAACAATGAATATTTACACCTTATGATGAAGAAAGCCTAGAGTCTGAAGACTACAAACAAGGCTTTGAAAATGATATAATGGAAGTGGACAGACAATATGACCTTAGGAGTAAAAATAATCAAGACATTCCCAAGAAGAAAACCTCTGAAATTTCTGCTAAAAAAAATGCTAAAAACATTTCCAAAAAGACATCATAAAACAACAAAGAAATGGCTGAAAGTTCTGATAAAAACAAAGGAAAAAATACCCAAATTTATGAAAAACGTAGTGGTGAAAAAAGTAGCACCAGGAACTCAGCTAATGCTCCTAGTAAAATCGTTTTAACTATTGTCCAAAATAAAAACCAGCAATCTGATTTTGCTGAGAAAACAATGAATAAAAAGGATGATCTAAAAATTTTAAGAACTCACATACCTTTCAGCATAGAGGGTGAAATTTCCAAAATCAAGATCCTTGTCCCTCTTACTGAATTAGTCACCCAAGATGTATATAAAACCCAACTTTTGAGAGCTTTAAACATAAGAGAACAAATTGATTCTGTCAATGTGACTGATGACAAGCCTGAGCTTCTATTTGAACCAGAAGTAGAAGGAAAATTTCAAGAATGAGGTGTTCCTCCCTTTTATGTTAGTCTAAAAATCCATGATAAGATTTTACATAATGCCATGCTTGACTCAGGAGCCTCCCACAACCTTATGCCTAAAGTAGTAATGGAAAGACTAGGCATTGAGATAACTAGGCCTTACAAAGATTTATACTCCTTTGATTCCAGCAGAGTGAAATGCCTAGGCCTAATCAAAGACTTATGTGTCAACTTAGCACAAATACCAGCTAAGAGCTTAGTGATGGACATTGTAGTGGCTGATATACCTCCTAAGTATGGTATGCTCCTTTCAAGGTCATGGGGTGCTAAACTTCAAGGTACCCTGTAGATGGATATGAATTATGCAACCATCCCTGTTTTTAGTCAACCCAGAAGACTATATAGGGAAAAACACATGAAATACATGGTTAGTATTCAACAAAAACCAGACAACTCCCCTCTTTATTCTATTCTCACAGACCTTGAGTCATTCATCCTTTACAATGATGAAAATCCTAATGAGCAAGGGTAAGTAGGTAACAAACCAATAATAGGAAAAGAAGGAAGATAGGAGAAAGGATCAAAACAATATGCTAACTTAGAAAATCATAGCAAAAATGATAAAGATCACAAGCTGCAAACCAACCACCAACATAATGTTGTCCATAAGAAATAGATATAAAATCCTCAACACATTGGAAACCATGAGGAATAAGACAAAAATGAACATAGTGCAGATCCTAAAAAGCAACACAGTGACACCCAAAATAAACAGGAAAAAGTGGACAGAATTGACTTTAATGACAAATCTAACCATGAACCTCTTTGGGTATGAGTTTTGATGGATCTTGCAGCAAAATTGGTTCAAGAGCAGGCATATGGGTACATAACATAGAGAATAATCATGCTGAGGGCCATTCATATTAACTAAACTTTCAATGCACCAATAACATAGCTGAATATGAGGCTCTCCTCTTCGGACTGAAATTATTGAGAAAATTAGGAGTCAAGAGGATAACTGTCCATGGAGACTCAAAACTGATTATTGAACAAGTAAATGGAGAATATACTACAAAGCATCCATACATAGATGATGTTGTTGACATTTTGAAAACATTCACAGAATATGAGCTTAACTTTGTCCCTAGAAACCAAAACATCCTTGCCAATGGCTTAGCATTTACTGCTAGTACATGTCTAAAACCTTATGAAAGAAAAAAATAGAAAGTCCAAGTTAAACATAGGTCAACAGTCCCTGATAATATCAAATATTGATAAGGGTTTGAAGGAGATAAATAGATAGAGGATTTCCTACTGTCCAGAAATGGGTTTGAAATGCCAAATTCAGACTCAGAGTATGAAGAAGATTGTCCTACTGAGGAAAAATCTTTTGAAGAAGAAAATCCTAACACTGCTGATATAAATATGTTAACTAAAGAACACTCACATAAAACAGATTTGAACACTAATTTAGAACAGGAAGACTTTGAAGTGCTGCAAACTCACACTGATAAATTGCCAAAGGGACTGGTGCCTCTAGAACAATTGTTTGACTTTAATGATGTTGCCAAAAAGCCTAAATTGGAACTCACTGAAACTGAAGTAGAAGAGTGAAATATAGGCAGTGAATTCAAACCCAAGATGATCAAATTATCCAAAACACTTCCAACACATATAAAACTGAAATATCTTGAGCTTTTTAGATAATTTTTTTATGTGTTTGCTTGTAGTTATGAGGACTTAAAATCATATGATATAGAGATAATCCAGCATAAGATACCTCTCAAAGAAAACTAAAAACCTTTTAGACAAAAATTGCGCAAAATAGACCCTGTGCAATTACCTTTAGTTGAGAAAGAAATCAAGAAAATTTATGATCCTGGAATCATAGTCCCAGTAAGATACTTAGACTAGGTGTCCAATGTTGTATCTATGAGAAAGAAAACAAGAGAAATAAGGCTTTGTATAGACTTTATAAACTTAAACAAAGCCTCTCTGAAGGACAACTATCCCTTGCCCAAAATGGATCACATCTTACAAAGGGTAGTAGGTTCTAAAATAATTTATTTGCTAGATGGCTTTTCAGGATATAAACAAGTGCTGGTACATCCTGATGATCAGCTGAAAACAAATTTTACTACACCTTGGGGCTCTTTCATGTATGTGAAAATTCCATTTGGTTTAATGAATGCTGGTGCCGCATTCCAAAGAGCCATGGATATTGCTTTCTCATAAGAGATAGGCTTCTTCATTGTGATATATTTAGACGACATCACTGTATATTCCAAAACAGATGAAGAACACCTCGCTCACTTAAGAATAGTCTTTGAAAGATGTAGAAAGTATGGTCTATCCTTGAACCCTAAGAAAACTTTATTTGGCCTCCAAGAAGGCAAACTTCTAGGCCATATCATATCTGAAGAGGGAATAAGAATAGACCCAAAAAGGATTGAAGGAATATTGCAAATCAATCATCCTAGAAACATCAAAGTGCTGCAATATTTCATTAGAAAGATTAATTTCTTAAGAAGGTTCATACCAAACCTTGTTGAACTCCTTAGAAACATAACAAACAAGCTTAAAAGAGAAAGAGGAGTTAAATGGACCATTGAAGCAAAGAAATTCTTTGAATTTGCTAAACAAGCACTCACACAAACACCAGTTCTCATTAGCCCTGATTTTAACAAAGATTTCTTCATTTTCTCCTTTGCATCAGAACACACAGTTGTTGATGTCTTACTTCAGAAAAACATAAGAAGACAAGAGCAACCCATTTCATTTTTTAGCAAATCTTTAAGAGATGCACCTCTGAAATACAACATAATGGAAAAACAAGCTTTTTCCTTAATCAAAGCCTTGAAGGATTTCAGAGTTTACATTCTACACTCACGCATCATTGCTTTTGTTCCACACACTGTTGTCAAAGACATTTTAACACAAGATCCTGATGGGAAGAGAGAAAAGTGGATTGTTGTTATATTATAATATGATTTAGAAATCAGACCCACTAAACTGGTCAAAGGACAAGAACTTGCAAAACTAATGGCTGAATCAAACCTCAAAGCCTTAGATATGAATATGGTTGATATTTTAGAAGAACAAGAAGAATGCACAGCCCCTCCTATTGAAGAAGTATTGCTGAATTCACTTTGGTATGCTGATATTTTGTATGTGCTATTCTATCTTAATGTTCCTCCTGGTTTATCTAAGACAAAGGCAAGGTTCTTGAAGTTAAAAGCTGTAAATTACTGCATTATAGATAAATGGTTATATTGGAAAAATGATAGTGGTATATTGCTTAAATGTTTGCCTGAGAATGATGCAGAGAAGATTAAGCATGAGTTTCATGAAGGAGAATGTGGAGGCCACCTATATTGGAAAACAACTGTCAACAAAATCCTTAGAGCTGGTTATTATTGGCCTGCCATCTTTCAAGATATTCATAAATTGTTAGTTGCATGCCACAAATGCGAAATCTTTGAAGGGAAAAGAAAACTCTTACCCTTACCTCTACATCCTATCTCCGTTGAAGCTCCTTCTCAATAGTGGGGCCTATACTTCATTGGGGAAATCCATCTTTCTTCATCTTCCCAACATAAATGGATCCTCACAGTAACTGATTACTTTACAAAATGGATAGAGGCCATCCCCTCTAGGACTACTACTAATCTAGTCATCATCAAATTCCTTGAAAATCATATTTTTTCTAGATTTGGTTGTCCTAGAAAGATTGTCACTGACAATGCTGCTACCTTTAGATCCAAGAGAATGGTGGAATTTTTCCACAAATATCAGATCACATTGGGGCATTCCATAGCTTATTACCCTCAAGGTAATGGGTTGGAAGAATCCTCAAACAAAATTTTGATAAGCATCATCAAGAAATTGTTGGAATGGAATCAAAAGTCATGGCACAGTAAGCTAGTACATGCATTATGGGCAGATAGGTTAACATGCAAGAAATCAATTTGAATGTCTCCCTACCAGCTAGTTTATGGAGTAGATGCAATTTTTCCAACAAGCCTAGGAGTGCCGGTCATGAAATTGATCCAAGAAGTACATTATGAAGAAAATGACATGATGAAAAGGATAAATCATACCATACAGTTGCAGAAAACAAGGGAAGAAGTCTACGATAGAACATAGCAAGTACAAGAAAACATCAAGAAACTATTTGACAAAAGGACAAAAGAAAATGATTTTAGCATTGGTGAAAAAGTACTCAAATGGGACTCAAGAAGAGAAGACAAGGGAAAGCATGGTAAGTTTGAAAATCTTTGGAAAGGTCCCTATATTATCCATTTTTCCAGAGGCAACAATGTATTTTTCTTACAAGAAATGGATGGAACAAAACTTTTTGGAGGTCCTGTCAATGGCAGGATGCTCAAACATTACTTCCATTGAGAGGCCTAAGTTTAAAGCTTTATCCACTGTATCTAACATTGTTTTGAAAAAGATCAGAAAAATAAATACAAAAATAGAAAAACAAAGAAAAAGAGGGCAGGAAAAAAAATGTATAGCCCCATACCAAACAAGAGTAATTTCTGAAAGTGTGCAAGTCCAAATGCCACTACTTAAGAAGAGAAGCCTTATTTAGTCATACAGCCTAATCATGACTGGATAAATTTTAATTTTATGCTGATAGGTTAGTGAATGAGGATTTTTCAAACTGTCTAAACTTGGCTTATCAGTAGACTATATTATATTAGGAAAGGAAATTGGTTCCAAAGCTGAAAATCTGAACCAAGAAGAAAGAGAGGGATAAAAAGCAAATTCCAGATTTCAGCGCTCTAAGTTTTGTGTCAAAATTTTCTGCAAAATAAATTATGTATGCAGACTTGTACAAAGTGTCTCTACTCATAACAAATCAGACTGTTCAATCCTGATTTGGTTATATTTTCAATTTTCTGTTGTAAAATAGAGAATAAAATTTTTCAAACAGTTTAATCTTGACAAATATTTAGACTAGGTAGAGAAATAAAAGAGTTCATTAGTTTAATCTGAACTCTTGGTTGATATAAGTATAGAATTTGTTTAGTTTCCTATTTTTTCAAAAGAAATGATGTCAAGGGTTGGCTAATTCAAATGCACCCAATGAAGAAAAAATGTTAGAACAAGTAAGATGGGTAGGTAGATTGTTGAGTTCAGATTAATCGTGTTATAATTTAGCTACTGAAAATCACTTCTTCAAGCAGTAAATCATCAAGTTAAAGGAGCTCTGTCAAGGTGAAAATCAAGGCACTAGTCTACTTTTTCTAGAAAACTATTTTCTTAGGTTCTTGACACCTCCTAAAGGAGCTACCCTCCCCAGTTGGAGCCACACTTATCCTCCTATATTCTACAGATTTCACTATATGACTGTGGATGTCCTATAAGCACCTAAATATAGCATAATTTTGCTATCAGCTATTTTTGTAAGTCCCACTTCCTTCATCATCCTAAATTTGACTATTTTTCACTAAAATTTCCTATCCTTATGCCTCCTAAAATTTCACCCTGCTGCTCTAAAGGAAAATCCATTTTTTGGGCTTAATTCCCTCATTCACCCCTCTACTCACACCCTCATTTATCCTTCTTCATTTTTCTCTAAAAAGCCTAAAAAATCCCCCCTCATACATCATTTTCTCATAAAAACCCTTAAACAATGAAAAACCCCTTTTTCATTAATTAAACCTAACTTTATACCCTATCAGAACTCTAAAAAGTCTCATAAAACTTTTTTTTTTACACAAAAAACCCCCTTTTTGAATATATGCCTTTAGCCCCTTTCGGCCTTAATTCCCAGCCCCCTTCAACCCATGTGACCCTAAACCCCGACCCTCTGCTAAGCCCTAGCCCCTTATTTTCCTGACCCTCGGTCCCCTCTACCCCCACAGAACCATCCCCTTCGCCCTTGCTTAAGCCCCCTCCCACATATAAATTATGCCTTTTGCCCCTTCATTTCTTTATCTCACTTCATCCTTCCCCAAGCCACCTCCACCATTGATCGGCAACCCACTCCCCTGATCCAACGGTTGTTGTCCATCCTCCCTCATGCATAAACAAAACTCCACATATAACCCAGTCCAACTACCTGACGAAATTTCTCACGTCACCACTCCAACCCCACCTTCCTCTCAAATCCCTTACTCCAATCATTGTCTGCCACTTGTACTCCACTTCCCTTCCGTCAAACCTACACCCATTCCTCGGGTTCCACCCGCACCATCGATCTCTCTCCTCGATATCTAACGGTCCGTATTTTGTTTCGCACGGATTTTGGTGCCAAAGGTGAATGGCCCCCCATCCATGCGAAAATGGTGGTTTCATATTGGACACGTGGCAGTTGATCAATGGTATCGCGTTGCCTCCTCTCAAAACCATTTATTGCCGATAACCCTCACGATAAACCACCGTGGTATTGTGAAACCGCCTCCTCCTCCACACGCTGAAATTCAAATTTCCTCACCTTAGCTTGCATTTTCTTGATGATTTTGCCTCTAAAATCATTCCCCTACACCTCTTTTCCTCTGCAAATCACCCTTTAACCCTCAAAAACCCAAAAAATCACAGTTTCCCCCCCATCTTGCAAGTTTTATGTTAATATTTGTTTGTTTTTGGAGGTTTAAGGGCAGTCAAAGCCCAAAGAGGCATTTAAATGATAAAAACCCCTGGATGACGATCCAGAGGTAAAAAAACATATTAAAAGGACCGAGGATCTATACAAAGGAGTTAACCCATCAATGTATCATGATCATTGATGGGTTATAAACCCTTATGCCATGAGGAAACCCTACATGCACACAAGAAACAGATACAGTCAGAGGAGAAATGAAGAAAAGGAAGAATAGGAAGGTTGAAGGGTTAAGTCACTAATCAAAAATATAAATAGAAGATTAACCTTTTAAACATTGTTTTAAAATGAAAAGTCAAAGGTTTAAAGATAAAGGGATGAGGAATAAAGCAATTATAAAGCAGAAATAGGCAAAAAGACAGTGATGGAGATTATTAAAGATAAATCAAGGTTAAAAGGTATAATATAGAATTTTAATGAATAAAACAAGGAAAAATTACCCAAAGACAACTTCGGATAACTCAAACAAAGGGGCAATTACTCCTTCAAAGAAAAAATTTCCACTTACGACATTATTTCTTTCAATAAAGGCATCAGGTAGTTATTTCCCAGTCAAAGATATTTTTGAAGCAGCTCAGCAGTTATTACAAAGTTATTACTAAGCCTTAAAAGTCAAAAATTTCAACTAAAATAACTTAGAAGTTATTATTTAAGAGTAACTCTTTCAGATATTTTTGCCTTGGGCCTTGCATGGTCTCAAAGGTCAAAAATCATTAACTCTGTAATAAATAACATTTAAACACCCTAGGTTTGCAGCACCTCCTCATTTTGCATACAAATATTGCATATGAGCTTTATTTCAAATGTTGGTTACTTGATGTTATTGGACTGATTTCTGCTGCTAGGCTAGTTGAGGAATGCTAGACTGAGCCAAAGAAAGTATGCTTACTAGAGTCTAAACCAGAGAGGCCTATGGTATGCCCTGCCCTTTGGTCTGCCTTGAAATGTTGCTTTGAAGAGTCTTTGAGAGTTGTCAAAAGCAGATTAGATTATTTCTGTTTGATCTTAGACCACTCTTGTTGTTTTCTTATATGTTTTCTTTATCTGAAAGTAGTCTTCTGATTGTTGGATTGTTGTCTAAAAGGTTATTTATTAAATATTTGTCCAATGAGATTTATGGTTTGCCCTGTCCTTTGGTTTGTTTCAAATAGTTACCTTAAAAGGCTTTCTTGTCTAAGTATAGCTAGAATATTCTTAACTGACTATAGCTTTGCTGCCTTCACAACTTCATAATGTTTCATATCACAACCTAATCTAAAGAATCCATTTGATATAGTTAGCTTTCCCTATGGAAACCCTTGTAGAGTTGATGACCCATTAAATCCTTTTATGACTCCATAGTGCAATTGGTTTATGTTTCTTATAGTCTTTTTGCTTCATTTAAAACATTTCCTCAATCAGTCATACCATTGATCCTTAAATATATCATTTATGTAATGTTCCAAATTTTAGCCTCAAAGCTAAATGGAGCATTAGAGTTAGCAACAGCTCTAACCGGTGAATAAATGGGTAGAAAATCCCATAAGTCTCCTAAGGAGGGATAAAAACACTCCAAGTATGAAAGGAGACACTCTTTATAGCTTAATAAAACACCTCCATGTGTGAACAGGGATAAAATCAAGTTGATTCAGTCCACTTTGACTAAGTCAACAACGCAGTTGTGGAGGAGGAGGAATCTAAGGAAGGATAACAGAGTTTTGGAGGGAGATGTATCTTTGGATAGAGATGACCTAATTGAGTGGGGCCAAGGGCAAGAAAACTCATGTTTTATATAAGGAAGAGGATGGCAACATTATTCTTCATGTCTTAGATTATTATTCTTGTTTGCTCAGACTTTTGCTTCCTCTTGCTGTTTAGCAGGGTAGCAATGATGTTTAGCATCGGGTGTTCCCGAGTGGGAATCCCACCTCTTTCCTTGAGGAACCTCTTGGGAGAGTTTGTATTCATCATTCCACATCAATTTTTCAAGCCAAGCTTCAGC
Source organism: Pinus albicaulis (assembly GCA_034641835.2). Taxonomy (NCBI): domain Eukaryota; kingdom Viridiplantae; phylum Streptophyta; class Pinopsida; order Pinales; family Pinaceae; genus Pinus; species Pinus albicaulis. The sequence goes on along the minus strand of CM076578.1, from coordinate 20,125,412 downwards.
CTACTTCATCAGCACAGTTTTACCGAATATTGTGCAGTGTTGCAGGGTGCAGGAGTGGAAGGGATTGGAATCCTGATTTTTGAGCTAGTTTCTTATTGGAGGAAGGTTTCCTTCACTTGAGGGACCTGTTTGGAGAGATACGGGTCTGATTTCAGATCTTTGATATCAAACCACACATTTCCCCTACATTCCCAGCACTGTTTCAGCTAGGGAATGCGTTATTTTGGAGGCAACATTCAGTGCATGGTCCAGTGGCTCCATTGCAGTGTTTACTTGTGATTGAGAGGTTAATAATTTCATGGGAGGAATCCCTTGAGGGATATACATTATATAAGACATCTTTCTAGCCTTGTACACTCTTATGCTTTAGTGTTGCAGTGGTGATTTAGTAAATTTCTTAATATCACATTTTGTATGCAGAGTGTTTGACAAGAAACCCTTGCCGGGTTCTCTTGTATTTTGTATAAAGGAGACTAGATCTCATATTATAAGAATATTGTATAATATAATTACCGATCTATTTGTCTCTATCATTTTCATGTGTAAACCCTCTCTTAGACTATGCAGTCACTTTTATGCAGAATTCCTTTTGTTGCAGTTTTTGGGGTTTTAGCTCATTTTGGCAATCCTAGGTGTGGGAGATCTGTTTAACCCACTTAGTTTGATTTTTTTCAGTTATGTTCTTGGATTTAGGTTGTAATCTGTCTAATCTACGAGATTCAAGAGTCCATTTCATTATTTTATAACATATATTTCTGAAAATGCATTTTTAGTGCATGCTAGCTGAGCTGTCCCGATTTTGGGATATTATAGTGGTATCAAAGCTTAAATCTTGGTTCAGCCTGTGGATATCAGGAAATTTCACTTCAAGGGAAGGATAGATGAACATAAATTAGAAATCTTCAGTATGTGAAGGAAGAAAGGAAGACAAGCTTACAAAGCTTCCTCCAAAATCTATGCAGAGCTTTCAAGGAGAGCTGAAGAAAATGAGATTGGAGATGGGATCTCCAAAGGAGTTTGGATATAGAGAAAAATATAGATTTGCACATGGTGAGGGTAATCATGCAGCTACACACCATGATGTACAGCGCATTCAAGTGCCCAGATCTATCTTGAGATGGATGGGAGGAGGAAGAATGCCCAAGAGGAGAACTCTTAATGATTTGTTGCAAGAGTATGAATCTCAAATTGAGAGGTTTAGAGATCATACTGATTTCCAAGAGTTTTGCAAGATCCAGGTGGAGAAGAAAAAGCAGCAAGATTCAGGCAGATTTCTTCTATCTACTTGTGTCGGATCACCTACATGTTCAGCTGGAGCTTGGGTGAAGGAGCTAGACTCCTATTTGCAGCTGCACCACATTTCTGAAGATGAAGCCATCAGAGTTGCAGCGCTGCATTTCAGAGGTAAGGCTTATGCATGGTGGATTTTTGAATCTTGTTCTTTAAATAATTCAAACAGCTCCTCTTATGCAAGATTCATAGAAACATTGATGGGAAGGTTTGGTGAAAAACTTCCTAAAACACATGAGCAAGGAAAACTTGAGAGAACAAAACCCTTGCATGTGAAGGAGGAAACTCCACTTCAGAAAACCATGGGAGGAGCCGACATCTTACATTACACATTGCCAGAAGTAATACCTATAGTTCATATTCCTAGACAAGAGGGCATGGGGATCTCTTTTTCACAGGAGGATCCAACTATTGAGATGTTGCCCATACACATTGAGGAAGATGAGGGAAACAGCGCTGTCACATATAGAGAAAATATAATACCTCATGTAGAGGGATGAGGGTCACATGCTCCAACAGGAGGGATTCTTGTATCCTTGCAATAAATTCCCCAGGATCTCATCCATGGAGGTCCAAGCACAATCAGTGAGCAGCATGATTGTGCAGCGTTGCAGCTGGAAGGAGGAGGTAGGGAGGAAGAGCAGTATCACTTGATGAGAGGCACACACCCTTCTTTATTTCATAAAGCTAATGCAAGTAAGAGTAAGATTTATTTGCGTTGTAAGGGCAGGGGCAAGGTTGCCCAATCATATGTGAAATCTACTCTAGACATTGATGTCTCACTACATGGAGGAATTCCACTTGGGAGGCCACCTGATCTAGAGATGATGGAAGACATCTTGTCTTTGGATTCACCACTCTTGGAATTTGGAGAGGTGAAGAGTTTGGAGGATAACTTTGGCATGGGGGATGTTAGAGTAGCAGGCAAAAACATAAGGAGAGTTTCACATGTCAGATCACCAGCGCTGTCTCTTAGGAGGATTGATCCTTATTGGAGATCTAAAATTTTGGTAGAGTATTCCAAGGATCTTGGTGCATGCATGATTCTTGATGACATGGATGGAGATGATAGATACATGGTGGATGATGTGGTCATCTATTCCTATGGCAGGATCTTCTTGACTAGATCTTCTAGTCTCAAGGAGAAGCCCTTGTCTGGCCATGAGGACTTCTCTTCTATGCACTTTGATGCATATTTCCATTTGATGGAGGAGTTCACTTGGGAGGGCATCCAGCATGACATATATTAGCACATGGAGAGATGCATAGCCCAGATGGTAATAAAAAGGAGGTCACAGCCACTTCCCTACTCTTTGGAGGTGAGGGAGAATTTCCAGTTGAGCCATTTCAACTCAAGATCTCAAGTACATGATGGAGGAGGTATCATTTCATATTTTTTTTTGTACTTCTTTTCCTTATTTGAGAAACATGATGTAACAAGAAGAATTATCTCTTCTTGCATATTGTGTGATGGTGTACTTGAAGCTACTTGTAGCATTGATTTTGGCTATCCTTTTGATGGTTTCTGGGGGAAGCCACATGATTCTTGTTGTGCACCATTGACACCATCTTGTAACTTCATGTTTTCAACTTATAAGATGATTGTGGCAGCAAACAAGTGGCTGGTGAAGCACTTGTTATTTCTTATTTTGATGCAGGCAAAGGATGCACTGCTGGTTCCATGAGTGGAACTATGATTCATTCTCTGGTTTTCATTTGGCAACTTGTTTTTATTATACTTTTATTCCATATATTGCTGATATTTTTATGTTCATGGGGAGCTTTGTTTGGAGAGTGGGCTTGAGATTGAAGATGCCCATTGGGAGCATGATTCTCCCCACTTTGTATGTTGTACATTTCAGGAGGAACCATGGGCAAACCATGATTGCCACATCACACTTTTTCTCTTATTGTGGGAGGAACCACTTGGAGAACTTGAGGAGGCACTTCATGGTTGAATTGTTTAATGGGGCATCATACAAGTTGACCATCATGATCTCACTCCATGGCTTGTATGAGGGAGAGATGAGGAAGAAGAAAAAGTTGTTGTTGTTGTGGTTGCACTTGGGAGAGTATGGGCATAATTATTCCCATACTTTTCATGAAATTTCTAGAGAGAAGGAAGGAACATTCATGGTGCAAGGAGGCTACCCTTCAGCATTGAAGGATCATGAGAGACTTCCATGTAGGAAGAAGATCTTCTCACATAGAAGCATAATGGTGGATGGATTTGGCATATGGAATGTCAAACGGAGGAGTTATGGAGCCTTATTTCTGAGGCCTACAATGTTGTCACATGGGAGTGTGTTCTTATTGATGGAGTGTTCCAAGGAGTATATGTATCCCTTCTTCTTGTAGATTTTTATGAGGGGATCCTCATGGGGGAACTTATACATGGACCTCACGTTCAGCCTACTCACCATGCATGGTAAGAAATACATTTATGTACTTGTTGATTACTCCATTGAGTATTTGTATCTTCTCACCATATATGAGCAGTGCATTGCTCCACAAGAGAGCAAGAGTATTTATGGGTTTCATGGTCACTTTAGGGCCAATGTTTGTAATGATAGTAGCCCATCGATACATTACCTTGGGAAAGTGTATTTTTATTTTACCTATGTACAACTGATAAAAATTGATGCTTACTTCCCCATGTTGGAAGAGCAAACATACACAGCTTATAACTTATTGCAGAACCACTTGCCACATGACATTCTCAAACAGTAGTTGGGAAGACTACATAATATCCACTTGGAGAACCTTTGGTACCATATAAAATGGCACATAAATTTCAGCATTTTTCTGATTTGGATGCCAAAAGGTGATGGTGTGCCATTCATCTTGAATGGAATGGTTTAGGTTGGCATGTCTCATGATTTTGGAGGAAGAGTCCTTGGAGACTCAATCTTCTTCTTACCATTAGAGGGCAATCATGTTGCAGCCCAAGATCAGCATGCCCTCTACACTTATCATAAGTGGAGAGGAGGATAGTGTGGGATAGGCCCTCTTGCCTATCATGCTCATTTATTCAGCCCACCTACATTTCAGGAGCCAAAGGTGGAGGATATTCTTCATGAGTTGCCATGTTGGAGGGTGACTCACTTCATTTGGATGATAGCATGGGTGAGGGAGGCACTCATTCACCATGTTTATCATCACTCCTACTTTTTGGAGGCCATGAGACAGCAAGCAGGTTTCCATTCACACTTTCCACCTTTGATTGATGTAGACCATTGCACACTTGAGAGGAAACATTGGATGACAGTTTATTTGCAGATTCTCTTGATGCAGTGATGGAGGCTATTGATGGGAAGCCACATGAGGAGGAGGGGAGGAATTTTTCCCTCCCTATACATCTTCTTGAGGACAAGCAAATATTTTGGAGGGGAGGACTGTAATGTTCCAAATTTTAGCCTCAAAGCTAAATGGAACATTAGAGTTAGCAGCATCTCTAACCAGTGAATAAATGGGTAGAAAATCCCATAAGTCTCCTAAGGAGGGATAAAAACACTCCAAGTATGAAAGAAGACACTCTTTCTAGCTTAATAAAACACCCCCATGTGTGAATAGGGATAAAATCAAGTTGATTCAGTCCACTTTGACTAAGTCAACAACGCAGTTGTGGAGGAGGAGGAATCCAAGGAAGGATAACGGAGTTTTGGAGGGAGATGTATCTTTGGATAGAGTTAACCAAATTGAGTGGGGCCAAGGGCAAGAAAAATCATGTTTTATATAAGGAAGAGGATGGCAGCATTATTCTTCATTTATTAGATTATTATTCTTGTCTGCTCAGACATTTGCTTCCTCTTGCTGTTTAGTGGGGTAGCAGTGTTGTTTAGCACCGGGTGTTCCCGAGTGGGAATCCCACCTCTTTCCTTGAGGAACCTCTTGGGAGAGTTTGTATTCATCATTTGACATCAGGTTTTTAGGCCAAGCTTCAGCCTAGTTTATCAGCACAGTTTTTCCGGATATTTTGCAGTGTTGTAGGGTGCAGTAGTGGAAGGGAATGGAATCCCGGTTTCTGAGCTAGTTTCTCATTGGAGGAAGGTTTCGTTCACTTGAGGGACCTGTTTAAAGAGCTCCAAGGCTGATTTCAGATATGTGGTATCAGACCACACATTTCCGCTACATTCCTAGCACTATTCCAGCTAGGGAATGCGTTATTTTGGAGGCAACATTCAGTGCATGGTCTAGTGGCTCCATTGCAATGTTTCCTTGTGATTGAAAGGTTCATCATTTCATGGGAGGAAGACCTTGAGGGATCTACATCAGATCAGACATATTTCCGGCCTTTTAGACTCTTATGCTTCAGTGTTGCAGTGATGATTTAGTAAATTTCTGAATATCACATTTTGTATGCAGAGTGTTTGACAAGAAACCCTTGTCGGGTTCTCTTGTATTTTGTATAAAGGAGACTAGATCTCATCTTCTGAGAATATTTTCTAATATAATTCCATATCTATTTGTATCTATAATTTTCATGTGTAAACCCTCTCTTATACTACACAATCACTTTTATGCATTATTCCTTGTGTTGCAGCGTTTGCGGTTTTAGCTCATTTTAGCAATCCTAGGTGTAGGGGATTTGTTTAACCCACCTAGTTTGATCCGTTTCAGCTCTATTCTTGGATTTAGGTTGTAAATTTTCTAATATATGGGATCCAAGATTAAATTTCATTATTTTATAACATATGTTTCTGAAAATGCGTTTTTAGTGCATGCTAGCTGAGCTATCCCGATTTTGGGATATTACAATTTAATCCAAACAAAAAAAAAAACAAGTCCTTAGAACTTCATAACTAGCCTAATATCTTAAAACAAAGAACATAAAGATATATCAATGAAAACACCTTTATAGAGAGATCCCTCTCTGAATCCAAGAAGGCTAGGTCCTAGGATTCCAAAGTGGTTCTGATGTGGCCCCTGCAGTGTTTGTTCTTTCCATTCTTTGCAAATCATAGGGAGCCAACATAGTGGCGACCATACTGGGGAATAGTGAGTAATAAACATTTCGGATTCACTCAAAACTCAGAAAACCTCATTATTTAAGATGAACCAAGTGTCAGCCAAGAATGGTTCCTGACTGTTGATCGTGGACAACAACCAGTCCTATAAGACAGGTAAAAATCCTCCACCTGGTGACTCCACTAATTTCCATTGACTCCACTGGGAAACTTACTCTATCATCAAAAAATTAAATAATACCCATTCAAGAATATTTTGTAAGTTAAGTATTTCTTTTACAGTTTGGTTTGTGTCTTAAATACTATTATACCTCTAAAAACCTTTTTGACTTGTTTGGGTCCAAATCCTGGCTTCTAGAAGAATCCATACTAGATCCCATCTTGACCCAAATCCTCTTGCGATAGTTGAAAATCCTGAAAACATCCTTAGGAAGTCTCCTACACCGAAAAACCCAGCTATTGTTAGACCCATCCAAAGAACAAATTCTTTCCTTGAGAACCTTATAAACTTGCAAAATACCTAAGTTGACTTACCTCATATAAGAAGCTTATCTAGAACCAAGTCACAAAGTGGTATAGACTAGATAAACCTTGAGCTTGTAGACTCACAAAAAAGTAGTAGTAGGGAAGCCTCCCCTTCCACTCCTCCTGATTTACATTTCCTCCATAATTTTTTCTTCTCTCATCCTAAATCTACTCAAAATCACTTAGTTGGTCCAAGTACTTAAAATACACCCACCCATACATCCACTGTTCAAACCACTCCACTTCATCACCTTCCTCCACTTGTTAACCCCCCGTTGTTTCCACAAGTTCATATCATGGCAACATGGTATGCTCCCCTAGTCCTTCCTTTACCTTTAGTTTCTCTACCACAGGACTATCAGTCCAAGATTCCATTATATGATGCTAGTAGTTCTACTACAGCTCAACATCATGTGGATGGAATGAATGACTACTTTGATAGACAAGAAATAGATGATGAAACTGTAAAACTTAGAATTTTTTCTCAAGGCTTGGGGGAAGAAGCAAGAAAATGGTTCAAAGGCTTAACCCCTAACAGTATTAATGATCTTCCTTCTTTTCATCAACTATTCCTGAACAAATGGGAAGTCAAGAGAAATCCTCCCCAAATCCTGTCAGAATACAATGATCTTAAAAGCAATGTTGGAGAGAGTGTTCAGTATTATTGCACTAGGTTCAATAGTGTTTATAATGCACTCCCTCCACAAGGATTAGCCTTAATAAAGTTTCCTAAAGGATTTGACCTAGACATGTGTTATCAATTAAGGGAGAGAGAACCCCTCACATTAGAAGATATGCAGAAAGGGACAGTAAGTGTAGAAGCTAACCTAAATGTGAGAAGGGCTAGATTGAAATCAGAGAAAAAGGTTACCTACAAAGATGAAGCTAGACCCTCCACATCAGACTCCAAAATTGATAGTCTGGTTAGAACCATGGAGAGAATAAACATGAATGAGAGAGCTTATCCTAAAGAAAACCAAACAATTCCTTAAAATAAAAATCAAAATCAGAACCAAAACTTTAGAAGGAATCCCCCTCAAATTAGACAAAGAGGCCCTGATCAGCAAGTCAGACCTCCTTTCCAACAGAATTATGCTGATGAGGATGAGGGAGTGATTGAATAAACTGGGGGAAATCACATAAACTTATTGGGAGTAAACAATGAGGATATTGTTTTCCTCAATGAAGAATAACAAGGCATATTTACACCTTATTATGAGGAAAGCCTAGAGTCTAAAGACTACAAAAAAGGTTTTGAAAATGCTATAATGGAAGTGCACATACAATATTACCTTAGGAGTAAAAATAATCAAGACATTCCCAAGAAGAAAACCTCTGAAATTTCTACTAAAAACACTGCTGAAAACATTTCTAAGAAGACAGTGGAAAACAAAAAAGCAGTGGATGAAAGTTCTGATAAAAACAAAGGAAAAATACCCAAATTTATGACAAACATAGCGGTGAACAAAGTATCACTAGAAACTCAGCTAATTCTCCTAGTAAAATTGTTTTAGCTACTGTCCATAATAAAAACTAGCAAGCTAATTTTGCTGAGAAAAAAATGACTAAAAAGGATTATCTAAACATTTTAAGAACTCACATACCTTTCAGAATAGAGGGTGAAATTTCCAAAATCAAGATCCCTGTACCTCTTACTAAATTAGTCACCGAAGATTTATTTAAAACCCAAATTTTGATAGCTTTAAACATAGGAGAAAGAACTGATTCTATCAATGTGACTGATGACAAGCTTGAGCTTCTGTTTAGACCAGAAGTAGAAGGAAAATTTCAAGAAGGAGGTGTTCCTCCATTTTATGTCAGTATAAACATCCATGATAAGATTTTACATAATGCCATGATTGACTCAGGAGCCTCCCACAACCTTACGCCTAAAGTAGTGACGGAAAGACTAGGCCTTACAAATATTTATACTCCTTTGATTCTAGCAAAGTGAAATGCCTAGGCCTAATCAAAGACTTATGTGTCAACTTAGCACAAATACCAGCCAAGAGCTTAGTGATGGACATTGTAGTGGCTAATATACCTCATAAGTATGGTATGCTCCTTTCAAGGTCATGGGGTGCTAAACTTCAAGGTACCCTGCAGATGGATATGACTTATGCAACCATCCTTGTTTTTAGTCAAACCAGAAGACTATATAGAAAAACACACATGAAATACATGGTTAGTAGTCAAGAAAAACCATGCAACTCCCCTCTTTATTCTATTCACATAGAACTTGACACATTCATCCTTTACAATGATGAAAATCCTAATGAGCAAGGGGAAGTAGATAAATAATAGGAAAAGAGGGAAGAGAGGAGAAAGGATCAAAACAGTTTGCTAGCTTAGAAAATCACAACAAAAATCATAAATATCACAAGCTGCAAACCAACCACCAACATAGTGTTGTCCATAAGAAACAAATAGAAAATACTCAACACATTGGAAACCATGAGGAAGAAGACAAAAATGAACATAGTGCAGATCCTAAAAAGCAACACAGTGACAGCCAAAATAAACAGGAAAAAGAGGACAAAACTGACTTTAATGACAAATCTAAGCATGAGCCTCTTTGGAGTATGAGTTTTGATGGATATTGCAGCAAAAGTGGTTCAGGAGTAGGCATATGGGTACATAACACAAAGAATAATCATGTTGAGGGCCATTCATATAAACTAAACTTTCAATGCACCAATAACATATCTGAATATGAGGCTCTCCTCTTAGGACTGAACTTATTGAGAAAATTAGGAGCCAAGAGGATAATTGTCCATGGGGACTCAAAACTGATTATTAAACAAGTAAATTGAGAATATACTGCCAAGCATCCAAGATTACAATCATACAAAGATGATGTTGTTGACCTTTTGAAAACATTCACAGAATATGAGCTTAACTTTGTCCCTAGAAACCAAAACATCCTTGCCAATGGCTTAGCATTTGCTGCTAGTACATGTCTAAAACCTTATGAAATCAAACAATACACAGTCCAAGTTAAATATAGGCCATCAGTCCCTGATAATATCAAATATTGGCAAGTGTTTGAAGGAGATAAATATATCGAGGATTTCCTACAGTCTAGAAATGGGTTTGAAATTCCAAATTCAGACTTAGAGTATGAAGAATATTGTCCTGCTAAGGAAAAATATTTTGAATAAGAAACTCCTAACACTGCCGATATAAACATTGTTTATATAAATCTGTTAACTAAAGAACACTCACAAAAAATAGGGTTGAGCACTAATTTAGAACAGGAAGACTTTTAAGTGCTGCAAACTCACACTGATAAATTTCCAAAGGGACTGGTGCCTCTAGAAGAATTGTTTGACTTTAATGATGTTTCCAAAAAGCCTAAAATGGAACCCACTGAAACTGAGGTATAAGAGTGCAATATAGGCAATGAATTCAAACCCAAGATGATCAAATTATCCAAAACACTACTATCTCATATAAAACTGAAATATCGTGAGCTTGTTAGAGAATTTTCTAATGTGTTTGCTTGGATTTATGAGGAATTAAAATCATATGATACAGATATAATCCAGCATAAGATACCTCTCAATTTAGAAAAAAATTGCACAGAATAAACCCTGTGCAATTACCTCTGGTTGAGAAAGAAATCAAGAAAATGTATGATGCTGGAATCATAGTCCCAGTAAGATACTCAGACTCGGTATCCAATCTTGTTTTTTTGAGGAAGAAAACAGGAGAAATAAGGCTTTGTATACACTTTAGAAACTTAAACAAAGCCTCTCTGAACGACAATAATCCCTTTCCCAAAATGGATCACATCTTACAAACGGTAGTAGGTTCTAAAAAATATATATTTGCTAGATGGCTTTTCAAGATATAACCAAGTGCTGGTACATCCTAATGATCAGCTGAAAACAACTTTTACTACACCTTGGGGCACTTTCATGTATGTGAAAGTGCCCTTTGGTTTAATGAATGCTGGTGCCACATTCGAAAGAGCCATGGATATTTCTTTCTTAGAAGAGATAGGCTTCTTCATTGTGATATATTTAGATGACATCACTGTCCATTCCAAAATAGATGAAGAACATCTTGCTCACTTAAGAATAGCCTTTGAAAGATGTAGAAAGTATGGTATATCCTTGAACCCCAAGAAAACTTTATTTGGCCTCGAAGAAGGCAAACTTCTAGGCCATATCATATCTGAAGAGGGAATAAGAATAGACCCAAAAAGGATTGAAGGAATATTGCAAATCAATCATCCTAGAAACATCAAAGAGCTACAATATTTCATTGGAAAGATTAATTTCTTAAGAAGGTTCATACCAAACCTTGTTGAACTCCTTAGAAACATAACAAACATGCTTAAAAGATAAACAAGAGTTAAATGGACCATTGAAGCAAAGAAATCCTTTGAACTGGTTAAACAAGCACTCACACAAACACTAGTTCTCATTAGCCCTGATTTTAACAAAGATTTCTTCATTTTCTCCTTTTCATCAGAACACACAGTTGTTGTTGTCCTACTTCAGAAAAACATAAGAGGAAAAGAGCAGCCCATTGCATTTTTTAGCAAAGCTTTAAGAGATGCACCTTTGAAATACAACATAATTGAAAAACAGGATTTTGCCTTAATCAAAGCCTTGAAATATTTCAGAGTTTACATTCTACACTCACACATCATTGCTTTTGTTCCACACATTGATGTCAAATACATTTTAACACAAGATCCTGATGGCAAGAGAGGAAAGTGGATTGTTGTTATATTAGAATATGATTTAGAAATCAGACCCACTAAACTGGTCAAAAGACAAGGACTTGCAAAACTAATGGCTGAATCAAACCTCAAAGCCTTAGATATGAATATGGTTGATGTTTTAGAAGAACAAGAAGAATGTGCAACCCCTTCTATTGAAGAAGTGTTGCTAAATTCACTTTGGTATGCTGATATTTTGTATGTGCTATTCTATCTTAATGTTCCTCCTGGTTTATCTAAGACAAAGGCAAGGTTCTTGAAGTTAAAAGATGTAAATTACTACATTATAGATAAATGGTTATATTGGAAAAATGCTAGTGGTATATTGCTTAAATGTTTGCCTGAGAATGATGAAGAGAATATCAAGCATGAGTTTCATGAAGGAGAATGTGGAGGCCACCTCTATTGGAAAAAAACTGTCAACAAAATCCTTAGAGCTGGTTATTATTGGCCCACCCTCTTTCAAGATATTCATAAATTGGTAGTTGCATGCCACAAATGCCAAATCTTTGAATGGAAAAGAAAACTCTTACCCTTACCTCTACATCCTATCTCTGTTGAAGCTCCTTTTCAACAGTGGGGCCTAGAATTCATTGGGGAAATCCATCCTTCTTCATATACCCAACATAAATGGATCCTCACAGCAACTGATTACTTTACAAAATGGATAGAGGCCATCCCCTCTAGGACTGATACTGATCTAGTCATCATCAAATTCCTTGAAAATCATATTTTGTCTAGATTTGGTTGTCCTAGAAAGATTATCATTGACAAAGTTGCTGCCTTTAGATCCAAGAGAATGGTAGAATTTTCCACAAATATCAGATCACATTGGGACATTCCATAGCTTATTACCCTCAAGGTAATGGGTTGGCAGAATCCTCAAACAAAATTTTGATAAACATCATCAAGAAATTGTTGGAAGGGAATCAAAAGTCATGGCACAGTATGCTAGTACATGCATTATGGGCAGACAGGTTAACATGCAAGAAATCAATTGGAATGTCTCCCTACCAGCTAGTTTATGGATCAGGTGCAATTTTTTCAACAAGCCTAGGAGTGCCAGTCATGAAGTTGATCCAAGAAGTATAGTCTGAAGAAAATGACATGCTGAGAAGGATAAATCATACCATATAGTTGCAGCAAACAAGGAAAGAAGTCTACAATAGAACACAGGAAGTACAATAAAACATCAAGAAACTATTTGAAAAAAGGACAAAAGAAAATTATTTTAGCATTGGTGAAAAAATACTCAAATGGGACTCAAGAAGAGAATACAAGGGAAAGCATGGTAAGTTTGAACATCTGTGGAAAGTTCCCTATATTATCTATTCTGCCAAAGGCAACAATGTACTTTTCTTACAAGAGATGGATGGAACAGAACTTTTTGGAGGTCCTGTCAATGGCAGGATGCTTGAGCATTATTTCCATTGAGAGGCCTAAGTTTAAAGCTTTATCCATTGTATCTAACATTTTTTTGAAAAATATTAGAAAAATATAAAAACAAAGAAAAAAAGGGCATAAAAAGAAAAGGTACAACCCCATACCAAAGAAAGGTAAGTTCTGAAAGTGTTCAAGTCCAAATGCCACTACTTGAGAAGAGAAGCCTTATTTAGTCATACAGCCTAATCATGAATAGATAAATTTTAATTTTCTACTGATAGGTTAGTGAATGGGGATTTTCCAAACTGTCTAAACTTGGCTTATCAGTAGACTAGATTAGATTAGGAAAGGAACTTGGTTCCAAAGCTCAAAATCTGAACCAAGAAGAAAGAGAGGGATAAAAAGAAAATTCCAAATTTCAGCCCTCTAAGTTTTGTGTCAAAATTTTCTGCAAAATAAATTTTGTATGTAGACTTGTACAATGTGTCTCTGCTCATAACAAATCAGATTGTTCAATCCTGATTTGGTTATATTTTCAATTTCTGTTGTAGAATAGAGAATAAAATTTGTCAAACAGTTTAATCTTGACAGATAGTTAGGCTAGGTAGAGAAATAAATGAGTTCATCGGTTTAATCTGAACTCTTGGTTGATATAATTATAGAATTTGTTTAGTTTCCTATCATTTCAAAAGAAATGATGTCAAGGGCTGGCTACTTCAAATGCACCCAATGAAGAAAAAATGTTAGAACAAGTAAGATGGCTAGGTAGATTGTTGAGTTGGGATTAAACATGTTATGATTCAGCTATTGAAAATCACTTCTTCAAAGCAGTAAATCATCAAGTTAAAGGAACTTTGTCAAGGTGAAAATCAAGGCATTGGTCTACTTTTTACAGAAATCTATTTTCTAAGGTTCCTGACACCTCCTAAAGGATCTACCCTCCCCAGCTGGAGCCACTGTTTTCCTCCTATATTCTACAGATTTCACTGGATGACTGTGGATGTCCTACAAGCACCTAAAGATAGCAGAATTTGCCTATCAGCTATCTTTATAAGTCCCACTTCCTTCATTATCCTAAATTTGACCATTTTTCACTGAACTTTCCTATCCTTATGCCTCCTAAAATTTCACCCTGCTGCTCTAAAGGAAACTCCATTTTTTGGGCCTAATTGCCTCATTCACCCCTCTACTCACACCCTCATTTATCCTTCTTCCTTTTTCTCTAAAAAGCCTCAAAAATCCCCCCTCATACATCATTTTATCATAAAAACCCTTAAAAAATGAAAAAATGCCTTTTTCATTAATTAAAACCTAAATTTCTACCCTATCGAAACTCTAAAAAGTCTCATAAAACTCTGTTTTTACACAAAAAACCCACTTTTTGTATATAGGCCTTAAGCCCCTTTTGGCCTTAAGCCCCAGCCCCCTTCAACCCATGTGACCTGAAACCCTGAAACTCTGCTAAGCCCTAACCCCTTCTTTTCCCGACCCTCGGTCCCCTCTACCCCCACGGGACCATTCCCTTCGCCCGTGCTTAAGCCCCCTCCCACATATCAATTATGCCTTCCACCCCTTCATTTATTTATCTCACTTCATCCTTCTCCAAGACACCTCCACAGTTGATCAGCGACCCACTCCCCTGATCCAACGGTTGTTGTCCATACTCCCTAAACCCCGCATATAACCCAACCCCGCTACCCGATGAAATTTCTCACGTCACCACTCCAGCCCCACCTTCCACTCAAATCCCTCACTCCAATCATCGTCTGCCACCTGTACTCCACTTCCCTTTCATCAAACCTGCACCCATTCCTCGGGCTCTACCCGCACCATCGATCTCACTCCTCAAGATCTAACGGTCTGTATAATTTTCGTTTCGTGCGGATTTTGGCGCCAAAGGTTAATGACCCCCCATCCATGTGAAAAGGGCAGTTTCATATTGGAAATGTGACAGTTGATCAATGGTATTGCGTTTCCTCCTCCCAAAACTGTTTACCGTTGATAACCCATGCGATAAACCACTGCGGTTTTGCGAAACCGCCTCCTCCTCTGCACGCCAAAATTCCAATTTCCTCGCCTTTGGTTGCATTTTCGTCATGATTTCGCCTCCGAAATCATTCCCCTACACCTATATTCCTCTTCAAATCACTCTTTAACCCTCAAAAACCCAAAAAATCGTAGGTCCCAAATCCCGCAAGTTTTATGTTAATATTTGCTTGTTTTTGTAGGTTTAAGGACGGCCAAAGCCCATAGAGGAATTTAAATGATAAAAACCCCTGGATGACGATCCAAAGGTAAAAAAATATTAAAAGGACCAAGGATCTATACAAAGGAGTTAACCCATCAATGTATCATGATCATTGATTGGTTATAAACCCTTCTTCCATGAAGAAACCCTACTTGCACACAAGAAATAGATAGAGTCAGAGGAGAAATGAAGAAAAGGAAGAACATGAAGGTTAAAGGGTTAAGTTACTGATCAAAAAGATAAACAAAAGATTAACCTTTTAAACATTGTTTTAAAATGAAAAGTCAAAGGTTTAAAGATAAAGGGATGAGGAATAAAGCATTTATAAAGCAGAAACAGGAAAAAAGACAATGATGGAGATTATTAAAGCTAAATCAAGGTTAAAAGGCCTAATACAAAAGTTTGATGAATAAAAAAAGGACAAATTACCCAAAGACAACTTCGGAAAACTCAAACAAAGAGGCAATTACTCCTTCAAAGACAAAATTTCCACTTACAACATTATTTCTTTCAATAAAGGCATCAGATAGCTATTGCGTAGTCAGATATATTTTTGAAGCAGCTCAGCAGTTATTACAAAGTTATTACTAAGCCTTAAAAGTCAAAAATTTCAACTAAAATAACTTAGAAGCTATTATTTAAGAGTAACTCTTTCATATATTTTTGCCTTGGGCCTTGCATGGTCTCAAAGGTCAAAAATCATTAACTCTATAATAAATAACATTTAAACACCCTAGATTAGCAACACCTCCTCATTTTGCATATAAATATTGCATATGAGCTTCATTTAAAATGTTGGTTACTTGATGTTATTGGACCGATTTCTGCTGCTAGGCTAGTTGAGGAAGGCTAGACTGAACCAAAGAAAGCTCTGAGTTGCATAGATCCATTGTACATAGAGTGATGTAACTTGTTTGATCATCAATAATATAAGAATGTTCACAGGATCCTTGAGCTATATCAATGGTGAAGTTTTCCTAGTTGTTATTGTTTCTCCTTATGTTTTCATTATGTTCACCTTTCTCTGATAAAGAAGGAAAAGTTTTAGATTAGGATTTTTTGTTTCAACACCCTATTTCTGTCTGTATTCTTTATGTTCTTTTTTTCTTTTGCAAGGTTTGATTAGAAGAATCTTAATTTCCTTCTAGTTACATCTAGCTTGTTGTCTTGGAAATGATTCAATAGAGCGAAACCAAGGAAATTGTTGGTGAGCCATGTTCCTTTGAGTAAGAATTGATATATTGTTTTTAGGATCTTTCTTTAAAGTATGCTAACTAGAGTCTAAACCAGAGAGGTCTATGGTATGCCCTACCCTTTGGTTTGCCTTGAAATGTTTCTTTGAAGAGTATTTGAGAGTTGTCAAAATTAGATTAGATTATTTATGTTTGATCTTAGACCACTCTTGTTGTTTTCTTATATGTTTTCTTTATATGAAAGTAGTCTTCTGATTGCTGGATTGTTGTCTGAAAGGTTATTTATTAAAGATTTGTCCAATGAGATTTATGGTTTGCCCTGTCCTTTGGCTTGTTTCAAATAGTTACCTTAAAAGGCTTTTCTTGTCTAAGTAGAGCTAGAATATTATTAACTGACTATAGCTTTGCTGCCTTCACAACTTCTTAATGTTTCATATCACAACCTAATCTAAAGAATCCGTTTGATATATTTAGCTTTCCCTATGGAATCCCTTACAAGGTTGATGACCAATTAAATCCTTTTATGACTCCATATACCAATGGGTTGATGTTTCTTACAGTCTATTTGTTTTAGTTAAAACATTCCCTCAATCAGTCATACCATTGATCCTTCAATCTATCATTTAATCCAACCAAAACAAAACAAGTCCTTAGAACTTCATAACTAGCCTAATATCTTAAAACAAAGAACATAAAGACATATCAATAAAAACACCTTTATAGAGATATCCCTCTCTGAATCCAGGAAGGCTAGGTCCTAGGATTCCAAAGTGGTTCTGATGTGGCCCCTGCAATGTTTGTTCTTTCCATTCTTTGCAAATCACAGGGAGCCAACACAATGTATGGTCTAGTATAGACCATTGCATACATCAGGCTACCGACTGCACTTGCATATGGAACATGGGACATGTCCTCTTCCTATTCTTGTGTCTTGTGACATTGTTCAGCAGATAACTTTACACCTACAGGAATTGGAACCTTCACCTATTTACTATCTTGCATATTAAATCTCTACAATATTGTCTCGACATACTTCCTATGGTTTGACTAGAGCTTCATATTTTCCCAATCTCATTTAATTTCCATGTCCAAAATATAGTTTGAAACACCAAGATCCTTCACGTCAAATTTGGAGGAAAATTGGGTCATCAAATCCTGGATTATTTCTTTGTTATTTCCAATCAGCAACATATCATCCACATACACCAAATAAATAACACGGTCACCAATTAATTTAAAATACACACAATGATCCTCTTTTCTTCTTGTGAAGCCAAGTCCCCGTATATATGTATCAGATTTCTAATACCACATCCTTGGTGACTGTTTTAACCCATACAATGACTTTTTTAACCTGCGTACTAGTTATTTATTACCCTTCACCGCAAACCCTTCAGGTTTCTTCAAGTAGATCTCTTCTTCCAGATCCTCATGAAGAAATTTTGTCTTCACATCCATATTTTCTACCTCAAAATCAAAATTGATAGTAACAAATAAAAGTAATCTAATAGAAGCTAACTTGGCAACAGGATAACAAATATCACCAAAATCAATTCTCTGCACCTCGGAATAACCTTTTTCTACCAACCAAGCTTTATATTTCTCCACCTTGCCTTCAACATTCATATTCTTCCTAAACACTCATTTTCTTCTGAAAAGTTTCCTTCCAGTTGGCAACTTCATCAGATCCCAAGCCTCATTTTTGTCCAAAGATGTCATTTCATCAACTATGGCCTCTTTCTAGAGTTTTCCATCCTCTGAATCTACTGCCTCCCTAACCGTTTTGGGATCGCCATCAGTAATAGATAAAGTAAAATTTGAACAGAAAGCAGATGGAATATACATTTCTGGTTGCCTTCTCTCTCAAATTGATCTTATCAAAGCTAGAGTTTGTGGCTCTTCCTGTTTTGATTCTTGTTCTGTTGTAGAGTTTGATTCTTCCTCCTTTAGCTAAATCTCTATCTTCCCAGGTCCCTTTGGTAGGAATTCATGTTTAAAAACATATTTCACCTCTCTAAACACGACATCTTGGTTTTACACAGCCTTACTAGTTTCTGGGTTCCAAATATTATAACCTTTTAAACCATCCATGTACACAATAAAGATGCACTTTTCAGATTTACTATCCAACTTGGTTATTTTCTCCTTTGGGACATGTACATATGCATCACAGTCAAATACCCTCATATGTGAAATAGAGGGTTTCTTACCAAACCATACCTCATGTGGAGTCTTATCCTCCAACGATGATGAAGGTGGTCTATTAACCAGGTAGCATGCAGTCTCCACCGCCTTTGCCCAGAATTCATATTCTAGCCTGGAACCACTGAGCATGCTTCTTCCCTTTTCCATCAACGTCATGTTCATTCTTTCTAAAACTCTATTTTATTGATGTTTGTATGGAGTAGTATTCTATCGTTTTATACCACACTTCTTACAAAACTCTTCAAATTCCTTCTTGCAGAACTCTCCACCATTATCTATCCTCTGCACCTTTATCTTCTTCTTTGTCTAGTTCTCCACCAAATCCTTAAATTATTTAAACCTTTAAAAGTCTTCATATTTCTTCCTGAGGAAATATATCCATGTATTCCTTGAAAATTCATCTATAAATGATACATAGTACATAGTCTTGCCCATTGATGGAATCAACATAGGTCCAAACACATCATTGTGCTCAAACTCTAATATCCATTTCGCCCTCTTAGCACCAAAGGGGAAACTCACCTGATTTTTCTTCCCATATACACAATGTTCATACAAATTTAAATCCATAGAGAAATTATACATACCTTCTACCATACCATTACCATGAAGTATTCAAAGGCCCTTCTCTCCAATATGTCCAAGCGTTTTATGCCATTGCATGGTCTTTTCTTCAAAGGCCACTAGGTTTCTACTCCACTTTCAAGGACCAAAGAACTGTTGCACCCATCAATAACAAGGTTACCCAAAAGCTTGTAAATAGTTCCAATCTAAACTCCCCACATCAATACTAGTGCTCCCTAAACCATCTTGCATATATCCTTCTCAAACATTATTTTTTACACCCGCATCATCCATGTTGCTTACATAAATCATATTTATGGCCAATGCAGGAATATGCAGAAAACTAGGAAGTGTTCTAATCCTTCCACTTTGCAACTTCAAATTGACTTATCTGCGTCCAACGATTATGGCCTTCCTATAATTCCCTAAGAAGACATCACCACCACCATATTTCTCATACTAGAAGAACCACTCCCTATGGGGAGTGAAGTGAAAGGATGAACATGATTCAATCAACCATGCCTCGTGATCTACATGTGTACTTGAAGAAGAAACAAAGTACACATCCCCACCTTTATGTAAGGTGGTTTTTGCCTCTATAGAAGGAGCATCATCAGATCCCTTTTCTTTTCTTGGGAGATTTAGATCTACAATATTTTTTGTAGTGCCCTTCCTTTCCAAAATTCCAGCACACCTTTATAAGTTTTCATGGAGATTTAGATCTCCCACTCAAGGAAATATTTTTGTTTCTATTATGTGATCATCCTCGTACAGACAGGGCATCTCCATTATGGCTCTCCATATTTTTCTGTCTCATCTCCTATGACTGAAAGGATGAGACTATTCCATCAAAATTAAAGGTAGTTGTATTTCTACCTATTTCAACAACCAAAATATCCCATGAATCTGGTAGAGAACACAACAAATGGATGCACTTATCTTCATCTGAAATTTTAATATCAATAGATAACAATTGGATTACCAAAGTATTAAAGTAATTCAGATACT
Organism: Pinus albicaulis; assembly: GCA_034641835.2. Classification (NCBI taxonomy): domain Eukaryota; kingdom Viridiplantae; phylum Streptophyta; class Pinopsida; order Pinales; family Pinaceae; genus Pinus; species Pinus albicaulis. The sequence continues at coordinate 20,105,297 of CM076578.1, read as the reverse complement.
TTGTCACCGAGTCTACATCCTTAATCCTTAGGTTATAAAACGTTTTCCATAGGAGCAGTTTGTTCACCAGAGACTTAGATTGGTACAAATTACCTAACTTGTCTCACAAAGCCTTCATCGTAGCTTCCCCTGATACATTCAACAATAATGAATCTGAGATACACAATTATATTGTGCTCTTTGCCTTTTGATCCAACTTCGCCTATTCTTATGCTCACATTGTTGTTGGTTTAGTACCCATATCTATTGTGATCCATTGATATTTATCCACCAGTAGGTCCTCCATATTGAGCTTCCATAACTCACAAATTTGACCATTAAATTTCTCGATCTCTATCTTTCCACTAATCGTCATCTTATTTCATCATAAGAATCGATCTCGTAGATCTCCCATTGAACAGGGTCTACCACAAGCTCGAGAAAAACCTCTCAGCATCAAAAGCATCCCCTTGAATGTAATATTCCTAATTAGCCCAAGCTAATAGGAATATTCCTTTTTGTTTTCATTTTCTTGTTCAAGAATAAAATTGTAAAGGAGGACAAATTAAACTCCTAACATAGTAAAATAAATCAATGCCCATATGAACAAGGCTAAATCTGGGCTACTTTAATGAAACTCCTTCATGTGTGAAAGGGAATTGTGACAATTAACTGGGTCAACAAGACCAAATCTACAGCACTGTCCAGATGCAATGTACCAAGATAAACAACGCAGATCTAGTTGGAGACTCCAAGTGAAAGGAGTTAAACCTTTGAGATGTTTTAGGGTTTTCCAAGGCTTTCATCCTATAAATGAAAGAGGAGAGAAACATGAGAAGGGTTTTTGAACATATTATCTTGGAAGGATTTGTCTATTTAGACACTCTCATTCTCTGGTTGTTTAGCTGAGAATAGTGTTGTTTAGCACTTGGGTGTTCCTGGTCAAGAATCCCACCTCTTTCCTTGAGGGGCCCCTTGGAAGAGTCTTGCATTTCTTGGTCCACTATCAGGTATTTGTCCAAGCTTTTTCTTCCAACTGCAATTAGATCCTATTTAAAAATTTTTTGTCTTTGTACGCTGCAGCAGTGGAGGCTAGATCTATTCAGATCTAGGAAAATCTAATGCCTCTTCTCAGTGAGTGTGTCTTTTAACCTCCTGGAAGAGTGTATTGGATCATTAGAGCTGCATTTTCAGATCAAGGCATCAGGCCTACTTAGTACTGGAGCTAACAGCACAGTTCCTCTCCCATAACTGCATTATCTGCAAGAGGGAAGTTGCACGGTGTTTGAGCAACGTTTTTTAGGAGAGATCTCTGGTGTAAAGGAGTCTTCCTGCACTGCGGCGATCCATGGAATGGCCAACCAATCCATGTATGTTTCAAATCTAATTCATTCATTTTTGTATCTAATTCAGAATTTCTGAAGCATTCTGCAGATCTGCTGCAGTATATCTCAGATCTACTCTCTGTGCTTCATGTTTTGCTGAAAACCCCAAGGGGGATGTAAAATAGAGAAAATCTAGTGTCCAGATCTGATATAGATCTAAAATTTTGTACACATATTTGTCCTAGATCTGACTTGTAACCTATAGCTATTTTGTTTTCATAATAAAACGTTGTCGAGCTAGTTCAGTCATTTCCTATGGTTGTAGTACCTCATTCTTGAGGATTTCTTCATGCATTCTCTTCATGTAAAAGAGGATTTTTCTCTATTTCCTTCCATAATATGATGTAATAAACTTATATAGGATATTCATGCCATATTGTACCTAAACCCTTCAGGAAATCATGTTGTATATGCTTCAGTCACTTTCTGTTGAATTAAGTCTTGGGGATTGGGCCCCCTGAATGAGAGGTTGTGACTAGTCATGGAAATAATATAACACACACCCAAAAATCTTCAAATTTAATGTGGAATAAAAAAAAAAATTTACCTCCAACCTTGGTGAGTATATTTTATATAGAAAATATTTTCTAAACCATTATAGAGATCTTCTCATTTATCCAAGACTTAATGCACCAAAGGATGGAATCACAAGAAATTTATTTCTTGATAAAAATTTAGGACCCTTATAATCCACTTTTGTTTATAACGAACTTTCCATCAAATATCATTAAATAACTTGGAGTTAATGGGGTGGTTATTTCCGGCTATGACCAACACTTCATGGGAAGTTACATAACCACATATATGGGTTTGTAGCATTTTGAGCCACATTAAGAAACATTTATAACATTCTCCCACTTGGTCCAAATTGAGACAAACATAATATTTTTTTTTAATGATTAGAGTCACCTTCAAGTTGGAGCTGAGAACACTTCAGGGTGGTGCAATTCAGGTGATTAGAGTCACCTTTAGGTTGGAGCCTAAGAACGCTTCAGGGTGGTGAAAGGTGGGTGTTATCACTAGAAAATCAGACTAGAAAAATGACAGTATTAAATGTCAAGCAGAAGGATTTAAAGGGCTGAGGAACATTAGAGGATCTGGAAATTTTAAAAAACTCTAAGGTCAAGAGGAAAATATCAAATTGTGCACCCGAGACACGGGAAAAATGCACCTTGCATGAATTTTTCTTCGATAGGTGTGTTGGTTTGCACAGATTTCCCTCAAAAAGTCATGCGGTCCTGGGAGTGGTGGAAGTCACCATCCGGGACCACTTTACACACTTCAAGAAATGATCCTCCACTTGAGGCCACCCAAGGACAGCTGCCTAAGCCACCTTGGGACCTCAAGTGAGCACACAAAGGAATCAACCCTCTCTCTTGGGTCACTATGCACAAGTGTACCAAGAGAGGGAAGAAGGATTTGAATTTTCTTATAAATTTCCACCATGAGAAGAAGAAAAGGAGAACACATTGTTATGCTGGACAAATTTCCCATGAGAAAATCAGCAGTGTGTAATCGAGAGCAGTAGTAGAGTTAGAGAATTCGGTTATTGGCCACCCAACAACTTCAATCCCTTTGGAGAAGAGAGAGGCCTTGCGACATTAGCTCAAGGGTTAAAAACTTCCTTTCACTGGGTCTTAGAACTCCATAGTTCTAAGGATCCTTTGGCAAGCGTGTAACTTTTTATATTTCTTACTAATAGCGGTCAATAAGAGGGGATTTTATTCCATTGTTTGCATTAATGTCTCATTTGACTCATTGTGAGATTTTGTTTTTGTTTTTGTTTAGTTGTGTTTCTTATTCTTATATGCAACATACTACATTCCATAATTTAGTGTGTTTTACATATATTAGCATGTTTTCACTAACCTACTAACCGTATTTTCTTCCTACGACCATAGATTGTAGGCTGCAACCATTCCTACCAATCACCAGTGGATTGGTACACTTGTGCACCAAAACCACCACTATAGGATTGGCGACTCCACTTGCTTTACCCTTTAGTTAAGTGGTTGCGCTTGGTGCAGGGGCCTTCTCTCTGATTTGGAGTGTTTCTAGGACAAATCCCCTTCTCCTCTTCTCTCCTCATTCACCCACAGTGAAGATTTGCAGTTTAGGAGTTCTAAAAATTTTACTTGCAGGAAAACAACACACAATTTACTTAGACATATGTGGCGATCCTTGCAAGTTCAGCTCTGACCTGCATGTAGATTTGCACACCTATGTGAGACATTTCCACATGGAAACCAGAGAACATATTTCTCAGTGGTTTTCTTTAGTTTTTCAATTTTAAAGTGAATGGCAACCCAGAGAAAAACTGCCAGCACTCTGTTTGGTGTCCCATGATTGTTTAGAATATGCTTTTGGCTACATTTTAGTATTGCTAGTTGCATAGTTTTAAATTTTAAAGTTTATCTTCATAAAACTCACATAGTTTAAGTAGGGGGCAATTGAGTAGCTAAAATCCACCTTTGCAATATGAATTAACTCATTTTGTGAAAATAGAAACCAAAAGCACATAGATAATTATCAGGAGTAAGTGGCCCTAATCCACATATGCTTAGCTAGTTTTCATTTATTTTTTCCTAGTTAGATCATTAATTTTAGTTTAATTTTTGCACTAATAATTGGGACCATGACTTAATTATCTTAGGAGAAGCAAGTAATATCTGCTTGCCCTGCACCTTTTGGTGACCCTGGGCATGCATATGAATGCTCTCTTTTGATAATTTGTCATCTTCCTTTAGTTAATATTTTAGTTTAATTAGGCAAAGTTGTAAGAGGCCCAATATCCGCATATCATTTGCTTATCGCAAGGAACAATCAAAACATAGATTAATAGGGGACGTGTAAAGGATCACCGCATATCCACATCTTAAAAATATTTGATTGTTCACTTTTTCTCACACACTTCCACACCATAAGCAAAGTAAGGCCTCCTTAAAACTAACCTAAGTGAACTCATTAAATTTTCCCACAAGGGCCACAAGAAAAATAATAGTTCAAGTTATGACCATGGGGGTAGGCGTCCAATAAGTCGCCATGGTTAGTTTACATATTGAAATATATAATTTGACTAAATAGGGAGCTTTAAACCCATCTATCCGCCCACGGAAAAGAAAACTCGAGTGCCACAGAGACCCGATTCACAGGGGGTTAAGCTTACGCCTAGTATGTGCGGTATTATTTGGGGCTACTTGGCCCATCTAATGCTTGGCATTGGTAGCTGATTTACTAAGAAGCTCAAGACTCGAATGCTCACATGAGATGACGGTACTTAGTGGCAAAATCTAGGGCATCCTTCCCTATAGGTGATGGTGCAGGCATCCTTCCCTATAGGTGATGGTGCAGGCAGCACTAGATCCTCTGCCCATTACCTTGGTCGATTCTTCGACTGTTGGAAGGCGTCGCCAATTATTTCGGGATGTTAGCCCTAGTACCCACTAGAAGATATATTTGCAAGGCTTGGTTAAAATTGAGAGTGTGAGGATGTTTAGGTCTTTATGATTTTGAGTATCATGTGCAAAAAACAACCAAAACCATTTTTAATTGATTGATCACATAGAACTAATCTAAAGGAAATTAACCTTTTTTTTTTTCTTCTGTATGTGGTCACCTTTTTTGCTTTGATATATAATCTCTCTCCCCTCATATAAATGAAGAATATTTCCAAAACCATACCTAGTAGACACCATAACGGACCCAATGGGACCTCGTCGATCTAGACATCTTTTGGACCTCCCCCCATTAGGAGGAGGAGTTCCAATTCTTTCACCATTTAGGCATCAAAGATAGAACACTGCCACTCTTATCGGTTCATCCTTTATCGAGGCATATTTAGTTGGGAACCCCCAAGGGTCACCCAATGCCACACCAGTGGAAACCCAAATAGGGTCACCACATATCACTCCTCCCACAACCCCTAGGGAGCAAAGGAGTGCTACCCATTCAGGGAGCCAACTGAACACAAAATCGGGTACGTCATAGACAAACCCCATATCTAACCCGAACCCTGTGTTTCCACAGTCTACAATGGCGCTCAACACACAGTTACCGTTCTTAGCATCGTTGAACTTACCCGATCTAACCAAGTTAACGAATGACCCCATTGCACACAACCCCACATGCCCCCCCATTCCCACGAAGCTCCCGTCGGACATTCAAAAATTTGAAGGGAAGAAAGCGGAAGACCCCGAAAATCATATAATGACTTTCCACTTGTGATGTTCATCGAACAACATCATTGATGATACTATTCAGCTAAGACTTTTTCAGTGCACCTTAAACAGACCAGCCACGAAATGGTATGTGGAGCAACCTTCTGCTATACATGGAACCTTTGGCGCCCTCACTACTGTGTTCCTCATGTATTTTCAGTTACCCATCCACCACGAGTCAAGGATGGAATTACTGACACATTTTAGGCAGACACCAATCATCCACATGTCGGACCATCTCCATGAATGGCAACGACGTTGAAGTTTGTGTAAAGCCAAACTCGGCGATTGATTTCTGCTGGACCTATTCCTGAAAAAACTCTCACTGCAGAGTTTTCAAAGGATGTAGCAACTCAAAAACCTACATCCAAAGAGTATGCCTTCAGCAAATCCCAGCAACTCGAGCTGATATACATGCAGTCAGGATACATTTATAACATCCTGCCTAATGCCCCGCACCTGCAAACTTATAAATAATTTTCAGGCATGTTGAACATTGCAGATGGATTGATTGGGTCACTGACCCAAAATCACCTAGGAAGTAGTATTTTGTACCCCGGTTACACATATGATCCTAACTAGAATATCTCGCAATCATGATACCACCAGAGTAATCATGCACCTTTGTAGAACATGACCAATAGGGCTCAATTGTACCATCATCGACAAGGAGGACCATACCCTCCTGTGCATGGGACCCAATACGCAATTAGAAATGTTGACGAAAGATCTCCCCCACAGCATTCATTCACAAACTAGGGACAGGGACCCCAATATTCCCAATCCCCATCACAGAACCCACCAATGCAGAATAATGCACCGGTAAACTTTATACAACCTTCCCATGCACAACTGCACTAGTCATATAATCAAGAGAATCCTAGCTATCCTCCTAATGTGTCAAGGAAAAAATAAAAAGATAAACAAAAGGGAAATCCTAGATAGGGGGGAAATAATCAATAATGCCCTCTGTGATCTCAGGCTGGGAGCAACTCCAACTGAGATAAAAACCAAGAGCCAAATAAATGCCAAGGGCAGAACAAGAGGGAAAATCTTCATACCAACCACTCTTGCGCAATTTGTGGTGAGTATGGCCATTACACTCATCATTGTCCCAATCTCCCTGAATTGAAGAAGCTTCAGGGTAACCAAGGAAAAAGGGGACCCTCACAACAGACAGTTGTCATGCAGGAGCCCTTCCCCACCAAGGAATATTTAGCACCCAACAGCAGCAAACAACTCTCGATGATTCTAGAAAAAACAACCACGAAATCTATATGGTTGGTGAATAAATGTTTTTTCAAACACGGAATCGAAGTTACGATACCCTGCGAGACACAATTTTTTCAGGGGCTAGCATGAGTGCACCAACAACACCATTGACTATGTTAGTTCCCAGATCCACCTTAGGCTGAAATAAGGTAGAAGAAGGACAACACCAAACCACACTCAACCTCGTAGCTAGCCCTACGAGGACAAGAGAGGGCTCTCTCCGGGTCAATCTCAATGAAAATATTCAAAGGGGCTTGAGATGACTAAAAGAACAACTGATATTAGGCTAAATAAACAAATAAGAGGGTTTGATTTTGGTTTTTTGGGGTTTTTGTTGGAAAAAGGGAAAAACAATTTTGGGCTTGGGGATGAGGCCAAATCCTGCAGAGTTCAAGTTGGGGCGAGGTAGGCAGTGGTTTTGATGTTTGAGATCAAAGGAATGGATTGAAAATACTGTTGAGGAGCTGAAGAGGGAAAGATCATGCAAGGATCCTCTTCAAACTGACGAAGAACATAAAAAACTAAACAAAAGCTTCAGGCAGAGCACCAGCAAATCAATAAATTCTACCTCAAATACTCATTTGTTTAATTCAGAAGCATAGAGAACGATGGCATACATATAAAATTAATTAAACTTACAATAACATGAGAAGAACATCATCAAAACTCAGAAGCCACAAGGATCCCAACAAGTGCTGCAAAACTCTGGTCTTTCCTTTGCCAAAAACTGAAAATGGATATACAATGGAGTGCCAAACTTTTCCCAAGTATCCAACCCTGAAAATGTCTCAGAAAATACAATATATAGACCAACCTAACCCCTTCCCATGCCTCTAGGGGTCGAGCTCATCCTTCTAGGAGCTGTTTCAACCAATTCTAAACATGGAGCTAAAATCTAGGCAGCCAAACAACTTGCCTCTATATGCTAGGAAACTGATCCATTAACTCAATTTTCACTTTTTAGTGAATGAATCCTCTAGAACAAGTACAAACATGCCAAATTTACATCATGGTTACCAAATTACATCAAGAGAGATCAATCATCACATGAAAAAGTAAAACTAGTCAAAAGTGGGCGAATTTCTGAGCTGAACAGTGAAATTTGGGCAAAATTCCTCTATGTGTCGTGCTCAATTCCCTATGCGTTGCACCAATTTGGAGGTGATTTTGGGGCACTTCCTAAAGTCAAAATTGAGCTCATGATAGCTAGTTGGAAAGCCCTGGATGTCTGCTATCCAACCCAAGTGGAAGTTTTCAATTTGGATGTCATTTGCCCCTCCAAAACTGCAATCTCCCAAGCCTGGTTCCTGCTAGTGCAAAAAGTGGCAGAAAGGCCATTTTTGGAGTGTTTTTGGCCCTTTAGACAGCCCAGAATTTGATGAAATGCTTCGGCCATTCCTGAAAATACATAATATATCATGAAAAACCCAAAAATGCAAATTTTTCCTTCAGAAGATGTCCCAATCATAAGCGCGCGTCGGGAGGCGCGACGCATCGGGCGAAAAAACCTGTTTTGCAACCAAAATTTTCAAAATGACAAAAGCTTCTCAAAATTTGCTGAAATTTGGAGTGAAGGTCTCCCATCATGTCTCATGCTCAGCCAAGGAAGCATCGGCCAATATTCGGAGTGGATCCGGCCTCTTTCGACGTTTCAGTGCCTTTCTCAACCTTGCTTTCAGGATCTTCATTTTTGCTCTGCAAACGTGTGTACGAGCCCAATAGTGAGTCTTCATGTGTCTGAGCATGTCTTTTTCCCTATTGGCCTTCGCCAAGAGCTTCTCCAGATGAATGTTGACGTGCATAAGGCAAGTCTCTCGCTCAAATGGTGTCATGTCACCTGGTCTCTTCCGGGCCAATGCACGGTCTTCACGGATTTTCCGCAACTCTATAAGTGTGTGCTGATCCTCCAGTTGTTTATTCCGCTGCTCCAAATAATGTATAACGCACTGATATCTCTGCAAATTCATGGTCAAAGTGTCAATCTCAGCCTTTTTTTCTTGGATTATCTCTTTCAGCTTTGAGCTGGGAGAACTGGCATCAACATCGATCAAAACAAAATCAGTATCATGGCCTCCCGAGGGGCCCTCATCGTGCATAGGCCTCTTGCCTCTGCCCTGAACCTATACCTGTGCTGATGTCGAATGTGAGAGCCCTTCCACACCATGTGGAGCTAGTACTCGCACTGCTGATGAAGATAACGAGACCCCTTCCACCCCTGGTGGAGATAGTACTCGTCATGCCATTGCAAATAAGGCTCTGTGGCCTGTCTGATATGTCACATACACTAGAGCACTGATAGGCTCAGTCTCAGGAACCTCAAACTGATGCGAAGGCTTTGCCTCATCATGAACAATCTCAGGAGGAGGCTGGGGCACTACAAATAAATCACGGGAAATGAACTCATCCCACGAGATGCCCTGTAATCCAAGCTGATGCACTACAATGATTTTGATGAGCGCATAATGATAGATACTGTTATGCTACTGCTCCGGAGTCTTCTTCTGTACAAGGACCATCATCTGCTCTATGTTATAGTACATGAAATATGGAATGCTCATCATCCCCACTCTTGTGAAATGCATCAACAGCCGGATGTGATACGCATACAAGCGTGAAAAACGACCTTCACAACTGAAGTATCTAATGATCACTTTCATCAATGGTGCATACTCTTCCTTCAGAAACCGGAATGGAAAAACCCTGCTCAACTGCCTCAAATATCTAGGTCTGATGTAAGGCTCATAATATGCTCTATCCAGCTGTTGTCACTTATTCCACTCCTCACCAATGTTCGGTATCCCAGTCGCCTCAAAAATAGTCTCTGGTGTCAAAGTGAAGTTCACTCCAGCAAGATTAACATGACCATTATGCAAATGTAGGACAAATAGGTGAGCTAACTCATGATGATGCTGAGTTCGGGCAATCATCTCACAATACTGGAAGCATGACTGACGCTGAAAACAATCCATTGCAAGCGGACAGGCCTGCAATTGGGTCAAAGAAGTAGGCTCCTCCCTGACATGCCTGCCACTTTTATGAGATCTCCTCGGCACATTAAGCTCGGTAGATGAATCACTGTCTTGCTCATATCCCTGCTCATATGGTGAATCTGTCTCTGACATGGTGCTGAAATGTGTTTGTCAACTGCATGCTTGGTTGGTTAGAAAATGAGCAATTGGTGTATTTGTTTTAATGCCAAATGTGTCACATATATATCGAGGTGCTATAAGAAACATCACAGTGGGAAAAGGACTGTCAAATGAGTTTCAAGTGTGAAGACAACCACTGTTTGAGGGACTTAGGAATCTGGGGATTTATAAGCAATGGGAATGAGTGATAATGAAAGGGGGATATTTTAGGAACAAAATTCAATGAATGGGAATATATAAATGAAATCAAAGACACAAAGCAGCCCTTGACTGTTATGGAAATTAGGTTTATCAATGGAGGGAAGTGAATGATAGGTTTTGGGAATTCATTGACATGGGAACAAAGGGTAAAAAGGGATATGGGATAGCAAGAATAGGAGCAGGACTGCGGTAACAATATGATAACAGTGATGGAATACAAATAAAAGGGTGACAAATGGCAAGAATTTAGCACCAAAACACAATTTTCAAACTTCACACATAAACCCTAGGAGCATATTTTGGTATAAACGTAGGGTTTTTTTTTCACCAATTAAACTCTTGATCTTCGGTCCTAAACACACCAAGCACATCTTCAAATCAATGAGCAAAGAGTTTCCACTTACTTGGAGCAAGAAAAATTGTTTGATTTTGAAAAATTGCAGAGCGTTGATGAATTTAGGGCTTGATGGCTCAATGCGCTGCGCACACACCCAGTGCGCCACGCTCTATGGGTGCGCTGCACCTGTGGAAAAAGACACTGTTAATTTCAGCCCAATGCGCTGCGTCGATTATGTGCGCCGCGCCTCTCTCCTATGTGCCGCGCTCAATCTTTTAGTACATGGTCACGGTTCAAAAACCCACAGTTTGTTCTTTGAACTCTAACTCGATTTCTCCTTTGAATTTTTTGAATATCTCTTGCTGCAAATGGATATATGACTTTGAGAAAAATCTTATAGATATGGTTTTGATTTTTAATTCTTCAAAACCCATGTTGTAATGTTTTTTTTTTTGACCTTTGGCACTTTTCATTTAATTCAACTTCTGTCTTTTGTTTCCTCATGATTTTCTGAGCTTCGAATGATGAGATTGGTTGATTTTTGCAAGGATGTTGGCGTTGATCTTTGGAAAAGGAGGACCAGAATCTGCAAGTGAAGAACTTCATGGTGGAAAGATACATCTTATTACAAAAATGAATTCGACAATTTCTTATTCAAAACATAGTTTTGAACAAGAAATGTCCTTAAATATGTTTGATGATAAAATTTTGAACTGAGAACTTATTGGAAACCATCCTCATGGCCTGCAGGCACTGTTTGACATTTCAGAAAGACTAAACCCTAGACTCAAAAACTAAAAGACTCTTTTTGACCAAAATAACCATTTATGACTATAAATGACATGAAATGAACTTTGATGAATTTTGAGGAATTTTGCCTAACCCAGCAGGTACAAGCATGAGGGAACACGAGAGAACCAAACCCTTCCGTCAGTCAATGGCATGCCCCTAACGGAATGCAGATGAATGACCGGAATGAGACACCTAAACAATGAAATGCAAATAGAGAAATGATCTCTGATGGAGGGCTGTAAATACCGACTCTAACATTGGCTCCAATGGGGATGGTAGCTCCTTGGAGGTGCCAAGAACGGAAGATCTTTGGGAGAGCAGACCAGTGCCTTTATCCATTGGGCTATGGAATCCATTTATTTGAAAAAACAACTCAAGACTGTTGACTGAATTTATTTGACTGAAACTTTAACTTAAACTGAATCAACTCTTAAAACAAAAATGACTGAACCAAACCGACTAAACAAACTCAAATGAAAACTGAAATCCTTCTTCAGAATTATATCCTTCACTTCGGGCCCCAGACTGAAGAAAAGACTACAGTGCACACTTACAATGAAATTGAAATACACGATATGTACAATGAAAATGTAATCAGTAGAAAACAACTTAGAAATGGTATCGCTTGAGCAGCCGACCATTGATCGGCCCTCCTGGACAGTCTTCACCGTTCATCTCCTTCAACAGAAAGGCATTCTGACCTCGATATGTTGCAATATTGAATGGACCTTTCCAGAGGTTTTAAAACTTACCGTGTTTACCTTTGTCTTCATTCCTAGCGTCCCACTTCAGTACCACCTCTTCCAACTGGAATTTATCTGCCTTCACTTTTCTGTCATAGATCTTTTTGATTCTTTCCTGCAACTTGAATGTATTCTGGAAGACCTCTTCTCTCGTTTGCTGCAAATGAATCATTTGATTTATCCTTCTCTGCATATGGATTTCTTCACTACCAGCCTCCTGAAGAAGCTTGACCACCGGAACAACAAGTGAAGTAGGAAAGACTGTATCTACTCCATAAACCAACTCGAAAGGAGACATACCAATTGACTTCTTTTAACTTACCCGATCAGCCCATAGCGCATTCACCAGCTTCTTATGCCAACTCTTCTTATTGATGTCCAACAACTTTTTAATGATATTGACTAGAGACTTATTGGAAGATTCCGCCAAACCATTACCTTGCGGATGGTAGGCGGTTGAATGCCCCAAAATGATTTTATACTTCGCACAAAACTCAATCATCTTCCTTGATTTAAAATCCACTGCATTATCTGTGATCAATTTACTCGGGCAACCAAAACGAGACAAAATGTTGTTCTCAAGAAAAGAAATAATTACCGAATCGGTGGCTTGTCTTGTAGGAACTGCTTCGATCCATTTCGTAAAGTAATCGGTGGCTGTTAAAATCCATCTATGTTGTCCTGAGGAAGGAGGATGGATTTCCCCGATGAAATCCAAACCCCACTGCTGGAAAGGGGCGCTTACCTCAATAGGCTTGAGTGGAAATGGTTGTAATTTCTGTCTTCCTTCGAAAATCTAGCACTCATGGAAGCCTTTGACTATCTTATAAACATCAGCAAACAATGTCGGCCAATAGTACCTAGCTCTCAAAATCTTATTGGCAGTTGTCTTCCAAAAATGATTACCGCCGCAATCACCTTTGTGGAAATCCTCCATTACCTTGTTCGCTTCTTCCTCCACCAAACAATTCAATAACACACCACCTGGATCCTTCCAATAAAGTGCAGAATTCAAAATACAAAATTTTGCAGCTTTCAGTTTCAAGGTCCTACCTTTGTTTCTAGTCATGCCGGGCGGTGATGACAAATTTTGAAGAACATAGACGATATCTGAATACCATGGGGAATCAACAAACATTTCCGATACCTGAAGTGGCGAATTCTCCTCATCTTCATCAGACATAGCAGCAATCAGATTTATGTCTAATGCATGCAAATTGGATTCAGCCATAAGTTTCGCCAGTCCCTATCCCTTGATAAGCTTTGTGGGCCTTATTTCCACATCATATTCCAGCAAAGCTGGGATCCACTTACCACGTCTTCCTTCCGAATCAGTCTGTACTAAAACATCTTTCACGACAGCGTTAGGAACATAAGCTAAAATATGGGAATGAAAAATGTATACCCGGAAATCCTTCAATGCCTTTACCAGTGCCAAAGCTTGCTTCTCAATGATGTTGTATTTCAGGGCTGCGTCTCTAATAGTTAGACTGAAAAATGCTATAGGCTTCTCATGTCCATCTCGTTTCTGCATTAACACATCTGCCATGGTATGTTCTTAAGCGAAGGAAAACAAAATGAAATCTTGTGTGTAATGCGGGTTGATTAACATCGGAGCTGAAGATAGTGCCAACTTCACCAAATTAAAGGACTTTACCGCATCTTCAGTCCACTTCACTTGGCTATCCTTTTTCAACATATTTTTTATTTCCCTCAAATGTTCAGCAAGGTTTGGGACAAAACGACGCAAAAAGTTCATCTTACCATTAAAAGACTGAATCTCTTTCTTGTTCCTAGGAGGGTCAATTTGTTGGATTGCCTCAACACGTGCCGGATCAATACGAATGCCATCTTTGGAAATAATGTGACCAAGTAACTTACCTTCATCCATGGCGAATAAGCTCTTTTTAGGATTAAGCGAGACACCATATTTTCTGCACTTCTGAAAGACAACCTTCAAGTGATACATATGCTCTTCATCTGAATTGGAAAACACCATCAAATCATCAAGGTATATAACAAGGAAAACATCTTTTTCATTCACAAAAGCCATGTCCATCGCTCGCTAGAAAGTTGCACCAGCATTCTTCAAACCAAATGGCATCTTGGCATAGTGAAATTTCCCCCACGGAGTAGTGAAGGCTGTTTTGTCGTGGTCGTCCTCATGAACCAAGATTTGGTTATATCCAGAATACCCGTCGAGTAGTGACATCCGAGATGCACCCACTACTCGCTGCAATATATGATCCATCTTAGGCAATGGATAATTGTCCTTCAATGACACCTTGTTCAAATTTCTGAAATCAATACACAATCTAATCTCACCTGTCTTTTTCCGCACTGGCACTAAGTTTGAAATCCAATTAGAAAATTCGATAGGAACAATGATTCCTACTTTATACAGTCTGTTTACCTCCTTCTCAATCGATGGCAGCAATTTTGGATTGATTCTTCTTAGCTTTTGTCTAAAAGGCTTCTGATTGGGCTTAATGGGGATAGTATGCTGAATGATATTGGTGTCATACGTCTTTAAATCTAAGTAATCCCAAGCGAAAGCATCAGAAAATGAAGACAACAAACTCACATATTTAGCTCTTACCTCTGGTGACAATGATTTGGATAATTTTACCATTTTGGGGTTTTCAGCTGTCCCAATATTTACATCCTCTACTCCTTTTTCAGTCAGTCGTAAAGTTAGCTTCTTGGCCACATCATCCTGATCGAAGAGTTCTTCTAAAGGTATCAAACCTTTAGGAATAATGTTATCTTTCAGCTGTAACACTTCCATTTGATTTACTTGAACATCATCACCATCATCATATTCCATATCGATTGAGGTATCTTTGAACTTACCTTTACTTTGCAGAAAATCATTAATCTCATCATCATCTTGGAAAAATTGCCAACATGTTTGATTATCCGGTACGGTAGGATGGTGCTTCACATGGATCTTGAATTTATTACTTGAATTCATTAGGATCTTCAAGTTACTTGCTACCTTAGCAAGTGCATCTGCAATTCTGTTTTGAATGCGAGGAATACAAGTCAAGGTATAATCTGAAAACTGCTTTAAAATATCAAGGACAACATTCCGGTAAGCCTGCATCTGTGGATGTTTCGTTTGATATTCACCCTTTACCTGATTAATCACCAATTCGGAGTCGCCATAGACCGCAATTCTCTTAGCATTCAGCTTTCTAAGAATCTTTAGGCCAGCAATCAGAGCTTTGTACTCAGCCTCATTGTTCGAACAATCAAATGCCAACTTGTAAGAACATACCCGTACATTGCTCGGTACCTTGTTAGGAGCGGAAAAAGGACTGCGTACCCAAATACCAATCCCAGCACCATCATTTCCCACTACACCATCAAAATCCATTGTCCATAGACCTTCTTCATCATCCTTTAAATGCTGAAATTGTGCTAGCTCTGTTTTTTCTGCTTGCTGTCCACTATCTTTAGCTGATTGCTCAACTGTGCTTTCCGGTAGCTACTTTTCTTTTTGCAAAATTTCTCTGAAATTCTCGGTAATCTCTGGAATATCTTCTGCTTGAACTAACTGACTATCTACATCATTAAAACTATTGGAAAACAAAACAAAGGACTCTAGATCTGTATGTACATAATTAAGCGGATGATTAACCAGTTTCTCCTTAGTGGTAATCATATACTTCATTTTTTGTTCCCGATACAAATTTCTCATTTGGCCAAACACGGGAATTGTCACATAGGAGAAATCTAACTGTAATGTCCCTTTCAATTTTGCTCCCGAAGATCTGGAAAGCAACATACCAAATCTCGGAGGAATGTCTGCTACAACAACATCCATCAAAACATTCTTTGTAGGAATCTGATCCAAACTTACAACCAAGTCTTTAATGAGCCCAATACATCTCACCCTGCTAGAATCAAATGAATAAAGATCATGGTACTTCCTAGTAATGTCTAAACCCAACTTCTCCATGATTGCTTTTGGCATAAGATTATGGGAAGCACCAGAATCGAACATGGCATTATGCAATACAAACTCATGCAATCGAAGACTGATATAAAAAGGAGGCACTTCACTGTCCGGAGAGTCACCATCTAAAGCTGGTCCAAATATCAGTTCCAGTTGATCATCTTCAATATTCACCATGTCAGACATGGGATCGAAATTCAAAATTCTAGAAACTTGACCTTTATAAGTGTTATTCCTCATTAATTCAGTCAAGGGGATGGATACCTTCAATTTTGAAATTTCATTCTCCAAACTAAAAGCTGAAGTATTTTCGATCTCTTTGGCTGGAACCTCTTTCTTTTCAACCTTCTCTCTTGATGTAATCGACTGATTTTATTTTTCTGTTGATGATGAATTAGTGACAGTAGGATCAAATACCTATTTTGCTTTCTTTTGTGCAACAGGTGAATCATTTTTAGGCGCTGAAACTTCCTTCCTCTTCTGAATTGGATTGACTGGTACATCTCTGTTTCTGAGAGAATATTGCTTCTGCTGAGCTGACAATGCATTCATGTAACCTCTCTGATACTCATCCGACTCCTCAAGGGCTGCATCATTAGCTAGGATAAAATCCTCATCTCTTTGTACCGCTGAACTTTCTGCATAATCATCATCTTCGGTGATATAAATGGGCAAATCATCAAGAGTAAAGAAATGATTTTCCTCCCCCACTACATCATCTTCATCATCCAAATCCTGAACAACAAAATTCTGCTGAAGAGGTGTCTTTACTTGCTGCTGGACTGGTGTTTCTTGTGCTCGCTGTTCTCGTTGCTTGATCCTGAATTGGGGCTGCTGCTGACCACGGAAGTTAGGATTCTGAATCTGCAGTTTGGGCTTATCAAGAGAGAGCCTTTCGAACATCTGTCCCATTTCGCGAAGTATCTGATCTGTAGATGTAGAAGCTTCCTCCTTTATCACAACTTTCTTCTCTGCTTTCAGCCTAGCTCTCTTATCATTCAAGTTTGCCTCAACACTCACGACAATCTTCTGCATGTCCTCTAAAGTAGGCGGATCTCTATCTCGTAATGAATAGGCCATCTCCAGATCAAAACCATCCAAGAATTTTAACAAATCTGACTTCTTAGAAGGCCTCAAGTCATCAGGAATTGCATTATAAACTGCATTAAATATGATAATATAGTCTTGGACGGACTCACCAGGATTGCGCTTGATCTTAGTATACTCAGAAGTGATTTGCAGCGGATCTTTTTTCATCTCCCACCGATCTAGAAACTGTCTCTGAAGCTCTTCCAATGTACTAATACTTCTGGGCTGTAAAGCTCTGAACCATTTACGTACCTCACCTCCAAAAGTTTGGACAAACAATCTCATGGAGACATTCTCTTCATCAATTTCATGCAGGTCCAAAAAGTCTGTCATTCTATCAATATGCTGCTGAGCGGGCACACTTTGAGGAGTACCATCAAAAAAAGGAATTTTAATCTGATAATCAGCGGGCATAGGATCCACATTTGCTAGCAAAGCAAGAGGTGCGAATCTAGCAGCCACGACTCTTGGTGGATTTATGATCTGTCTTGGAGAAACGGGTGGAGTGGGAGCAGTAGGTGTGCGAGGTGTATGTGGTGGAGATGGAGGAGGAACTACTGCTGATTGCTGATCAGATATCAATGGTTGTACACGAATGGTAGGAATAAAATAAGGTTCAGCGTGAACTTGTGAATCAGATGTAACTACTGATGGACCAAGAGTTTCAGAAGCGAACTCTATGAATTCAGGAATATTCGTTGCCACAATAGAGTTCTGAAGGTTC
Source organism: Pinus albicaulis (assembly GCA_034641835.2). NCBI lineage: Eukaryota > Viridiplantae > Streptophyta > Pinopsida > Pinales > Pinaceae > Pinus > Pinus albicaulis. Next base: position 20,087,448 of record CM076578.1, on the reverse strand, counting down.
AGAATGTAATTATCAATGGATCTATTGGCTTGTTCAATCTCAAGATACTTGATAAACTCAGGATTTATGACGGTAGAACTAGTAGCACTTTCAGATTTAGTTTCAAACAACGACAACTCGAACCGATCATCAAACTCAATATCTTCAATGAATTTAAATACAGTAGGATATGAATGAGATTTAAACAAAGGGACCATGGGACTTTCTCGACGGAAAATTCTTGGAATCAGGTTTGGATTCTCATACATGGAAGGTGGATTAGGATCGAGATTTGATCTAGTATGTCTTCTGGAAGCCAGTGTGTTGATCTATTCAAAAATCAAAGGACAAAACGATCTATTCAGCCTGTCAAATTCTAGACTCAATCATCCAAAAGTCCAGAACGATGTACTATACTGGGGTAACTCACAAGGCAAATGTCACATTCACAAGCTAAACCGGAGATCGACTGAAGCAACGTTTATCTACTTCCGCTAATGCATAGCAAAAGCGTTTCGAAAGCTACCTGGCATGACTTCAGACTCCGTATATAACTTATGAAGCAAATAACATCAACGAGCAAACCATTTTCTTCCCCAGTATGGTTTCCACTATGTTAGTTCCCAGATCCACCTTAGGCTGAAATAAGGCAGAAGAAGGACAACACCAAACCACGCTCAGCCTTGTAGCTAGCCCTACGAGGACAGGAGAGGGCTCTCTCCGGGTCAATCTCAATGAAAATATTCAAAGGGGCTTGAGATGAATAAAATAACAACTGATATTATGCTAGATAAACAAATAGGAGGGTTTGATTTTGGTTTTTTGGGGTTTTTGTTGGAAAAAGGGAAAAACAATTTTGGGCTTGGGGATGAGGCCAAATCCTGCAGAGTTCAAGTTGGAGCGAGGTAGGCAGCGGCTTTGATGTCGAGATCAAATGAATGGATTGAAAATAATGCTGAGGAGCTGAAGAGGGCAAGAGAATGCAAGGATCCTCTTAAAACTGACGAAGAACATAAAAAACTAAACAAAAGCTTAAGGCAGAGCACCAGCAAATCAATGAATTCTACCTCAAATACTCATTTGTTTAATTCAGAAGCATAGAGAACGATGGCATACATATAAAATTAATTAAACTTACAATAACATGAGAAGAACATCATCAAAACTCAGAAGCCACAAGGATCCCAACAAGTGCTGCAAAACTCTGGTCTTTCCTTTGCCAAAAACTGAAAATGGATATACAATGGAGTGCCAAACTTTTCCCAAGTATCCAACCCTGAAAATGTCTCAGAAAATACAATATATATACCAACCTAACCCCTTCCCATGCCTCTAGGGGTCGAGCTCATTCTTCTAGGAGCTGTTTCAACCAATTCTAAACATGGAGCTAAAATCTAGGCAGCCAAACAACTTGCCTCTATATGCTAGGAAACTGATCCATTAACTCAATTTTCACTTTTTAGTGAATGAATCCTCTAGAACAAGTAAAAACATGCCAAATTTACATCATGGTTACCAAATTACATCAAGAGAGATCAATCATCACATGAAAAAGTAAAACTAGTCAAAAGTGGGCGAATTTCTGAGCTGAACAGTGAAATTTGGGCAAAATTCCTCTGTGTCGTGCTCAATTCCCTATGCGTCGCACCAATTTGGAGGTGATTTTTAGGCACTTCCCGAAGTCACAATTGAGCTCATGATAGCTAGTTGGAAAGCCCTAGATATCTTCTATCCAACCCAAGTGGAAGTTTTCAATTTGGATGTCATATGCCCCTCCAAAACTGCAATTCCCAAGACTGGTTCCTGCTAGTGCAAAAAGTGGCAGAAAGGCCATTTTTGGAGTGTTTTTGGCCCTTTAGACAGCCCAGAATTTGATGAAATGCTTCGGCCATTCCTGAAAATACATAATATATCATGAAAAACCCAAAAATGCAAAGTTTTCCTCCAGAATATGTCCCAATCATAAGCGCGCGTCGGGAGGCGCGACGCATCGGGCGAAAAAACCTGTTTTGCAACCAAAATTTTCAAAATGACAAAATCTTCTCAAAATTTGCTGAAATTTGGAGTGAAGGTCTCCCATCATGTCTCATGCTCAGCCAAGGAAGCATCGGCCAATATTCGGAGTGGATCCGACCTCTTTCGACGTTTCAGTGCCTTTCTCAACCTTGCTTTCAGGATCTTCATTTTTGCTCTGCAAACGTGTGTACGGGCCCAATAGTGAGTCTTCATGTGTTTAAGCATGTCTTTGTCCCTATTGGCCTTCGCCAAGAGCTTCTCCAGATGGATTTTGACGTGCGTAAGGCAAGTCTCTCGCTCAAATGGTGTCATGTCACCTGGTCTCTTTCGGGGCAATGCACGGTCTTCACGGACTTGCCGCAACTCTATAAGTGTGTGCTGATCCTCCAGTTGTTTATTCCGCTGCTCCAAATAATGTATAACCCATTGAGCTCTCTGCAACTTCACGGTCAAAGTGTCAATCTCAACCTTTTGTTCCTGGATTATCTCATTCAGCTTTGAGCTAGGAGAACTGGCATCAACATCGATCAAAACAAAATCAGTATCATGGCCTCCCGAGGGGCCCTCATCGTGAATAGGCCTCTTGCCTCTACCCTGAACCTATACCTGTGCTGATGTTGAAGGCGAGACCCCTTCCACGCCATGTGGAGATAGTACTCGCGCTGCTGATGAAGATAACGAGACCCCTTCCACCCCTGGTGGAGATAGTACTCGTCGTGCCGCTACAAATAAGGCTTTGTGGCCTCTCTGATATGTCACATACAGTGGAGCACTGATAGGCTCAGTCTCAGGAACCTCAAACTGATGCGAAGGCTCTGCCTCATCATGAACAATCTCGGGAGGAGGCTAGGGCGCTACAAAGAAATCACAGGAAATGAACTCATCCCACGAGATGCCCTATAATCCAGGCTGATGCACTACAATGATTTTGATGAGCACATAATGATAGATACTGTTATGCTGCTGCTCCGGAGTCTTATTCTGCACAAGGATCGTCATCCGCTCTATGTTACGGTACATGAAATATGGAATTCTCATCATCCGCACTCTCGTGAAATGCATCAACAGGCGAATGTGATACGCATACAAGCGTGAAAAATGACCTTCAAAACTGAAGTATCTAATGATCACTTTCATCAATGGTGCATACTCTTCCTTCAGAAACCGGAATGGAAAAACCCTGCTCAACTGCCTCAAATATCCAGGTCTGATGTAAGGCTCATAATACGCTCTATCCAGCTGCTGTCGCTTATTCCACTCCTCACCAATGTTCGGTATCCCAGTCGCCTCAGAAATAGTCTCTGGTGTCAAAGTGAAGTTCACTCCAACAAGATTTACATGACCATTATGAAAATGTAGGACAAATAGGTGAGCTAACTCATGATGATGCTGAGTTTGGGCAATCATCTCACAATACTGGAAGCATGACTGATGCTGAAAACAATCCATTGCAAGCGGACAGGCCTGCAATTGGGTCAAAGAAGTAGGCTCCTCCCTGACATGCCTGCCACTTTTATGAGATCTTCTCGGCACATTAAGCTCGGTAGATGAATCACTGTCTTGCTCATATCCCTGCTCATATGGTGAATCTGTCTCTAACATGGTTCTGAAATGTGTTTGTCAACTGTATGCTTGGTTGGTTATAAAATGAGCAATTGGTGTATTTGTTTTAATGCCAAATGTGTCACATATATATGAGGGTGCTATAAGAAACATCACAGTGGGAAAAGGACTGTCAAATGAGTTTCAAGTGTGAAGACAGCCACTGTTTGAGGGACTTAGGAATCTGGGGATTTATAAGCAATGGGAATGAGTGATAATGAAAGGGGGATAGTTTAGGAACAAAAGTCAATGAATGGGAATATATAAATGAAATCAAAGACACAAAGCAGCCCTTGACTGTTATGGAAATTAGGTTTATCAATGGAGGGAAGTGAATGATAGGTTTTGGGAATTCATTGACATGGGAACAAAGGGTAAAAAGGGATATGGGACAGAAAGAATAGAAGCAAGACTGTTGTAACAATATGATAACAGTGATGGAATACAAATAAAATGGTGACAAATGGCAAGAATTTAGCACCAAAACACAATTTTCAAACTTCACACATAAACCCTAGGAGCAAATTTTGGTATAAACGTAGGGTTTGCTTTTCACCAATTAAAATCTTGATCTTCGGTCCCAAACACACCAAGCACGTCTTCAAATCAATGAGCAAAGAGTTTTTACTTGGAGCAAGAAATTTTTTTTTTTTTGAAAAATTGCAGAGCGTTGATGAATTTCGGGCTTGATGGCTCAATGCGCCACGTGCACACCCAGTGCGCCACGCTCTGTGGGTGTGTCGCGCCTGTGGAAAAAGACACTGTTAATTTCGGCCCAATGCGCCGCGTCGATTATGTGCGCCGCGCCTCTCTCCTATGTGTCGCGCTCAGTCTTTCAACACACAGTCACGGTTCAAAAACCCACAGTTTGTTCTTTGAACTCTAACTCGATTTCTCCTTTGAATTTTTTGAATATCTCTTACTGCAAATGGATATATGACTTTGAGAAAAATCTTATAGAGATGGTTTTTATTTTTACTTCTTCAAAACCCATGTTGTAATGTTTTTTTTTTTACCTTTGGCACTTTTCATTTAATTCAACTTCTGTCTTTTGTTTCCTCATGATTTTCTGAGCTTCGAACGATGAGATTGGTTGGTTTTTGCAGGGATGTTGGCGTTGATCTTTGGCAAAGGAGGACCAGAATCTGCAAGTGAAGAACTTCATGGTGGAAAGATACATCTTATTACAAAAATGAATTCGACAATTTCTTATTCAAAACAAAGTTTTGAACAAGAAATGTCCTTAAATATGTTTGATGATAAAATTTTGAACTGAGAACTTATTGGAAACCATCCTCATGGCCTGCGGGCACTGTTTGACATTTCAGAAAGACTAAACCCTAGACTCAAAAACTAAAAGACTCTTTTTGACCAAAATAACCATTTATGACTATGAATGACATGAAATGAACTTTGATGAAGTTTGAGGAATTTTGCCTAACCCAGCAGGTACAAACATGAGGGAACACGAGAGAACCAAACCCTTCCGTCAGTCAATGGCATGCCCCTAATGAAATGCAGATGAATGAGTGGAATGAGACACCTAAACAATGAAATGAAAATAGAGAAATGATCTCTGACAGAGGGCTGTAAAGACCGACTCTAACATACTATATCAAAAATGCCTATGCCAAATATGGCTAAGGGACCAAATAGGCGAGTGGAAAACCACTCCAAAGTAGCCCATAATTATATAATTTTGGACGATCTAGCTCAATATCCCACTGCCATGTTAGCTTTGGAAGTACTACAATATTTCCCAAAGAAAAGGAAATCCTTACTTTCTGCATTAGGTGTAATCAACCCTATTGATTCGCGCCTAATGGCTTTTTATTTAGATAAATCCACCCCTAGGATTCTTTCATTGGTTGCATTCCAGATACCGGTGTCAGTACAAAACATCGTTATCCACCATTGTATCATTGGCAAGGGTGCATCCACATGCATCATGTCAAAGAACATCTAGCATAAGTTAAGGTCTCCCAAACTGAAGCCATCAGACATCACACTTAGAGAATACGACGAGCGCCCTTCTTCTCCCATCGATCTCTATCAAAATGTCCCGGTTTGCTTGGCCGGAAAGACAGTCCTTATAGACATTTAGGTCATGGATGCTCAGATATATTACAATATACTCCTTGGGCGGAGTTATATGTATTCCATGTCTGCCATAGCATCCTTCGTCTTCTGAACCATGATGTTCCCCCATGAAAATCGCATCATTACTGTCAACCAATTTTCATATCATGAAAAACGACCCCTAACAAATGCCAATTTTGTTCTACCCTATGTAGACACATATACTGAGATGCTTACATGGTACCAATAATATGGTCCTAGCCAATTCAAACCATCATCCATCCTTGAATCATTCCTAGGAGATCCCCCTGTCATACCAGAATCATCAGTTGATATCACAGAGGCTTTGGTGTGCATGATGTCTACATCAAGCACTGAAGCCAGCTAGGAGATGAAGACAAGTAGTAATGACATGGAGGCCTCGGTCACGATGGCCTCTCTAGCCTACGTCGTCTCCCAAACTCCTTTCCCATACCCTCCATCTAGTTTTGTGTCACAAAAATTCTTGGCAACAACAGTATTTCCAAACGTATCTTTTTCAATACTAGTTTTGGTACTTAGTCCCACCTAGCACGATATGAGTCACAAACGTCACCTCTACAGGTTTAATCCCCCTCACTCCTCAGGAGTCCCTGCCTGTTCAAGAGACAGTCACAACCATACCATATAAGAAAATTCCTGTAACGAAACCAATTCTCATGACCAATAAAACCAATAAAAAGGGGAAGAAGGTAGAAAATCCCACCATACAATGGGAATTACAACCTTGCGACATAGTAGGCCACCCTACCCATATCTTCCCGAAGTTGGATGAACTAAAACCGCTCCTTATCTCCGAGGTAAATATCGCAGCAAAAAGTTCCCATAAAAAGGAACCAACCACCAAAAATAAAGGCAAGGAATTTCATACCAACCACGTATGCGCTATATGCGGAAATTATGGGCATTACACCCATCATTGCCCAGAAATACTGCGATACAGAGATGCCTTACATGCCTTGAAAAATCCTATCAAGAGTATCCCTCCATCCAGTCAAATGGGGAAGAACCTCACATTATATTATACATGTAGGAGGCATGGAAGTCACCAGAAAGACCCCGTTCATCCCCCCTCCTACTATCGAACATTGTGCACTCTGCAATGAACGAGATCATTTCATCACCGAATGCGCAACCCTAGAATTGTATCAACGATGGTATCCTGTTAACATAGTATACCGCCTTGACCTTCTAGCCATCCAGCATTCGTGTCAGGTATGCGGTGGGAATCACCCACTAAACCATTGTCACTACATCCCTCGATTTCAATTAGTGCTAACTATTTTACACATGGCCAAAGTTCGCCTCTCCCTAGAAGATGGCTCGGATATAGAATCCATGGATAGCTCAAAAATGTAGGAGGATGTGACAAGTAGATCCATCCTCTTCCTGTCAGCTGAAAAGCGGTCGATCCTGGAACCTTTAGTCACCCCCACCCTCCCTCCACAAAGAAGACCAACCTTTGCATTGTGTAACACACGCAACCATGTGGTCGCAAAATTCCCAGACCTAGAAGCGCTATGCTGCTGGTACCTGATCACGTCACCAAACAAACATGACGGGAATACCCAAGAATGACATTATTGTCTAGTATGTCAGGGAAACCATCATGATCAGTGCTGCACTTATATCCCTCGAGTTCACCCACTAATTGACGTCATTCACTCATTAGAGATGCACCATTGGGATATCATCAATCCAGAACTTAGAAAACATAATGGAAGTCACATTTCCCCAAGGCAGCCTACCCCATTTCCACACCAACACGTTAAGCAAGTTAGAAAGGCACTTCGACCTAGCAGGACCCATGTCCAGCCTAGGATGGCATGCGGTCTATGCGACATAATAGACCACTAGTTCAATCAGTGTAAAGAGATAAAGCACCTCACGAATATCTTTCGCATGGCCTCCTCCCTCCCTCAGAGGAATCTCTCTAACCAAGAGAAAATCCTACACTATTATTCTTGGATCTGCTCACATTTTCACCATACTATGAAATGTGAACACCTCCCCAAGCTTCGAGTGGCAAGAGCAGCATTAATTCTACACTTCCCAAAAGAGTTAGACCTACCCAAACAAAAAACTTAGAAATGGTAGCAGAGGATTCTCTCCCCTATGCATGATCCTTTCTAAGCATCCACTTCAGGAACAAAGAGTAGTGTTTGTTCTCATACAATCTACTCAATAGGCACAGTGGTAGCATGCACCATTTTCACTGGTCATAACCATGAACCAGAGAATTCCCATTAATGGAAACATTCAAGAACCTCTGCACCAGGCACAAATTCCAAATCCTGGAAAGTTCTCAGCCTAATGAGGAACCTAGCCTTGTTCCCACGCAAGCTACCACAATGGAAATTCCTCCCCCACCAAACTTCAATGACACGATACATCATATACGATTCATATCATCATGTATCAGAACCATGACTCGGGTTGTCCTCTCATCAGTCATAGGTGTCGAGTCAAATGTAACTGCAAGAGTCGTTCTGCCAATGACGGTGCAAACCCAATCCATATGCACCCTGTCGACCACGTCTAGGTCCACCACATTGACGATGGAATCTTTTTCATTTCTGTCGACCAGCTCCATTAGGACTAAACCTCTTCCTCATGGCCTTGCGCATACTCAATCCCCATTAGGATCCTTATTCCACTCAGATGAGGATATCCTTGAGGCCATGACGGAGCCAGATTATCCATGGGATGCAATGTATCACCGCTCATTTTTCTCCTTGAAAAAATGTTTAGCCCTAATAATACAACAAAACCAAGATATTTATGTGATTGAATCAAAAGATTTCCTTCCATCAGGGAAATTTTTTTGGTTCAAGAATCCCATTCTGGCGCCCGATGCGTTCGAAGAAGGAAACATGTCAAACATTTTTCCTACCATCAAGGTGAATATCTCTTGAAATATTGGAAAAGTCAAAGAAATATCACTGGGGGCAGCATGTTCACCAGAGGAGATAACCTCTTAAATCCAGTTGTTGCAGGAGTATGAAGATATCTTCACATGGGACTACTAAGAAATGTATGGGCTTAGTCCCACTATTGTAGAGCACCATATTGACATCTGGCCTAATGTACCACTAGTATGCTAGAAACAACATCAACTGCACCCATCCAAGGAAGAAGCAATAAAATGAGAAATCAATAAGCTTCAGAAAGTCGGGGTCATCTACCCCATCGATTATACATCTTGGGTTTCCAACCTGTGGAGTAAATTTCCCCTCGAACCCTCAAGAAAATACAAATATTGTAGGGAAAGGCCAACTTTCTGAGACATTTTGTCCTAGATTACGCCACTTGTGCTCAAATATTCCTTCGTCTCCTTCGTCAGGACATCCCGTTCAAATGGGATGATCAAGCCCAACAATCATTTTACGCACTGAAAGACACATTGTGTTCAGCACCACTGATGAATCCCCTAGACTACAACAAGGACTACATCTTGTATCTATCAGCATCTAAGACCGTGTTGGCCATAGTATTGATCCAGGAGGGCCCGGATGGGAAGGATCACGTAATTTATTACGTTAGAAAAACCTTATCAACCCACACATTAAGATATGAGCCTGAAGAAAAGAATACACTAGCATTAATTCACGAGTCCAAAAACTTCACCACTACATTATCTTAAGGACCACAACAGTCATCTCAAATATTAACCCATCAAATACCTTCTCACGCGTCGTTTAATGAACCATAAGTACGCCTGTTGTATAGTCATTATGCAATAATTCTACTTACAATTTCGCATACCCAAAAGCAAGAAGGCTTTAATCTTAGCTAAGTTCATCATGGACCTCCCAAGTCAGACCAAAGGATCACCGGTCAACGATTCGCTACCGAATGAATATCTCTTCCTAATAACAACCGATGACCCTTGGTACAAAGATATTCTCCTCTTTTTACAAACCCAAAAGTTCATACCCCACCTCACTCATGATGATCGTCGACGCATCCGCCACCAGGTCCCCCAATACCTCCTCATGGGAGATGTCTTATATTGACAGGGCATAAACACCATTTTACATCGATGCCTCACCCAAAAACAAGAAGAGCAAGCCCTTAATGAATACCATAGTGGAGCTTGTGGTGGCCACCTCTCCAGAATGGCCATCGCCCAAAAATTCTTGCGGGAAAGATATTTTTGCCCCACGTTATTTCGCGATTGCATTTCAGCAATAAAGAGGCATGAGCGATGTCAACTCTTCGCTCACAAGGCAAGATCCCCTCCTACCCCCCTACACCCCATCATCGTCGCTAGTCCCTTCTGTAAATGCGTAATCAACTTCATGACTTGCAACTCAGCATCGTCAGGAAATCACAAATACATTATTGTGATCATCGATTACTTCACCAAGTGGGCAGAATTTATGCCCACATACAACAACAACATAGAAACCATTGCATGATTTATGTTTAACCATGTCATTGCCCGGTTCGGTGTACCAAAGGATTTAGTCTCCGACCATGGAAAACACTTCGAAAATGAAATTTTCCAGGAGCTATCTCACCACCTTGGATTCACACATGAATTGGAGTCACCATAATACCCCCAATCCAAAAAACGGGTAGAAGTTGTAAATGAAGTACTCAAAACAATGTTACAGTGCATGGTGAATAACCACAAAACAAATTGGCATCACATGCTTTTCTCTACCCTGTGGGAATACCGCGCAGAAGTGAAAACATCAACAGGGTTCACACCTTTCCACTTGGTATATGGGGTCGAAGCCGTGATTCCCATAGACCGTGAGAGCCTTAATTTACACACTGCTATTGCACTCCTTGATGACACCCAACCTCTATAGCAATGCTTAGTACAACTAGAGTTCATCGACAAAAGTTGACAATCATCGCTCCAGCACAACGAGGCCCATAAAAAGTGAGTGAAAGCATCATTCAATCACAACATCACCCCTTGATCATTTGCCAAGGGGGAGTTAGTCCTCCGCTACGATGTCACAAAAGAAGCCCTAGAGCCAGGAAAGCTTGAAACCGTGTGGAAAGGACCCTATATCATAAAGCATTGTCTCCTAAAGGGGTCATACATCTTAATGGAGCCCGACGGAACATGCCTGAGCAACCCCGTCAATGGTCTTTCCCTCAAAATATTTTACCCATAAGGGCCAAGAGGGCTCAACCCTAGAGTTAGTGTGCACATAACAAAACTTTATTTTTGATCACAGACTTATCACAAAATCACTCTAGTGTCACAAATGGATTTTCAACCCAACCATTACTTTGGATTTTCTGATGGAGCATCATGATGGTCTCAAAATTTAGCAACAGAAGCCTGGGTCATCTACCACCTTGACTGATCACCATTCTTCACCAATGGATTATGCATTGGATCAGTGATAAACAATCAAGCAAAATATGACGTCATCACTAGGCTCATGTGGGACACCTTCAATCAAGGCATTTTCCACGTACATATCTACCTTGATTCCTAGTTAGTGGTTTCGCAATTAAACCAAGAGTTTGAGGTATGGGATTCCCATCTGTTTAGAAAATATTTGCGTGCAAATAGATTAAGTCATTAATTTGATCACATTACATTCACACATGTGCCAAGAAATCAAAACCAGACAACAGATCGCATAGCTAACCACATCCTAAACTAGAATGCATCTCGAATAAACCATCATACATAAAAACAAAAAACATAGATATCCATCAGCAATACACATCATCCATAAAAACATATAAAGATTGGACACACGATATAAAGCGACAAAAAATACACCTCTCATATATATATACCAAAAAACTGTATGTCTGAGTACAAATGATGAGTCATGTATCTAACCCACAGGTCAACCAAAAATACATATGCACATGTCATCAAAAATAAAGGAAACATCCTCATAACGGGTGCTTTCCCTATGTACAAAAATTCCCTAGGGTTGTGCCCCTCCAGATTGGGCACCTAGACCCATGGATGCTCTCAGTGACAGTACTGGGGAAGCTCTCAAAACTGAAGCCACCACGCAGTGCGGAGTCAGTCGATAGCCCCTCTCTCAGGCCATCAGTGTCTCTAACTAAACATCATCCAAATCATCAGCAAACCCATGGGTAGGCATACCTTGGGTTAGTTGGTCCACGCGGCCGCATGCATCCACCAAGTTAGTGGTCTGAACCTCTAAAGTGGCCATTTACTTTGCCATCTGTGCCATGTAGGGCTCTGTTGCCTCGGCGCGAGCGATCGTTGTAGCGCACTTAGTAGAAGCTGAACTGCTACCCTCTCCAGATGGGTCGGTCCCATCACCAGGAACTCCACCATGGGGCTGCATCGGACCTCCTCCCTGCCCCCCGGCTGGGGGCAGAGCTCCTCAAACCCTCCGAGGTGGATATTGTCCTACCAACCTATCTGTACGGTGCCCAACCTCGCCAACATCTGAAATAGTAACAAAACTATGTCAGTGTCATCATAATACACATATAAATCATAAATACTCCATAAATGTAGAATAAAACACAAATATCATACCTGATGTTCCCCATGCATATCCAGCAGGAAGACCCATATCCGGGTCTCCTCAGAAATCCATCCTGGCGTATGGATAAGGGAGGAACATCTGAGGGTTTTCCTCACAACAAGCCTTAGTGGTTGCGCTCCAATAACGCCCCACCGCTCCTTCCCCACCATGAGGCATCACCAGAGCCCATCTCCTCATGCGAGGGTCCCGATGACCCACCGCAGGCATAGCCACTACGGGCTGAAGCAACACCACTCTCTCGTAAATGATGCTACATAGGATTCTAACATAGGTGAATAGCTTAGATCCATCATGAACCTTTGATAAATGTGCCACCATCCCATCATAGCAGTGACAGGTAAAATCATAGAAGTGCCCAGCCCTCAACCAGCACAAGAAACCTATATGTGGCCTCGATGCCCTATGTGGAAACAAAAACTCTGTCAATCACACAATCACCACCAAAGCACATCGCCCAGCCAAATAAGCCACTGGCACTATCAAAATGCACCCCTCCCTGAGAGGCACCCCACCACAATAAATTTCGGCAAATCACCGAGGATCAATCCTCCCAGGAGTAAGTGGGCATGGGAGCGCCTCAACCTGAGGCAATAGCCCTATCACAAAATATATATCCATCTCCGGATGGATAGTCAAGTCATGTCCTCACAACACCATAATTCTATGCCCCCTCTTCCAGTAGCGGACCAGATAGCACAGTAACCAATCCTACAATCGCAGGAGGCCATTCTCAATAAAATTGAGAAGACTCCATCGTGCCAAATGCTAGCGAGGATTGGCATATTGTGCCATAGCCATCTAGAGGTCAGGCCATTCTCTCTCCCTCCAAATCATCCTATCACCAAACAGTCACACATTAGGGACATAAAAAACACCAAAAATTTGAAAATTTCCCCAAAATTTTTCCAAAAATAGCTTTGGCCTTTCAGCATGCCTGTTTCTCAAATAGGCGCATTGAGCACACGCCTGTATTTCAGAAAATTATGGAGGTCGTGCGTACAAATAAATGACAGAAGTGAAATTTGCGCGCAAAGCTGAGATTTCGCGCATGTACCTTGATCACCCGCGCGATCAAGGTAAAAAATTTCTTGGGTTCACCTGCCTAGTCACACTGAAAAAATTAAATGCAGGATGTTATGGGGCCTACCTAGCTCTAGTAGTGAAATTCCAAGGTGAATAGGCTAACTGCAATGGCAATAAAAGCTTAGCAACAACCTTTGACCTCTCAAACTCTCAAACAATCAAATGTCGCAAATGAGTTGAAATGAGCCATATTGGCCTAATGTCGCCCTTTTCAAATTATTTTAAGGACCATAACGAGAGATTAGAGGACCCAATTGCATAACCGAAAGAAACACACTGATCAAAACCTCATAACACCCAAAGGAGGCTCCCCACATTCACACCTCCGAAAAAATAAATTTTCAGTCCTGACAAGTATTGTACGACACAACAAATCATCCATTTCCCCATGCACCGAAGGTCCCAGAGAAGGTATCATTCTATACCTAGCATGATAGAGTCCCAAAAAAACTCTTCATATTCTGACATCATTTCTCAATAAGAAATCAACCATAGGTTCCAAACACCCGACCATGTTTATCATCTCCCCACCTTGCATGTGATAAACATCCTTGTTGGTCGATAGAGCCTCCCCTCCATGGCGTCTGTCACTCAAAGTAGACCATGCATCAGAAAATCATGACGCCATGTCCATACCACCTTAGTCTAGGAAGCACTTCATTTCCATTCATCAACCATGCATCAAGTCAATTTTTCTCATATCGAAATAAAACCCCTTTCCCAAGCTACCATTTCTTGCAAGAAGATCGAATACGCACAACTGCATCTCGCATTTGGCCTACCATCCCTCCATTAGCATAGCCCATCTACGATATTTTCCATCCGATTCATCATACCCACATAAGAGATCAACCAATGGGGCCCCCGCCCTCAGAAAAAAAAACCCTCTTCATATCATCAGTGAACGAGCATTTTCATGTTTTTGGGGCACCCGTATCTATGTTTTGTACAATCCAATTCCGTTTTTTCATTATTTTGGCAAGTTTACAAAGATATCAAATGAAGAATAGTCCCCCCACTCATCCATCCATTTTTCTCCCATGTCAGGAGTCCATAGTCACCCTTGATCAAAGCATCACACCTTCCACACAAAGTCACCACGACATTCATAACCAACATATACCCACCCTGGACGTCCTACCAACTCCAGGGATTTCCTCCTCAGAAATAGTTATGACTACCGCCAAACTGCTTTTTTGTGCTCTAACCTTGGGTCACTGAACTCCCATCATCATATTTCAGACACCCCTCACCATCATGCCTATGTTAAACCTATCAAATCATAGACCCTAGTCCCTTGCATTAGTAGCTCTCTCGTTTAGTTCAGGCTTCCTTTTTGTTGAATTCAACACCCATTCTCCAAAAAGGAAGCAATACCTTGGATGGCTCCTCACCACAATAAGGGCATCCTTGGATGGAACTGTGGGAATCATCATTTCCCATAGATTTCATCAACCCTCCTAACATTCGACTACAACAGAAGCTTTCATGTCAAGATGGTATCGTACTTTACAACCATTGCACTTTGCTCAGATTCGTCAAAGACTCGTGCCATTATAAGCATCTCTTTCAGCAATTCTTACACGGGAAGGTCCCAGTCATACACCCATGCGTACAATGAGCATTTATATGCCATACAAAGATTACGCATGTGGGAACCACATTCAACCTATGGTCAAAGAAAAAATGCCCCTGAGGGCATCAAAAATTGTCATCATCAACCAAATAAGTAGATCGAACCTTTATCTCTCAAATAGATTTGTTTAGCTAGCCAAAGTATTACGATCATGGGACATGCCTGCCTCATAGAAAAATTGTATTTATTGAATCATACTATTTCTTGCAGGTTTCCAACAGAACATGGTCATATTCTACCCACTGTAAGGGGTTTCCAACCTTGGCCTCTACGCAGGACTCTCTCTCTCTCAACACAGGTGACACATAAAAGAAACTATAATTTATTTGGGCTATACAGTTCTTCCTAGACCTCAAACATTAGGGGGCAACTGTTATCACTAGAAAATTGGACAAGCAAAATGACAGTATTAAATGTCAAACAGAAAGATTTATAGGGCTGAGGAACATTAGAGGATCTAAAATTTTTTAAAAATATCTAAGTTCAAGAGGAAAAAATAAAATGTGCCTTGTGTGCATTTTTCTTCGATAGGTGTGCTGGTCTGCGCGTATTTCCCTCAAAAATCTGCATGGTCTTGGGAGTGGCAGAAGTCACCATCTCGGACCACTTGACACACTTCAAGAAATGATCCTCCACTTGAGGTTGCCCAAGGACAGCCGCCTAAGCCACCTTGGGACCTCAAGTGAGCACACAAAGGAATCAGGTAGCCACACAAAGGAATCAAATCTCTCTCTTGGGTCACCATCCACAAGTGTACCAAGAGAGGGATGAAGGATTTGAATTTTCCTATAAATTTCCACCATGAGAAGAACAAAAGGAGAACACATTGTTATGCTGGCCAAATCGCCCATGAGCAAACCAGCAGTTTGTAATCCAAAGAAGCAGTAGAGTTAGAGGATTTAGTTTTTGGCCACCCAACAACTTCAATCCCTTTGGAGAAGAGAGAGGCATTGCGACATCAGCTCAAGGGTAAAAAAATTCCTTTCACTGGGTCTTATAACTCCATAGTTCTAAGGATCCTTTGGCAAGTATGTTGTTATCAAAAAATTTCACCTGATAGGCTGCTAATCAGATAATCTCATGTAACTATTTCAAACCAATATTGTGACTGAAGCTTAGCCTCTTCAGTGTGAGAGGACTCTCTCAAAGGGTTAATGATATTGAATAAAGATGTATTCAGATGGCTAACTCTGTTTGGGAAAAAACTTGCTTATGATGAGTGTAGGTTGAAAATAGTATCAATATGCAAAAATTGGGCATATGGAGTCAACACTTTTAGTGATTCAGTAACGAGTTCACTTGACATGGAAGCTGAGGCAGGTAAGAGTTTTTAGCAATAGTACACACACACACATGAAACGGGAAAATACAGAGTCAATTCATCGATAAAGGAAGTCAGAGCATTACATGAATGAATTCTGAGTATTATAAATGAAAAACACTGCAAATGGGACACATAAAAGATATATATAAGATATATAAGCACTCAAAATTCAATCAGAATCTCAAGTTGGTCAAGAAACAAATCTTTGTATTGCTGAAACAGTCAAATTACATAAAGTTGTATTTTTGCCAAAAAATCTCCAACACTTGACAAATTCGACTCTATGGCCTTTAATAGACTTGTTACATCATGAGATGATCTGCCTCCTGGCTATATTCATCAAATATTTTGCCTAATGACACATTGCATAACCATAAAACATCTCCTTAATGACAAAAAGAAATTTATCCTTGTTATAGCATCATTTTTCACCCTCAGGTGATTCATGATTGTATTTATGGCTTTGGGCACCCATTCCTACAGACTTGAACAAATTCATTAAAAAACAGTGTTAAAATTCCCATACGTGGGTATGCCTAGACTTTTCCGCGTGTATACGCGAGTCCACATGTACTTTTCCGCGTATGCAATTAAAACCATTAAAATATATATAAAATTCCCTATTTTCGGGTTGGGTTGATGGTTACTCTAGTAGTTCAACCACCCCAGCACGTGGCCAACTGTTTCCAACTGATTGAAACTACTTTGAGGGAGTATAAAAGCTCCTCATGTGCATGGCCTAAGGGAGAGAGAAATTTTATAGACATTATACTCTGTTGTAATCCCAATTCAAGTCTGAATTCCCGTGCCTCCTGCACTTTCCCAGATTTATACAGGAAACCCTTGTTTCCTCGAGATGTTCATCCGTTTATATGCCATCTCGAGTGCACAAGTCTTGAAAGTTTCTTAGCGAGGCAAGGGCAGGACGGATCCGGATGACGGTCTGCTCGAATATCATGGAAGGATTCAAGTGATCTCTCCACTCTTTATTTCTGTACATGTTGTTCGTAATAATGAAGAACCATCTTGTTCCTGAAATTCTGTGTTAGTATCTATTTGCATATGTGAAAATATTGATTATTAAGCAGTTATTATCGTTTATATCATATTTCACATGGATTACACTAACGTTTAGGAGAAATATATGTTGTACAACTAGGTTTCCGTGCATGTTCCTTCTTGTTTTCCAGGTTGGAAAGGAAGAAGGGTTGCTGGGGGTTTGGACCCCGCGGGATCTACATCAAATGTAGGACTACGGGTGAGTTCTGCTATCGTTGTTATTTGGTCTTTAGCATTCAAGTGTGGTTTTGTGTGAGTCCTTCTGAATAGCATGCCCTGATCTGTGGAGGTTTTGACCCAACAAACCTCTAGGGTGATTTTTCCCGAAATAGAACTGGCGACTCCGCTGGGGACCGCATTTTTGTGATTCCCCTGTTCGGTGGTTTCAGCTGTTTGATAGGTTTCCAATAGTTTTAACTTTTATTTCCAGTCCAGTTAACTCTTTCTCAGTCAGACTAAAGACCTGGTTCCTCATCCAGGCGTGATCTTTTTTATTTTTGATTATTTACCTTTTCATACGTGGGTTTTTCTGTAAATAGACACGTATACACGTATTTTTTGTTAAAGGGAGGCACGTATACACGGGTTTCCTTTAGCACAGTCGCATATGCATGCTTGTTTCCAAACTTTCAAGTAGCGTATGCCTGGGTGAATTTTGAAATTTTAGATTTCTTGGCTTTTTAGTCCTGTCTGCCTATGGAGACATGTTCCTGCAGTGTCTTTGTGTCCTCTGGATTGTGTAGAAAGTGGTCTTTGGTCTTTTCTCTCTCTTTTTTGGTTGAAAATTAGCTTATCTGGAAAATCTTGTTTCTTGTGCTTGCATTTCTAGTTCGAGTACCAAGATCTCTTCCTGGGGATTCTTGGATGTTCTGCTTTATCAGAAAAGAGAGCCTCTGCTCATTTACTCTTTCCTACCTTTGTGTCTTGCTTTGCACTTCGATTTTTGCCCATTTCTTGGTTGGTTTTCCTGAGTTAAGTTGACTAGGTCTTGTTGCAATTTTTGAAGAGTCTTTCTTGGTTCTTTGAAGTTTTTGTTTGCTGCAAGGTTGTACTACTCTTCTAGGCTGAGTTTCTCAGTTTCTTGTCTTCTTTTGCTCATATAAATCTTGCTACTAGCTAGCCCTATAAGATTTGGAGCATTTTTGAAGTTTTTTTCTTGAAATTCAGAGTTGTTTGGCTTGGGATTTGATAGTCTTTCTTGGTCTTTTCGAACTCTTCTTTTTATAAAATTCAAAAGCTCAAAAAACATTTTGTTTGGTCATTTTCTTTTTTCTTTTGCATTTTTTTTTTCATTTCATTATATCTTTTGAAGCTTTGTTGAGATTTCTTGCCTTTGGTTTTTGACTTGATTTTGGAAAGGAATTGTCATTGGTTTCTTCCTCTCGTTTCAAGAGTTTTTGGTGTCTTTGTATTAAGAGTTTCTGATTTTGGGAACTAGCTTTCTGGACAACCAAAAAGAGATAAAACTAAAGGATCTTTGGAAAATTTCTCTCTACTTTAGGAGATTTTTCATCTTAAGAATTTGCATGCTCTTAGTGATTTGCATCAGGTGCACTTAAGCATTTAGTCATTTTCATAGTTTTTGTGAGTGTGAAGTTTGTTATCTGAAAAGAAAAATAAAAGTTTTTAGTCTTGTAGAACCTGTGTAGAAGTTGCTTTTCATCGAAAGAAAATTACTGCATTTGCATGTAGTTTGGTTCTTATTAATTTCTTTTCTGCATCAAAACACCACAATTTTCATTTCCGTATCCCTTTGACTTAACATAACATCCAATTAAAATAAGCGATATAATTTAAAAGCAACTAGCAAGTTTTTTAAGTGTCATACACCAACTAGCTAGGTTGTAGGGCCTTGGATTAGGTGAGTGGAGAGTTAAATCTCCAACGCTGCTAAGAAAAAACATAGAAGTTGATTAATTGAGTGAAATCCAACTCCGTTGGGTGGACCGAGAAAGCTCTCCTCCAAAGAGTCAAGCGCGAGGGGAAATGAAGGCTGCGAAGAGAGATACCCCCTCTCTGATTTGCTGAATCTGACCTCAAGACCGTTCTGCCAGGCTTCTGACACAGATTGGTCCCATAGTTGCCACTCCTAGGTTCCACATAGGTGACTGCGGGGGGGAATACCCGTGGTACCTGAGGTAGACGTGGTATCACTTTCAGCAGTACTTCTGGGGGGCGCCCTTCTGAAGCTTGGGTACTTGTGCCAGCAAAGGCTGTCGTTAGGAGGTCGACGTAACTGTTTTTGTTACCTTCCCTAGTAGGCCTGGGTCGTAATTATCCCAGACTACTTTCGGGAGGTCCTATATTTCATTTTCTTGTATTTTGGTGTCCAGTCCTAATCACCCGGAGTGGAAATACCTGAAGGCTGTTTGCTTGACTGTATCTCAGGGATTATTTTTTGTAGTGAGTGCTCTTTGCTCCTAGCTTGCTTAGCTTTATAATTTTTTTGAGTCTAATTAAAATCTGTTAAAGTGGCTGATCAAGTGCCTCGTCGATCGAGGAGAATCCGGGGGTTATCCCCCGAGAGTCTAGAGCCTTCTTCAAGAAGGCATAGGATTGATTTAGCATTTGGGTACCACCCTGTGGAATCTGACGCAGTGGAGAGAGATCCTCCACAAGGGTCTAAAGGTTTTGTAGCTGATTCTGGTGTTGGTTTTGAGAGGAGCGCTCTGCTCACCTCGCGAGTATTATTTTCGCAGGAAGAAGAAGTACAGGTAGAGGAAGTGTCTGAACCCCCTGAGTCACTTCCATCTCCTCTTCCTCCTGATTATCCGTTCGTTGTTGAATACATCGGACCTGAGTCAAAGAGACCGGAAGATCCTCCTTATTATACATACCTTTCGATGGCCACGACTAGGAACGCGGCTTCTGCTGTGAGTGCTGCAGGCAATCAGACTCCTACTTCTGTTGAAGGAGGGGGCACTATTGCTGTATCTTCAATTGCTTCTAGTGATGCTGTGTTTGGCTCTGGTTTCACCCAAGCACATGCTTCCCAATCTGGTCCCTTCTATTTTGGAATGCCCACTAGTGGGATTCCTCTTTTTTCCTTTTCGGCTACTACAGCTGGATCTACACCCATGTCCTCCATGGCTAGTGGATCAGCTTCTTTTCAAGGGTTCCCCTTCCGAACTGGACATGTTCCTAGATCGAATCCTTCTTTAAAGTCCTTTCCGTTTACTTCTCAGACCCAGAGTTTCAGCCCTTGGTCTGGAGGTCAGAACTCGACTACTTTTACAGGATGGAACCCTGTATTTACTACAGCGGGGGCAGGGAATCAGTTTTACACTGGTCACCAAGGGAATGCTTTTCTCCCTTCATCGAGTGCTTATCAAACATTTTCCCCTCTTTCTAATGCCTAGAAACCCTATCAGGGGCTTTCCTCTTCATTTAATACTTTAGGAGGGGGAACTGGTCCGGCCCTTGCTAACTCTGTGTTGGGAGGAGGTTCTTCTCCTTTTTCTATGAGTTATTTTTGGAAACCTGGTGCCTCATCTAATCCAGGGTATTATTTCCAGAAGGTTGGGAATTCATCCTATCAAGGATGGAATCCTCAGGCTCCACCTCGTTTACCTTTTCTGGCAACGTTAAACTTGCCAGATCTATCGAAATTGATGAATGATCCGATTCGGTACAGTCCGGGGTGGCCTCTGGTCCCGACCAAACTACCTTCAGACATTCCAAAGTTTGAAGGCAAGAATGGAGAGGATCCGGCTGATCACATCACCACGTTCCATTTATGGTGTTCTTCTAACTCCCTGATCGATGATTCGATTAGGTTGAGATTGTTTCAACTCACCATAACTGGAAACGCTGCCAAATGGTATATTGAGCTAATTGGGGGTAGTTTTGCTACATTTGGACAACTGGCTGTTACATTTGTAAATCATTTCCAGTTGCCTGTATGTTATGACACTGGGACTGAACTCCTAGCTAATTTTAAGCAGGATGACGCAACCCACATTTCTGATCACATTCAGGAATGGCGGAGAAGGAAGAGGTTTATTAAAGCTCATATTCCAGGAAAATTCCTTTTGGAATGGTTTTTGAAATCTATGCAGTCAGAAATTTCTAAATATGTATCTTGTCTGGGGTATTTTCTGAGGAATAGGCCATTTTTAGGGCCCAGTAGTTGGACTGATATTTTCTCAGTGTGGGGTCCTCCATAAATATTTTCCCAATGCTCCTCAATCCAAATTAGATTTATCCAAAACTAAGCCTGGTCCTCATGGTGATGGACTTATTGGGTCGATCAATAGTTGTGTAGCTAGCCTGCTTACTCAATTGCAACAGTTGTCTATACAATCTGCTCCTTCTAGTCAAGATGTGCCTGCTGAGTCATCGCCTTCACAATCTTTGTCGATAAATGCTATCCAAACTTCTGATCCCAAAGGAAATCAACAATCCGAAGGGAAGAAGAAGGGATGGAATAATAAGAAAAAGGGAAAGAATGGGAAGGGTAATGCAAATAAAACTAATGAGCATGTTGGTGAGGGTCCAAAGGATAAAAAGAAAGTGAAGTTTCCATGCAAGTTATGTACTGGAGACCATCTTACACACCTTTTCCCTAAAATTCAGGATGCGCAGCGCTTGTTAGCTCAGCAGGGTTCTTATAGTTCCCAGGCTGTGTTGAAAAACCCTTTTCCCCAAGGGCAACAACTATTTTTTGGCGCAAATCAAAATCCTGGGGCTTCCTCTGGGGGCACCCAGGAAGGTGAAATTCCATCGAACATATTCATGATGAGTGCTCACGTGGATGTCGCTACGAGGTCCCATGATTATGGCGGAGAAGAGTCTTCGAAAGCTAAGGATACTCCTGATGCTACTGAGCCGCTTCACATTACGAGGCCTACTGTTGAGCCTATACCTCGGATGCCCAAAGCATCTACTAAGCGTTCGATGATTAATCCAAATGCTAGGGCTACCCAGAACTACTCTATTGTGGAAGATCTGGCACAGAGTCCTTGTGCCATGTCGGCTTTAGAGGTGCTCCAGTCTTGTCCGGCTCAGCGCAGTGCTTTGCTCACTGCCATTGGGGCTATTGATCCGAAAAATTCTCTTCTGATTACATTTGATATGACTAATTTTAAGAAGAGACTCCCCCATCATATGGCTTTTCATATTAAATCATGATACCGGAAGTGCAATATCTTTCAGACGGTTGTTGATGAGGGTGCTTCCACATGCGTGATGTCTCTCACATGTTGAAAGACGATTGGATCTCCCAAAGCTGTTCCATCTACCACTCTTATGACTACGTTTGATGGTCATTCTCATAGACCAAATGGTATTGTCCTAGCTTTGCCTATCTGTGTTGGGGGAAAAACTATGAATATAGAGGTTGAGGTAGTTGATGCAAGCTTGGACTACAACCTTCTGTTGGGGAGAAACTGGATTTATGAGATGGATGCCATTGAATCCTCATTATTTCGGATTATTTGTTTCCCTCACGAAGGGAGGATTGTTACAGTGGACCAACTGGACTGTCCTCTTGTAGACCCGAATGAGTCTACTGACTCATCTGCTCCAAAGTTGGATAATACTACGGCTCCTGTTGGGAATTTAGGGGTTGGAATGTATTCTTGCTTGATGGGTACTTTCGATATTCCTCCTCCTACAGTTCATATAAATGCAATTTCATCCTCCAAGGCCCCTCTTCGAAGAGAGTTCTTCAGAACTCATTATTTTTCGGACCCTTGGACCTTACCTTCCCCTACTACCACATTAGCGGAAGGTCAAGTGGGTGGAATGGCATTTCCAATGTCTGCAGCTGAGATTGCTTATCAGTCTATTGTTGACTCTACAGAATCCATCCCAGCTCCTCTTTCACCAGAAGAGTTGGATGGAGATGTGGCTCCGGCTTGGACACTTAGTTCTTCTTCTGCCCAGGATTGCCTTGATACCACTCTTCCATCTGAAGAGGCCATCCTGGAAGCTATGACTGGTATAGATAGACTGTGGGATGATTTGCATCATCGGTCTTACTTTTTACCTGATTTGAGCGAAGTTGAAATGAGTTTTCCAAGTCCTCCGTCTCCTGGTCCTGTTCACCCAGTCCTGAACCCTTTGGCACCAACGCAGGTTTATGCTGAAGGGAACATGGCTGTGATTTCTCCTACTATCCCGATGAACATTTCCAGGGATCCCAATATTATTGAGAATGTCTTCATCGGAGCTGAATGTTCCCGTGAAGAGATTCAGATTTACACCGAGCTCTTTAAAGAGTATAGGGATGTATTCACTTGGTCTTATGAGGAAATGCCTGGTATAGATCCATCTATTGTCCAGCATGAGATCAAGACTTATGAAAATGCTAAGCCTGTGAGGCAAAAAATTCGTCCGGTCAATCCTAGGAAGTCAGCAGCTATCAAAGCTGAGGTGGAGAAGCTGCTTAAGGCGGGATTCATTTTCCCTATTCCTTTGACTGAATGGGTTTCAAACCCTGTTCCTGTAGATAAAAAAGAAGGAACAATTCGAGTTTGCATTGATTTCAGAGACCTCAATAAAGCATGTCCTAAAGATAATTACCCCACACCATTTGTCGATTAGATCATTGACGAGTGTGCTGGTAATGAGATTTTCTCCTTCATGGATGGTTTCTCTGGATATAATGAGATTATTGTCCATCCTGAAGATCAGCATAAGACTGCCTTTATTTGTCCCTGGGGTACTTTTGCATACAAGAAGATGCCTTTTGGTCTTAAAAATGCTGGGGCTATGTTTCAGCGGGTCATGTCATATGCCTTCCACGACATCAAAAATATTATCGAGGCATATTTGGATGATTTAGCTGCTCATTCTCGAAAGAGGATGGATCATCCTGCTCACCTCCATCAAATATTTGAACGATGTCATTTCTATAAGATTAGGTTGAATCCGAACAAGTGCGTTTTCGCAGTTACATCTGGTCGATTATTGGGATTCATTATGTCTAGGAAAGGGATTAGGGTAGATCCCTTCAAGGTTGAGGCAATACTTCGGTTGCCTCCCCCGTCCTCTATTCGTCAACTTCAAAGTCTACAAGGAAAGTCTAATTTTCTTTAGAGATTTATCGTAAATTATGCTGAAGTTACCAAGGGATTTATGAGATTGTTGAAGAAGGGAGTTCCTTTTCTTTGGGATGACTTCGCTCAACGCTCATTCAATGCTTTGAAAAAAGCATTGACCTCTGATCCTTTATTGATTCCACCTGATTATAGCAGGGATTTCCTTTTGTATCTTGCAGCAGCAGAATCTACTATTGGTATGGTTCTGGTTCAAGAAGATGATGCTCTTGCAGAGCATGTTATATACTATCTTAGTCGAGGATTGGTAGGACCTGAACTCCATTACACTCCGATAGAAAAGTTAGCTTTAGCAGCAGTTTATGCTGTGCAGCGACTCTAGCATTACATTATTCTACGAAAAACTTATGTCTTGGCAGCAACCAATCCATTTCAGTTTGTCCTCATTAGGCGAGTGATTGGGGGCAAATACAATAGATGGATTGTGATTTTGCAAGAATTTGATCTTGAGTTTATGTCTGCCAAGTCCAAGAAATCATTGGTTTTCGCAGAATTGATCTCCGAGTTGCCCTGTGAGGAAGAAATGATCTATGATGAATCCTTCCTGGATGAACATTTGTTTCTTATCTCTCCACAGGATCCTTGGTATGGAGATATAATTGTGTATCTTCAGACTGCAAAGTTTCCCTCTACTTTTTCGAAAGATGAGCGCCGAAGTTGCGTCACTTGGCTAAGAATTACTTGATTCTTAGTGATGCTTTATACTGTCGAGGGGTTGATTCAATCCTGAGACGTTGCTTAACTCTCGAAGAAGCTGAGGCTATGCTGAATGATTGCCACAGTGGAGCTTGTGGTGGTCATTTATCTGGGCTTGCTACAACCCAAAAGATCTTGCGTGCTGGGTACTTTTGGCCTTCGATTTTCAAGGATTGTATGGAGTCGGTCAAAAAGTGTCATCCGTGTCAAGTTTATACTCGAAAAATGCGCGTTCATCCAGCTCCGTTTTTTCCAGTCATTACTGTCGGTCCTTTTACAAAGTGGGGTATTGATTATACTACTTGTAACCCGCCTTCGGCTAAAGGTCACAAGTACATTATTGTAGCAGTAGACTACTTTACGAAGTGGGTCGAGGCTATGCCTACTTTTGGGAATGATGGTGACACTGCAGCTCTTTTCCTTTTCAACCAGGTTATCGCTCGTTTTGGTATTCCTAGAGAGATTGTCACTAACCATGGCAGTCATTTTCAGAATAGTATGATGGCAGATTTGGCTCTCAAATTGGGTTTCCGGCAGGAGCATTCATCTCCATATTATCCTCAAGCTAATGGGCAAGTGGAAGCCGTGAATAAATCCTTGAAGACAATTCTTCAAAGGACAATTGATAAAGCTAGATCCAACTGGAATATTATGCTATATCCTGCACTTTGGGCATACAGGATGTCAGTGAAAACTGCAACTGGCTTTACTCCGTTTCAGCTAGTGCACGGGTTGGAATCCGTATTTCCCATTGAATGTGAGATTCCTTCTCTTAAGTTAGTTGTTGAACTTCTTCTTCACACTTCTGGTCTTGAAGAACGGCTCCTTCATCTGGAACATCTCGATGAGCAGCGTCGGGATGCCGCCACGATGAATGAGGCGCATAAAAACCGAGTTAAAGCTCAGTACAATAAGGCGGTCAAACCTAGGGTTTTTTCGGAAGGTGACCTTGTTTTGATCTATGCCCAAGAAAAAGCTACCCTGGGGGCAGGAAAATTTAAGTCTATGTGGTATGGCCCCTTCATCGTTAAAACAGTCCTTAAGAAAGGGGCATATACCTTGGTTGATTTTGAAGGGAACAAGTTGCCGGAGCCCGGAAATGGGCTCTATTTGAAGAAGTATTATGCCTAGGCTTCGGCCTGGCATTTTTGCTTTCATATATAGTAGTTTTTCTTTGTACATATATGGTTGATTTTCGATCTTTGATGAGATGGTGATGTTTTTTGATCTGCTTTGGCAGGTTGAGTCGGATTTCATGAGTCATTTTGGTTTCACTAATGGTGCTAGTAGACACACCCAGAACTTAGCTTCCGCGGCTTGGGTGCTTCATTATCCATCCGGTCAGCTGTTAGTGTCAAGAGGGGTCTGCATTGGTCCTGCTTCCAATAACATAGCAGAATACACTGCAGTTTTTTATCTACTCTCGGAGGCAATATCTTTGGGTGTTGATTCGTTGGTATTTTTCTTGGACTCTTAGCTGGTGGTGTCGCAGTTGAACAATACTTATCGAGTTCGAGATCCATTTTTATTCCGGTTGTTCTTGAGGGTACATTTGTTACAAAGATCATTTCAATTTTTAACTTTCATTCATATTCCTCGAGCTGACAATTGGATGGCAGACTCATTAGCTAATCAAGAAATTGATTGGCATATTAATCATTCCATACAATAAAATTTAATCATCAAAAACATCATACATTTTGATACATTTGTCACACCACATCAAACATTGTTGTATATATATCATCAGAGTGTTCAAAAAACTATACAAAATTTGGATCCATAAGTCATACAAAAAATTGGGCTTATGCCCGATCATGTTCAGTCTCAAAATAATATATAGTCATCTGATACATCATATCTATCTACTCCTGAGGTCCCTGCCCAGAAGTTGTCTTCCTATAGAACACGATCGCGGTGGCAACTCGGCGGAATAACCGTACCCAGTCTCGGGGCACTCCTACCACCCGTCTCTGGATGGCTTCAGGCAGATCTTCCACTGTAGCCATAGGTACTTGGCGGGTTAATCCCTCCAAGTTCCTCTGTACAGCCTGGAGGGTCCTGTCTGAATCTACTGTATCCGCTTCGCCCCTGTGACGCTTATTTTGCGGGAAACCCTCAGGTCGAACTGGTCCAATATCTGTATCATGATCATTTTTTAAATTGTAAGTCATTATGAATCCAATCAAAAACATGTTTGTTTTCCATTTTTTCATACTTGAAAAAATCCAAAAAAAATTATATAAGTCAAAAAATTGCAAACTTGCCGACTGTGCCCCATGCTGCGCCTGGTGGAAGGACAAGATCTGGATCGCCACAAAAGTCCATCCTGGCATAGGGATAGTCGTCCATAGCGATGATTTGTTCTCCCCACCAAAGGAAGAAATCATCATCCCAAGTGGTCCGGGGAACTTCACTTCCCCCCAATCTCTTCATCATGTCTGCCCAACGGGCAATTCTTGGGTCTCTCGGGCTGCTGATGGTAGAGGTCACTTTGGGTCTTAGCGCTGGAATCTTCTCGAAGAAGAATGTCATCAAAATTGCACCATATCCAAAATGTTTTGTCTTTGCCTTTCGAATTGAAGACAATTGTTGCTTCATGTTCATCGGTAGAGCTGTGCACCAATCATATAAATGAGTTAAGCATTCCACTGCTATACTCATTTGCGTCCTGGATGCCTGGTGTAGAGAAGTTGATCCTGCTACTCTCCCAACGGTAAAAAGGAGGATTTTTATGTGCAAGTCTCTTAAATCTTTAATTGCAATTTGAGTTCCAACTTTCTTGAAACCCTATACGCAGTATACGTGGACATAATATTCCACGGTTAGCCCTCCCAAAGGCTTACCGTGCAAGTCTACTGCCTCCCCCCTCCAGGAGAGTCCAGTAATAAAATATATATCTTCCACTTCGATGCATATGGGCATCTGATCTATGATGAAGCAGTCTTCTTATGGTTCCCAATAGTTCACAAAAATTTCGAGCAACCAAACATTGCTCTTCATATTTGGCATTTTGAAAAACTTGAGCAATCCGCAATTTCGAAGAATATTCAGTGATACTTGGTCCTGCATGACTTCATTGTCTATAGCACTGTGTTCACGCTCTCTCCATGATATGGTCATCCTGCAAAATTTCAATAATTCGTTCATTAGCTACGCATTTTTCATTTTGGGTCGCGCATACGCGAATTTCTTTGTGCACAGTCGCGTATATACGCGACTTGGTCATTATCAACCCGCATATGCGCAAACCCATGATTTTTAGCAAATGATTCTACGGTGAAAATTCCTAAATTTTAATTTATGAATGGACAAAATGAATAGCAAGGATGGTTTATGAGCTTACTTGACAAATTCGGTGAGATTTGACGGTCGGTTGCTCCTGTTTTGACGAAAGAGTTTTTTTTCTCCAGAGTACTTTTTTCCAAATCAGCAATGTAACAATGAACCAAATATGAGGTAATTTTTCTATTTATGCCCAAAAAGTTGAAAATTTTCGCAAAAATTTGTTATGCTTATTTTTTTCAATCTATCTTAAGCTGCATAACCCAGATGCTTGGAAGTGCCCAGATTGGTATGTTTTCAGGTACATTTTGACGAATTTGAGATTTTTCCCGATTTTTTATCCATCACTGCTGACTCGTCATGGCAGGTATATGATCTTCATTGGCATATAGGTTATGGAATCCACTTTCCGTTGCATCTTGCATACCAGCCTCCATACTGATCACTTGCCATAGGGTCAATCTCATCAGGTCATGAGTATTACACCCATTTCACTCGCCGATTATTTAATCACGACTTCATGGTAGAGCCTCCCTTTACATGGGCTTCTTAGTTAGTTCCTCGCTATCACTTGTTGCCCGTGCTGCGTTTTATGTAGGCTCGGGAGTCCTCTTTAGTCCCACCATGACTTATGTGTTGAAGCTTCATTCTTCTTCTTCCTCACTATCATTTTTCTGGCTTTTACCCTAGAGGCTCCCTGGTGTTGTTGAGTTGTATTATTGCATTGCATATTGGCTACTTGTTTATCCTGGCCCTTAGCCAGCTTCATTTGGACTCAATGTTTAAGCCAACTTTTGACCTTGTATATCTGTATAAGTTAACCATTGCATGCACTTAGCTATCGCGACTTGACACCCTTTTACCCATGGATGGAACATTCCTCTGAGTATCGCTTACCAATTTCCGCCACCTTGCATTGAGCATAGGATCGTTCCAATCCCAGGAACTAGTGCATCTGTTTCTTGATACTCGTTCTATCCATTGTACCATAACATTCATTTATTCTTTTTCAGGCTTATTATATGAAAAAGACAAAAAAAATCAAATATAACAAAAAGAGCGGGAACAGGATATAACTTCGTTGTTTGATGGCAGTACAGTGTCAGTTTGTCGCCCTTGAACAAAGCACATATACTTATATATTTCCTACATTTGGGATGGTTTTAGTTTTGACCTAGGTTCAGCCTTTACCTTGTTTCACTTGTTAGTCCTCCCCCAGTTAGTTATCTCTTCCAATCATATGGAGAGTTTGTTTTGCCTCCTGCATAACAGACTTATACAGTGTCACTTTTTACTGCCATGGTCATCACAAGTCATGCTTTTGTTCAAGGGAAGTATAACCAGAGTTGGCCATTCTGCGGTGTCTCTTGACTCATTATTCAGTCGGCCTTCCCAGTCTTGTCAGTATCTTGTTCTATCACATCAGATGTTTTGGTCCTCTGCTCGTGCTGGTTTGAGAAGGTCTCCATTGACTTCTTGCTGGCGGGTTTGTCTCTTATCGACTACGACACATTTCTCTGAGAGCAAACCTAGAGCTGCACCCTGGCCCTATTTCCATCATTGATAGGTGACCTTGTGCTCAGCATTTGATCATCATTATGGGTCTTTGACTGAGTGGTTTCCCCTATGTTCGACGTCAACATACATTATCACACTTGGGATTCGTGCGGTACCTTGATTTCCATTTGACCCCATTGGTGGATATCTCACCTCTGTGTCAGCTTTCATTATTGGTTGGTTCAAAGGGTTTCTTCCGTGCGCTAGCTTCATCTTGTGCATGTCGGAAACGTACTTCGGTTTGGTTCCGTCACTCTACTTCGTCCGATTCCTTCCAAATCTTGGCCTGCGGGTTACACTCGCGCTGGACTGATGTGGGATGCCTTAATGCCTTCCTTCCAGCAGATCTTTTCCCATTGACTCCGACTCATTGCTCTGGGAATAAGGTCTAGAGTCTTTTTTTCAGTACCTTAGGGTTTGCAGTCATCAGTGGCAGACTCTTCGCTATCGACAGTGGGGATTCATCATTTCCTCCTGATTGGTAGTTTCTTTCAAGTGTTCAACTTCAACTCATTTATTCGCACTTGTTAGATTGTACTGGGGCACCTTGACACTCATTTTCATTATTGGTGGGTTGTCTCGCGTTGGTTAACGATATGCATCATTGACCGGTAATCCAACGATTTCTCACATGGTTGACTTCAGCTCATTTATTCCCATTGTGTAGAATTGTGCCATAGTGATCGGTGAAAACCTCGGGTTGCATCAGCATTTCTCGGTTCACTTTTGACAGTCCATTCAGTTTCTGCCAGTGATGTCGTTCACCCTTATATGTTGCAGTGTCAGTACAACAACATCCTATATGTTGGCTCCCGAGTTGCGTGATTGTACCATTTATTCCACCTCTTATGATTTGGTACTTGGAGATTCAGTTACTTATATGATCAGACATCCAGTTTCAGCATCATTGATCATCTTTCTATATATGTGATACTTGGACATTGATTCAAACTTGTACTTTCGGGCCATGCTCAGATGATTCATTGTGTACTTTTAGTTCAGTTATACTTGTATACATTTTGGATCTATTCTGTACTTTCCATATGATGTATTTTTGACTGAGCATGGGTATGCCCGCCTCAGCATGAGTTGACTCTCTGTTTTCTTTCATTGGTTTTTGGCAGGCTGAAATCTGGTGAAGGCCTCTCTTGTCCTTGCGAAGTTCTTTCTATGTGCATAATACATTTCGGCCATCATGTACCCCTTCTGACCTCATATATTAGGGGGCATCTGTTATAGCATCATTTTTCACCCTCAGATGATTCATGATGGTCTTTATGGCTTTGGGCACCCATTCCTACAAACTTGAACAAATTCATCAAAAAACAGTGTTAAAATTCCCATATGCAGGTATGCCTAGAATTTTCCGCATGTATACTCGAGTCCACATGTACTTTTCCGCGTATGCAATTAAAACCATTAAAAAATATATAAAATTCCCTATTTTCGGGCTGGGTTGATGGTTACTCCAGTAGTTCAACCACCCCAGCATGTGGCCAACTGTTTCCAACTGATTGAAACTACTTTGAGGGAGTATAAAAGCCCCTCATGTGCATGGACTAAGGGAGAGAGAAATTTTATAGACATTATACTCTGTTGGAATCCCAATTCAAGTCTAAATTCCCGTGCCTCCTGCACTTCCCCAGATTTATACAGGAAACCCTTGTTTCCTGGAGATTCTCATCCGTTTATATGCCATCTCGAGTGCACGAGTCTTGAAAGTTTCTTAGCGAGGCAAGGGTAGGACGGATCCGGACGACGGTCTGCTCGAAGATCGTGGAAGGATTCAGGTGATCTCTCCACTCTTTATTTCTGTACATGCTGTTCATAATAATGAAGAACCATCTTGTTCCTAAACTTCTGTGTTAGTATCTATTTGTATATGTGAAAAGATTGATTATTAAGCACTTATTATCGTTTATATCATATTTCACATTGATTACACTAACGTTTAGAAGAAATATATGCTGTACAACTAGGTTTCCGTACATGTTCTTTCTTGTTTTCCAGGTTGGAGAGGAAAAGGGTTGCTGGGGGTTTGGACCCCGCGGGATCTACATCGAACGCAGGACTACGGGTGAGTTCTGTTATCATTGTTATCTGGTTTTTAGCATTCAAGTATGGTTGTGTGTGAGTCCTTCTGAATAGCATGCCCTGATTTGTGGAGGTTTTGACCCAACAAACCTCTAAGGTGATTTTCCCTGAAACAATCCTACTTGACAGTCCTTATCCTACTAGGACTCAAACTGCTCATTATTACATTTAACAACATTATCCTCTAAAAAAATTACATCTTTGACAAGTATGCTTTCACTTGTTCGAATTAGGATGATGGGATTCATCACTACATGACCACATAACTGATATCCTATAAAACTAGAAGCAAAACCATGTTTTTTAGGCAAATGGTCTTCTTCTTCCACGAATGCTTTGGCTGTTAATTTATCTTCATTTTGTGGTCTTTAATTGTTGAATAATTTATTTTCATGGTTCTTTAACTCTTAGATAAGATCTAGCTGTTTGAAAATGCTTTAAAACCTGCTAAAAGAGCTCCAACATAGTACACTACGAAAGTAAAGCAGTTTCGTAGCGCTACAAAAAATGCCATTTATCCTCAATATTTTTGATTCCTTCCTTTGGCATGGTCTTCATCATCCTTAGACACATCTCCTACACAAATTTTACCTTCTGAAATCTCTCAAAACTGGTTCAAAAAGGAAAAACACCAGCTACAGTAGTTTCGTAGCATTTTGTTGTCCTTCAAGCCTAGGCATGCTACGAAACTGCTCAAAAGTGCTGAAAATCAAGATTTTTGTGTAATTTGAAAAATGAACCCTATATGTGCCAAAACCTTGTCTCTAACATGTCATTAACCTTAAAAACCATAAACTAGCTCACTTTATGATTTTTGAGGCATTTCTTCCTCATTTATGATTGGTTGAGCTATTGGTTCTTCAAGAACTGTCATTTTAAGGCCTTTTTTCTCTAACTCTTAATGAATTAGTTCAAGCTACTCCTGGAGGTCCTTAACCTAATATTTCAACCTTATGCTGGTGGCTTTCAAATGTGTGTTCATCCTCCTGAAATTTTTGGCCTCTTTCCTTGTTGGAATGGTCCATTTGATAAGCTATTGTGTGTTACCCAAAGTCTTGGAAACAATGTCAACATGTTCTTCCCAAATTGCCTTCATCTTTTCAAATTGAATATTATCTACACTGTGTTTCCTTGCTTCTCTTTTCATAACAGAAATTTCATGATTGGCCAATTTCAATTGTTCTTCAAGGAGTAACTTTGTTTTTTCCATCACCTTCTCTTTTACTTTCTTTGTTTTGCTAATTGTACCTTTCTCTGTAGGTGATTAAAGGTCAATGATCTCCTGCGGTGGCTGAACTGTATAAGTAGGTGGTGGAACCTCTTTACTTTTCTCTAATAGTTTCATAGCATAAATTTTCATAGGATTTCTTGCTTGGAACATGAAACCTGCATCTTCTCCCTCAAATTCTAATTTCTTTGTAGATTCAGCCTTTTTTAACTTCTGTCCACCTTCCTCAATGCCCTCAACTTGGACTATAGGAGTTTCTTCTATGTAAATGGCATGTAAATTATCTTCAATATTTCCTTTAGCTACTGCTCTGTCTTCTAAAGTCACTTTTTTCTCTTCTAGGGCCACTGTTTGTCTCCTTGCCCTCCTTTTTGTTTCTTGTTTACCCACATCTTATTTTTGTTTTGCAGGTTTGACCACTTTTGACTTTTGTTTTGTAGGTGGAACATTTGGTGTGTCAAAACTCTTCAATTTCTCTAGCTCCATAATAATTGGCTCACTTGGTTCTACTCTTGCAGGTTCACTTGGTTCTACTATCAATGGTTCACTCTTCTTTGCTGCTAATGGTGATGGAATTTTCCTAGGTTTAGGAGTTCTTGAAGGAGTAAGAGCATCCAACTCAAAACCACTAACAAACAAAAATGATGACCAATCTCTGCCTAACCTTTGAAGTTCATCTAAAACCAAAAGCTTCATTAAACCATGATGAAACAAAGAAGTCTCACTCCCTTCAGACTTTGCTTGGACCTTATCTGTCATTTTTGACAAACTTCTATGTAAATAAAAAGGAAGATCTAGGGAAATCTTACTAGTAAAGTGCAGAAGTATTTTGAAATGATATGAGCAGACTTTTTGGTATCTCCCTTCATAAGTAAAGTAATTTTGGATGATGAGCAACAATTTTAAGTAATTGTCCTTTATGCAGCTCCTTGGAACAACATTTGTGAGATCCATTTCACTTTTTTCAGGCTTCATGAATTCTTTGCACTACTCCATGTTAAACTTGAAACCTTTGAACCACTTCTCCTATCCTCTTGGGATCCTGTAGCATCTGCAATAACCTTTGGTGTGATGGACAGATTGAGCATTCCTACTTTGGTGGTTGTTCCACTAAAATTCAAACAAAACTCTTTGGAAACTTGTGCATGACAGCCTTGTAATTTCTCAAAAAACTGTAGGCAACTTGTCCTTCTGAAAACTTCCACTGTTGTTGGGTCTTCATTGATCAAATTCATTTGTGTTGGTTCATATCTCAAGCATTGGCCACCCTTGTTTGTTCCTCTTTTTTCTTCCATGGTTTCTTTAAGGTCTTCATAGCCTAGCTTGATAATTTTCAGCCTCGTTTGATGATTTTCAACCTCGCTTGATAATGGTCAATGTAAACCTTTGAAAACACTAGCCAAAGCTTTGTTTTAATACAATAGCTCTCCAGAGCTCAATATCATGCAAGAAGGAATGCGAAATGAGAAATGAATGAATTAGGAAAGAATTTGAATTTTGTTGTCTTATCATGACCTTATGATGACTCATACATACCTAAATTGATCATGATGACTTTAGACCTGACCATGTACCTTGGTTTTATCCCTCCATGACTCGAATGGCATCTAACCTACTCATTCCCAATGATTTTCTAACACCTAACAGCTATTCTGACAAGACAGAAAGGAAAAAGTGCTTTTGTAGCGTATCTCGTGTAAATTTGGTTGTTTTCGCTACGAAACTATCAGCAATTTCGTAGCAAAAAGTGACTTTTCACATTGTATTTCACTACGAAACTATGGTTTCTTGGCTAAAATGGCAATTTTGGTACAAAGACCTTGGAAATTGAAATCATTCAGAAAATAACGAGTGATGTGACATGAGGGGGTTTTAAAATGAGTGGGTTTATACCTTAGGGTAAACTTAAACAAGAAAACTTTAATATATCCCTTGACCAAGCATATAAAAAATGAATCCTACAACCCAAATTTTTTTAACACATGAACCTATTTAACCTTTTCAAATGATGCTTCATTTTTTTGGGTGATAACATGTGTAACATTTTATATTTCTTGCTAATAGCGATCAATAAGAGGGGATTTTATTCCACCTTTTTCATTATTGTCTCGTTTGACTCATTGTGAGTTTTTGTTTTTGTTTTAGTTTAGTCATGTTTCTTCTTCTTATATGCAACATAATACATTCCATAAGTTAGTGTGTTGTATATATATTAGCATGCTTTCACTAACCTACTAACCATATTTTCTGCTTGTGACCATAGCTTGTAGGTTGTAACCATTCCTACCGAGCACCGGTGGATTGGTACACTTGTGCACCAAAACCACCACTACAGTGGGTGACTATTGTCACCTTCAGGTTGGAGCCTAAGAACACTTAAGGGTGGCAGGGTGGTGCTAGGAAAGTTGGATCCTACACTGGTGTTAAGTAGGTAAATCTCCTCTATAGACAAAGGCAATCTCTCTAGCCCTAGGGTGTGTCTAGCAACAAGGAAACATGCTCCACTTTTGGACTCCTAGCTTATAAATAAAAAATGAGTTGGGATAGATGACCTAGCTTGGTCCAACGCTCTCATTGTAGCTTGGAGTAGTGATCCTCTAATATGTATCTTCACACGTCGTGGTCCTTCAGTGATAATGTTGGTGTACCTGCACAAAGATCAAGTGAATGGTGATAGCATACGAAAACATACTTTCATTTATAGCTATTTTATTGGTCAAGGAGAATCAAACATTTTGCATATAATTAAACACAAAATTGGAACCAAAAAACCAGTCATGTATTAATAATAGAGAAAAGAATTTTACAACCTTAATGCCTTGACGTTGCAGCCTCCTTCGACAGGTTCAGTCAGGCGCGTCTTAAGCATTCATCGGGGATCGGACTTGATGAGGCAATGGGCTTAAAATCTCTCTCGACAAGGGGTTCTTCTCTACATTATTCTACACACCAGCTATCGTAAGGCCCGTTCAGCTAGCTAAAACAAAGTGAGAAGGAAGTATTTATAGGAGAGGAGGAGGTGGTTTGGGATCCCTCATAAGGTGGAAGAGAGGTATTATCCCTTTGGGGAGTTACAAAATTGTAGGAAAAAAGAATCCAAAGGGATGACTTCGACATTATTCATTTGAACAAACCATGATAACTATGTTCACGAAGTAGGTAGACATGGAAACTTTGTTTCTATTTTAAAAAAATTTGCAAAAACAGCTCAGCACGAGTGCTCCACTGAGACAGAGCACCAATGGGTGCAGGGCCCAGTGTTAATTTCTCTATGGGAATGAGGCCATAACTAACTACCAGTACCGACCCAAAATCACATGTTTTTAAGAGTCTACTTGAGGAATGATCAACAAAGGAAATGCTCTTGACATGCCAAGGGATGCAATGACACTTATAGCAAGGTATGACGATTCACAGAATTCACTGAAATAGTCCTCCAATGTTCGTGATGGGGGTTTCAGGGACGGTGACAAAATACTATGTAAAAAATGCCTCCCTAAAGCATGAGGTCCGAGAGAGAGGGGTAAAATTCTTTATGAGAACATGCCCAAACCAAAACGCCGTTGTCGGAAGACCTGTAAGAACAAGTACAATTGATATCTCTGATACATGAATATGTGGTATGGGTGCAGCAATCCATAATAGAGTACATATAAAAATAATATCTAAGGTATGGACGTAGCCATCCAGTAAGAAGGATCATCAAATAGAATTAGGTATGGTCGCAACCATCCAATCAAAAGAGTCATGCATATAGTCATGATAAACCAAATCGTCTCGTAGCCTAGATTTTATCAAAACAAACCCAGGGTCTTACGCTCCATATCGACCTGAAAAAGTACAAATTCAAGCATGTAAATGAGTGAGCTGAATTCGAACATGAAATAAATTCATCTAATTACCAACCAAGGATGAAATTTGTTAATAGGCACGAGAGAGACCACTAATAATGACAATGGCTCTCAATTTAAAACTAGTACAATTCGCGGAATTTGAACAGTGAGTTGTGTTAGTGTCTTGTGATTTAGAAGATTGGCAGACCAAATCCACAAGGTAACATCAGACCAGTATTTGGAATCCTAGGACCTAGCCTTCCTGGACTCAGAGAGGGCTCTCCCTATATTATGCAAAGGATGTGAACTTGTTTGCTTTTAGGGTTTGGTTTTAGGCTAGTTATTAAGTTTAGGGTTTGTTTTTTTTTTTGGGTTGGGTATGATCAAGTAGAATAGATGGAATGAGATATTTTCAAGTAATTGGGCTATGGAGTCTACAAAAAGTCATGGAAGGTTCAACAATGAATCAGGGAGCATCACAGGGAAAATCTAGCATGGTCAGATGGGTTCTCAAGTTTTGGTGAAATGAAATGAACATCAAGTTTGTGAACAAAGTAGGGCAAAGGACAATCAAGAATACTTTGTCAAATACTTAAAACAAGAAGGGACTTCAACACTATTCAGCATAAATAATTAATCAATAGACATGGCATACCAATAACTCTTTGATTCAACTCAAGCAAGTAAGCATTTCAGACAAAAAATCCAATGAAATATAGAAGGTGAGAAACTCATTTAACTTCTAGTGATTTCACATTCAGGGTTATAAAACATTTAATATTAACACATAACTTTAATCAAGGAAGAGGGAACTCCTAGAAATTATTGATCAGAGCTATAAAGATCTTTGAAACAATTTTTCAAGAATGGCCAAAGGGTATGATCGAAACATAGCCTCTTTGGCAAACCTAAATAATGGTACTTCAAAGAGAGACCTTAAAACAATGTTTTAGTGATATCAAACAAGCATGGCTTACCATAAATCATCTATGATATCTACTATATTAAACCATTCATGAGATAAAAAAACTTGGGTGGGTCTAGAGAGAAACTAACAATTCTCTAAACTGACCTAGCAGAGGAAAACATAGAAGCAGTGAAGGATAAACATAACTAAGGTGCCTCTAAAAAACATTTCTTAGTCTAAATCTTTTGTCCTACTAAAATATAGAAGGATGAAACACAATGATACACAAGAAAAAAATAACTGAATAGAAGCATGTCACCATTAACCAAGCTCAGGGATTTTGCAAGCAAGTCTTCTCCATCAATTTCAAAACAAGCCATTCACAAGCTCCACAACACTAGTTTCTCTTCAAGCTCCAAAGACTATGTCTTACTCACAAGAGTCATAAAAAAAACCATAAAACATGAATCCTCAATGCTATATTTAACAAGCAAGGAGGAGAAAACATAATAGAGTCTCTATAAGCCCATTGACTAATCAGAAATGTCACTATTGTCCTTGATACCTTGCAAGGCCCAAGGCACAAAATATCTAAAACAAAATATATTTTCAGGCGTTTTTAGCAAATAAATTGACATTTTGGCTCTACAAAGCCTCCTAAAACTTGCCAAGTGTAAATTTTTGAATTTTCCTCTATTAAGGGCGCAGCACTGAGTTTTAGGTTGAATTTCCATGCCAAGGGTGTAGCACTGGAATATGAAAACTGGGTCAACTTGCTGCAATGTTTTGAAGGCCTTCCCGATGTTGGAATAGGCTCCGTGATGGCTCGTTGCAAATCCTGTTGAGTCTACTTTCTAGAAATACCCTTCGTTTTTTTATTGGACCCCTGTAACCTGTTCAAAAATAAAAAATGCCAAGGCTGGTAAAGGCGCAGCACCTGTCCTTAAAACTAGGCAGAAAGGTGAAAATTAAGGTGTTTTTTACCCTTTTGGAGGACCAAAAAAACTCCAATTGACCTGAAACTTTGTGAGAATGCTATAATTGAGATAAAGATTCCAAAAATGTAAGCCTTTCCTCCTAAAGATGCTCTGATAAAAATCATAGCACCATGGGTGCTACCTCCTTGGCCCTCCAAATTAACAAAAAACCAAAATTTGTCAAAATTCTCCCAAATTTGGTGGATGTGTGCCTCATGGGTTTTGAGAGACCTGTAGAGAATCTTGTGCCAAGATTCCAAGGTGAGCTTGGCCTTTCGCCTCTTTTAGTGCTTGGATCTTGGCTTGGGCCTTCTTGATTTTAGCCCTTGCAATTTGGTTTCTCCGGGCATAATGTTTAGTCATCCTTCTTTGGAGATCAAGATTCTGATTTTCTTTCTTCAATTTAGCCTCCAAGTGTATGTTGGCTCTTTCCAACCAAGGCTCCCAATCATATGCTATCTCCATGGCCAACAATTCATTTAGAGGGAGTTTTTCTGCTAAGGCTGATTCTTTTTCCCTTTGCTTTGCCAATTCTTTCTTCAACCCCATGGTTCTAGGTCTCCTCCTAGATTGTCCTTCCTCATCCTCACTTTCTTCATAAGTGCCCATGAACTCTTCTAGTTTTAACTGTGCATTTTGGGCTTCTTTCTGGGACTTGATGGATCTAGCTTCATAGATTTCAATTTGTGCTCCTAGCTTCTTGTTCTCCATGTCAAGGGCATCATTTAAAATTTTGGCCCTATTCAGATTGGCTTGGAGGACTTCATTAAGTTAATTTTTTTTTTGGATGTGTTAGTCATCAGTATTTTTCACTTGTTGATGATGACTAGTTTTTAAAGCCAAGTTTTCTAGAAGCTGATCTCCAATTTGTCAAATTTGTCAGCTAGAAAACACCCCTAAACATTTTTTTGTCCTCCAACCTTTTTTAGTTAGCCTATGATGAGAAAAACCTAGTTTTCAAGCCCTATCTAGTCTCAGTCATACAATCTTGTCCATCAGCTATTATAAGCTAAAGTCATGTGCTGTCAGCCACCCTACCTCTAGTCATATGTCATCTTGAGATTTGGTCATACCAAAGAGAATACTCAAAATCTGTCAAAAATCTCCCCTAAGTTAGGTAGTGGCGCTTTAGGAAATCCTTCCTTGGAAAAATCATCTTGAGCCAAAATATTTGTTCAATACTAGCCAACCCTGAATTTGCACTTAGCTTGCAAAAAACAAAGCTTGATACACCCATAAGTCGTGCCACTAAAAGGTCTTGATGTCTCAGTAGTACATTTTTCAAAAGCCAAACTGATATTGTGTTGATCTACAGTGTTTCAGTGTCTTTTTCAAAAGCAGAGATGTAAAAGTATTCCAGAAGACATTTTCAAGCTAAACATGAGAAGACAATTGCTTCTCATGTTGTCTTGAGCCCAGGATAAGAGTATTGGTCAGAAAGAATATTTAATAAACCTCTGCAAACACAGTCAAGAAAGGTTAGTAAAAAATGACTAGCAATCAAATGCTCTACAGATACAAGTCATGTTTCTCCTGGTTTCTAAAGATTCGCAAGGGTATTCTAATAACAGGATGCATATCTCAGAAAATTCCTCTCATAGCATATTGCTAAATTTTCACCTTATTACTTACTGTGATATACCAAGCAGAGATAGGCATCACAAGGAAAGATGACACAGTTTGAGAAAGGGATGAAATGTCACTTGTTGTTAACCTTCTCCAAGCATGAGTAGATGGTTGGGTGACTGTGTTGACCTCCTCCAAACATGAGCAGATGGTTGGGTCACTTGATGTAAACCTCCTCCAAACATGAGCAGATGGTTAGGTCATTTGTTGTAAACCTCCTTCATTTAAAAGAATATGGTTTGGAAATATGATAAGGGCCTCCTTAATTTAACAAGTAGAGGGTCAGGAACAAAGGTATGGCCTCATTCAAAGAGCACAAGGCTAACAATGCTGCAAATGGCCTAAAAACGTGTTTACACATTTTTCTCCAATAGGATGAAACCACTGATACAGCAGTGGTGTTTCAAGGGATGATTTCATGGTTTCACTATTTGAAAGACAGAATTGAAATGCAGTGGGAAAAAATTGATTGATTATGATTAGAAAAATGGTGTTAAATAGATGACAAGCAATGGTACTATGATGATTCAAGAAGCTTTGTTTTTCATGTCTATAAAAGCCTCCTTCGAAGAGTAAACAAAGGCTAGAATGCTCAAGCTTAGAACAACCTCATCAAAATGACAAGGAGATAGACTAAGCCTTGCTTCTGAAAAATACCTTTGCAAATGAATACACAGAGACAGTATGTATGAGGAAAGCTATGATACCATGATTCAAGTTCAAGACACCATTCAAAGAAATGAACTTACCACAGTCATAGACCAGACCTTTTTGTGTACATAAGAAACAAACTTTGTTGTTTATATGTGATAACATTAAGGGTCTCTAAAGGCCTTTCTCCTTGATCAACAGATATAAGTCAAGCCTCGGTGAATGCAACTAAGGTTTTACCCATAGCCAAAAAGAAATATCATTATAAGGATGCATCAGTAGTCTTTGATATTGCTTCGGAGTAGTTTTCCTTTTTGAAGGATAGGAATGGACAAACAGTGACATGTTATTTCCTTAATGAAGAAACAGTGAAAAAATATTTTCTTTTAAGGTGGTTTATTTACTTCAGAAAAGGTCGTGCCTATGAGTATCTTTAAAAAGAGGCTGGCCACGACATTTTTGCTATAAAAATTTATCAAATATGGGTCTTTATGATGTTTTAAAGGTAATAAAATGACAAAGATAGTGATTTGTATTTTTTATATGACAAAAAACCTTTTTCAAAGGGCATTCAAACCCTCACAAAGTAATTACAAAGGTGTTTTGGCTTGTTCGACTTTAAAGGGCGGAGGAGACCATTTCAAAGTCCCATTTGCAATTTAAAAAGCCTTAGCACACTCCACTAGTTTCTCACTGGAGAAGAAAATTGGTTTTCGGGAAGAATTTCAAAGTTTTCAGCACTTGAAACCTACGCGGTGCCCCTGTAGGTTTGTGCGGCATGCCTGTGAGTGCAAATACAAAGGAAATTAACTGCTGAGTGGCGCGCCTGTGCCCACGCTCAACTACTAACCGAAGCCGACCCGGCTATCATACATATGTGCAACGCTCTTTATTTCAAATGTGCTGCTCCTTTGTTGCTTTTAAAAACACTTCTAAAGGCTGCTTCATTGATCAAACAAAACCCATAATCATTGATTAAGGTATTTTCCTTGCTTCATGGTAATCTTTGAAGTTTAAATGGGGTATTGTTGCTTTGTTTTCCACGAAAGAAACAGTGGTAAAGAAGGTTGGTTTTTGGTCAAAATCAAAGTTGTTTGTTGTTGTGGGTGTCAAAAATCAATACAGTAATAGAGGAGGTTTTTCATCTATCTTAAAGAGCCCTAATTGCTTTTCAAAGACAGTGATAACAAAGGAGTAGGGTTTTAAGGGAAAGGGGTCTGTGCCAAGACAAAGGGGGATTCCTCTTCAAACAAAAACCACCAACACACCCTGTATAAGTCTTTTTGCTCAAACACAGTGATCAAAGGAGATAGGTGGTTTATCAAAATTGAAAAGAATCCCCTTGGTCATGATTATTAAATGATAGAATAGTGAAAAAGGGATGTTATTAAGCCAATTTAAAAGCTCTTTTTATGTTATAAAAAGCTAAGACTGCCCACAGTTATTGGAAAAGAAATACAGAGTTGTAGAGGTCTCAAGATGACTAGAAGGTGTCCTAACAATGTAAACAAAGAACAAACCTAGTCTGTTAAATCAAAAGAGGGAAACCGTGGTTAAAGTTTGAAGGCTTGGTGAATTTTAAAAGGGTCTTTTTGTGTTGTAAGATAGTGAAAGTTTGTGCAGCCCCTAGAATTCAAAAAAGGCAAAGTCTGTTTTCAAGGTTTTAAAATTTAGCTGAAAGGAGTTTTTGTCAAAACAAAGGATATCCTTTTTCAACAAGGAAACACAAACACATATTTTTCAAAATATTTTCCCAAGCACAGTGATAAATTGATTTTGTTTATCATTTGACAAGTGCTTGTGTGTTGGCATCAAATAAGCACAGTAACTTGCAAAGAGGACAAGGTGTAGTGTTGAGAAACCATTTCAAGGACCATTTGAGACAGCTTGTTTTAGTCAACCAACAAAGAGTATCCAAAACAAAATTCCTCCCAGGCAAGACAACAGAAGTGGCCCTCACAGGAGGTTTGAACCTATTTCAACTGAAGAGGTAAATGCCCATCCTTAAATTCTGTTTAACTTTCATGAAGTTGGATGTCTAGATTTTTGTTAAAGGGTTCAGGAGGTGAAAAGCTATCTCCCCTTGACACATCTGTGTGCTTTGAGATTGCAAGGGAAGCACTTTCAGCTGGCAGGCTTAGATTTCAAGTTTTCTCCTAGATCCATTTCCAGAGCTACCAAAATCCCTTATGTCATAGAAAAATGGTTTAAACAGAGCTACCTAGACTCAGAATAGTACAAACCCTTTTTTAAGCTAGAGCATCGGGATACATGCCCATCCATCTTTCCTTTTTCATATCTGTTGACTAGCTATGCTCCCCTCATGAAGATAATCATGAAATATTTCACATGCGAGGGAAGGTTTTCCCAGGTCTATGCTTACCATGTCTGGTTGCTCATGCACTTCACAAGAGCCCAATTGTTAAACCTCCCCTTTTTCCTCCATAGAAGTATTTAAAATATGGCCTCCATTGTTCAAAAGAGACCTCTCTCTCAGCAGCCATCTCACCTTTTCCATCATTCCCTCATCAAGATTATCATTCTTCATCAACTTGAGAAGAAGGGAATCTCTTGAGACACTTTCATTGTGCATCCTGATTTTTCCCTTGTTCCTTCATCCCATGCATCTCCTTCACCTTCTACTCAGCATATTTCTCCTTCTTCTAGTAAGCCCATTCCAAAAAAGCTAAAATTTCCCATGATTG
The DNA here is from genome assembly GCA_034641835.2 of Pinus albicaulis. Classification (NCBI taxonomy): domain Eukaryota; kingdom Viridiplantae; phylum Streptophyta; class Pinopsida; order Pinales; family Pinaceae; genus Pinus; species Pinus albicaulis. Next base: position 20,043,499 of record CM076578.1, on the reverse strand, counting down.
AACAAGAAGAAGAGCATGATGAAGAAGAGTAGCACAGTCAGGAAGAGCAGCACGATGAAAAAGAGCATCATGATGAAGAAGAGTAGCACAGTCAGGAAGAACAGCATGATGAAGAAGAAGAACACCGTGAGGAAAGTCAGCAAGGTGAAAAAAAACACAGTGAGGGTAGTCAACACAGCGATGAAGAAGAGCGCCATGAAAAAGAGAAAAACAATGAAGAGGGAAATGATGAGGAAATTGAACATTTTGATGAGGATATTGGTAGCCCTCACAACAGCAAACATGATGAAGCCCAAAAAATTAAGGAAACAGAGCCTAAAAGTCCTAAAGAAAGCAAGGACAAGAGTGAAGAGGATAGCCCTCAAAAAGACATGCAGGATGATAGTCAAAGCATTCATGAAGAAACTCAAAACAATGGCAAGGATGATGAGGGAAGTAGCAAGGGCAAAGAGAAAATAGAGCATGTGCTAGCTACCTCTCCTAGGCAAGAGGCCATGCTTTCTTCTCCAAAAGTGACAAAGCCCCGGACATCAAGGAAGAGGGTGCCTCAAACTATAACTCCAAATGTTACTAGAGCCCTTCGAAGCAAGGGGAAGTTGCCCAAGCAATCCATTGTTGAATTACCCAAGAGGAGGAAGACCAAGAAGGCCACCCAAAGCAAGGGAAAGGAGAAAGAAAAAAGCAGCCATGAGAAGGAGAGGGACTTTGACATAATTCAGATCAACAGTGATGATAGTGACAATGAGGCCCGAATCCTAGAGTCTCTCTTGATCAATAGAGAAGAAAAAATTTATGATTTGAGGGCAGATCTAGAGAGGTCTAAAAACCTCATTCACTTTTTGCAAACACAAAATAAATAGATGAGTGTCCACATGGCGGTATATGAGACACAGGCCATCAAATATTAAAAAGAGGCCTCCAAGGCACACATTAATTTGGAAGAAATCATGGGTGATTTCAATGATAGCGAAGATGAAGATCAGCCAAGAAGAAAGAGGCCAAGGACCATGGGACTCAGAAGAGCCTTAGAGAAACAAAAAGAGGAGGAGGCTGCCCTTTTCCAATCTTTTCCTCTCACTACTTTATTCACCCAAGAGATAGAAAACAATCGAGAAGCATGGCTTGAAAGGGTGAATGACCACTTGGAGAAGAAGTTGGAAAAGGCCGATAGAGACTTGGACCTTCAAAGAAGAATGACTAGGCACTATAAGAAGCTAAATCAGTTCGCCCGACAGAAATTGAAGGCTACACAAGAAAAGCTCAAGGAGGCTCAAAAGAGGTGCCCGACACAAAAAATAAATAAAGACACATCAAGGCTCCAAATTTTTGCCTCAGATTCTTAGCATGTTCTGAAAACCCTTGAGGGTTATGCTCGCCAAAATTGGGCGAAATTCAACAAGTTTTGGTTTTTTGTCATTTTTGGGCTTTTGGCTAAAAATCATGGGCATTTCCATTTCTGTTTGGGACATCCTCAAAGGATGAAAATGGTATCATTGGATGCCATAATCTCAGGGGAAACTACTCAACAATTTTCAGATCAATTGAAGATGATTTGGTCCCCCAAAGTGGCGAAAAACAGTCACTTTTTCAACACTCTGCCCCGCATATCAGCAAAGGCAATTTTCTAGGTTTTTACAGATAGGTCAATTTTTGACAGACTTCCAGTGATGATTTTGGATTAAAAAAATCATTTTAAGAAACTACACATCCATATCTTTCCAACGATCCATCACAAGCCTCTTTTTGACATCGGGAAGGCTTCCAAAAGTTGCCCACAAGACACAAGACTTTATGCTGATATTTTTCTTAAGTATTTTTGTGAAAAATGCACTTTTCTAAAGTGACTTTTCCTCATGTGCGTTTAGCTATTTTTGGCCATGGTTAGTTATGAAAAGTCAATATATTTTCCATTTTTAGCATTTTTAGGATATTTCTATAGATATTTTGTGCCTCGGGCTTTGCAAAGCCTCAAGGACAAAATCAGATATTTTTGATGGGCCAATGAGCTTGCAAGTTGCATTAGGAGGTTTTCTCTCATCTTGGCCTATATATTCCAAGAGACTTCATTGTAAACAAGGCTTAAATTGATGGTATAGAGCAATATATGGTTATACAAGCTTGGAAGAAACACTTGTCTCATGCATTGGATAGTTTCTTGAATGTTTTTGGATGATAAAAGAGGACTGTTGTTGGATTCCTTGACTTGGTAAAATGGTATAGTGTCCCTCTCTGTTATATTTTCTTTGTTTTCATTCATATTTCATGCTCTTGCTCACTATAAGACAGTAGAGAATAGATTTGAGACATGCCCTTGGAGGCACCTTAGATTTCTTGTTTCTTTATAGCTTCTATGTTTTCTTCCTTCTTAGTCACATCAAAGAATCCTTGATTGCTCTTTGATAACTGAAGAAATTGCTTGCTTGTTTCATTTATGGTTTTATGCATGCTAAGTATGATTCACGGTATGCCCTGCTTACTCATGGCTAGTCATAGCTCCACCTATGAAACCTTTCTTTGATTGTTTGATTGTCATTTGTTGAATCAAGGAGGTCTTGTACTGATCTTGCCCTTTGCCTAAAACTATGCAATCTCACTTCAAAGTGCCTGATATCTTGAAATACTATGCTTAGGCATTTCCTCATAGTGCTTTGAGTTATTTTTTTGTCTTAATTGTATTTCCCCAAATTCTGATAGCAATTTCCTAAAGTTAGAGAGTCATATATCTCTATGTATTGCTTGAATGTTTATTTCTATGCATTTATCAGTTTATAGTTACATTTTTCATGATTAATGGCTAGCCCTACCATGTTTATGTCAGCTGCTGAACTATTTATGTTTGAAAGCCTTTGTTCTTCACAAACTTAGTGTCCATCCCACTCCATTTTACCCAAAGATCCATTTTACCTTGATCAAATTAGCCCTTCAACATACCTTGTATCACCATCTAGAGCTTTCTCGACCTTTTCGACCCCATAGCCCAGTTGATCTGACAATATTTTTATCTATCTTAGTCTTTGATCAGTTCATCCCTCGCAAACCTAAAAACAAAACTAAAAACCTACTTCATAACTAGCCTAAAATCAGAAACACAAAAAGAAAACACATAGATATCCCTTACACAAATAGAGAGAGTCCTCTCTGAGTCTAGGAAGGCTAGGTCCTTGGGCTCCAAAGATTGATTTGATGTTACCCTGTCACTTGGATTGCTAATCAGCCAAATCACGAGACACTAACATAATGGCGATCACGGTGGGACTCTGAGTAATAAACAAACTTAGACTTCCCTAAACTTTTCAGCATCCTTAGGAATACTATCTGATTGACTTATCCCACCGCTCACTAACATAATGGCAATCACGGTGGGACTCTGAGTAACAAACAAACTTAGATTCCCTAAAACATTTCAACAGCCTTTGAAATACTATCTGATTGACTTATCTCACCGCTGCCTAACATAATGGCGATCACGGTGGGACTAACTGAGTACATAACAGTCTAGCAAACTCTTGTAGATTCATTAGTCTTCAAAATTTAAACAAGCAAGCAGTCCATAGAATCATTTAGAGTAAAATCTTTTTGTTTTCACCACCCTAGCAAAGTGATGAATTAGGTTTAGAATACTCTAATAAACCATAGGCTGCACATAAAAGCTCAGAAAACCCCAAAAAACATCCCCAGGTTGGCTTTTCCTAGTTATTGGTGGTGGAACATAGGTGCATCTCTATAAAAACAACAAAAATCCACCTGGCGACTCCATTAACCTCCAATAGGCCTAAAACTCCATAAAAACCAAAACATTTCATAAACCATACCTTTATGTTTACTCATCCTTTCCAAAAAACTTAAAATTCATGGTGCAAACTATGTAATCAGTGACAAACTAAGTATAACTTAGTGATTCAGAAAACTTCACCTAAACATAGGAGATAAACAGAAATAAACTTGCAAATAGAACCATTAGCTTTTCCAAACAGTCTAGCAAACTGTTGAAACTAAGTGATAACTCTTCCTTGTAAGTCTTCATCTCAAAGTTTGCTAGAAAATTTTTTCCCGAAAGCATCTTTGATAGTATCAGTGGTGGACCATAGATCTCAAAGAAATCCACTTGGCGAATCCACTAGCCTTCATTTTTGTTTCGACCATTCTTCACATTAGCGAAACCCCTAGAGAGGCCATCCATACAAAACAATCACAAATACCATCCTCTCTAAACTCTGAATTCGAAATCTGGCTTCACAAAGAATCTATACCAGATCTCATCCAGACCCAAATCCCCCTATCATAGTAGATGACCCAGATAAGATTCTGTGGCAAGCTTCCGAAACTGGAAACTTAGCTACCGATAGTTCCATCCGTAAAGCAAGATCAGTACCTAAACATCTCACATCCTTGCAGGATTCCCCATTTGACTTAAAATTAACAAAAACACTTTTTAAAAGCAAGTCACAAAGTAAAGTAAACTTTGACGATCTTGAGCCCCTAGATTTGCCACAGAGTCCTAGTAGAGAAGCCTCACCTGCTACACCTCCCGACTTCCAGCTTCTCCATCACTTTGGCTCCTACCACCCCAGATCTGCTCAAAATCAGGTCACTATCCCAAATACATCCACCACACCCATTCAAATCACCTCAGCTCATCGTACAAGCCCTCATATTGTAAATCATCCATTAGCTCGCGCCATGGCAACTTGGTATGCACCCTTGGTGTTTCCACACTCTTTGCCTCCTTTACAAAATGACTACCAATCCAAAATCCCACACTTTACCATAGTTGAGGCTACTACCGCCCAACAACATGTAGATAGAATTAGCGATGCATTTGAATACATGGAAATAGAAGACGAGACCATAAGAACAAGGATGTTCGCCCAAAGCCTGGGCGGAGAACCCAAAAAATGGTTTAAGATCTTAACTCCAAACATCATACACGATCTCTTAGAACTCTACCAAACCTTCATAAACAAGTGGGAAATCGGAAAAAACCCCATTCAAATCATGTCTTAGTATAACAATCTAAAAAGGGAAAATGGGGAAAGTGTCCAGGAATACTGCACTAGGTTCAACAGTGTTTATAACACCCTCCTACCTCATTTCAAACTTCCACTTGGCTCGGCCTTAACAAAGTTTCCCGAAGGCTTCGACCCAGACATGACTTATCAACTAAGAGACAAGGACCTCCCAACCTTAGAGGAAATGAAAAAATTGGGCATAAGTGTAGAAGTCAACTTAGCAGAAAAAAGAGCTAGGACCAGATCAGAAAGGAAAGTCACATACCGGGATGAGGTCGCCCCTTCAGCCCCTTCCTTAGATCCTATAATAGATGACTTGGTTATATCCATGGCGAAAATGTGGGAAAAGATAAGTGAAAAGACACCTCTTAGGGACAACCAACCAAACCCTCCAAACAGAAACCAGAACCAAAACTTTAGGAGAGAACAGCATCAAAACAAACCAAGGGAAACTGACCAACAAATTAGGCCACCCTTTAATGAAAATTATGTTGATGAGGATGAGAGAGATACAGAACCCATTGATGAAAGTCATTTAAACTTAATAGGTTCTGATAACGAGAGTGAGGTTTGCCTCACAGAAGAAGAACAAGCTTTCTTCTCTCTAAATCAAAATGAAACCAACTACAAGGACCCTGAAGATCCTACTATAGATTTTCAGAATGCCATAATAGAAGCTCACAGACAGTATGATCTTAGAAGTAGAAAAAACTAAGACAACTCCAAGAACAGTAGCTCAGACACTGCTAAAACCCCTGATACCATCCTTAAAAGAACAATGGATAGCAACAAAACCTTGGTCAAGAAAACTAACCAAAACAAAGATAAAACTATTCAGACAAGCCTTGGCCCAGATCTTCCCAGTACCTCTTCAAAGTTTCTCGAGATGGCTGTTTTGAAAAAAATCCCGAACTGAAGTCAGAAAATTAAGAACATAGAGAAAGTCATGGATGAAAAAACTGAAGCAAACTTATCTAAACTACAAGCACCCTTCATTTTTGAGGGAGAAATCACCAAAATAAAGATTACCATGCCTCTCACTAAACTTATCACCCAAAGCTCTTACAAATCCCAAGTGTTAAAGGTCCTGAATATAGGAAATGATGCAAACACCCTAAATCTAGCTGATGACACCCCTGAAGTGTTGTTTGGTCCAAAAATAGAAGGGAAATTCCAAGAAGGAACCACTCTTCCCTTTTACATTAGTCTGAATATACATGAACAAATCCTACACAATGCCATGCTAGAATCCGGGACCTCACATAATCTCATGCCAAAGGTTGTGATGGAAAGATTAGGCCTAGAAATAACAAAACCTTATAAAGACTTATATTCATTTGATTCAAGTAGAGTCAAGTGTTTAGGCTTAATCAAAGATCTTTGTTTTAGTTTGGCCCAAATACTTTAAAAACACCTGATCATGGACATAGTGGTAGCAGACATCCCTCCCAAGTACGGAATGCTTTTATCCAGAACTTGGGGAGCTAAGCTTCAGGGAAATATTCAACTTGATATGTCCTGCGCCACTATTCCTGTGCTTAACCAAACTAGAATACTCTATCGGGAATCACACATGAAATATATGGTCAACAGCCAAGAAAGGCCAAATAACATCCCGATGTACTCCTTACATTCTGATCTGAACTCTTTCATTTTACACACTAATGAAGACGTTGAAGAAAAGTTAGGAGAATTTGAAAAAAACTTATACCCACCACATCAGCTACCCCAAGTTCTCTATGATGAACTGGACACTCAAAATTATCATGATCATGAGTAGTTATGTCTTGAGGAAAGAGAGTTCATTCCTCTTGAAACATAAATAGAGAAATAAGCCCAAAACATTATATACCATCAAGCAAATCGCTCAAACCATAGACAAACATCAGCGGTAACATCATGAGACTTTTTCAGGATAGAGTCATTAGAAGACTTGCATATCACAAACCTCTTTGGAAATCAGGGGTAGGGGAGCTTAATGTTCTTACCATACCTTAAGGATTTACCATCACATAAATCTACCCCTTCAAATGAAACCTTGACTATAACCATAATAGCTCAAAATTTGGAAAAAATGTCTAAAAAACTTCTTATGAAAGGATATGATGAATACAGTCCAAATATACCTGAGTTGTTTGAACTAGCTAGCATTCTGACACTCCACCAAGGACTTAGAACTACTAGAATTTGCAATATTGTTCAAGATACTACTTCATGTAGAGAAAACAGTGAGAAGCACTATGACACTACCATCACTCCAAGAAACAACTTCAACAAAAGAAAATACAAAAATTTTGACCAAACAATAGTAGTCAAAGATAAAACGGTTGGTCATAGGATTTGTTTTGATTTTATAAATACTAATACACACCCTTGTGACAGAAATTATATCCTTCCTACCCAAGACCATGATATACCAATGATAAGTGCTTTTAATCATGTGTCTTTGCAAGATGATGTTTCAGGATATCGCCAAATGATTCCTTTGCAAATTGAACAGCTCAAAGAATTTTTCAAGTATGCTGGAAGTAGTTCCATCTTCAAACCCAGAATTGCAAAACCACCAGACACCAAAAACATGCTCCTAAAAGCCATGTTTCCAGTTCTGAATTTCTACATTCTGATGTACCTTGATGATGTCATCATATACTTCAAAAATGACAAAGAATATCTGCATTATTTGAAAAATATGTACAACAAAAGAAGAAGTGGGAATCAAAGGTATAAAGAGATACAACGGGAAGATACGGGGTTGTTTAGAAATTCATGTATGAATCCTTATGTTATGCTTGAAAGAGAAAATTTTCCAAATTTTTCTTTTCAAGAGCTTAGTGGACCAAGAGTGATAGGCGATCCTTATAAAGATAAGATGCTCAAGTTTCACCATTTCCAGGATTTCTAAGTTAAAAAAATTTCAATCATTGTGTATACCATTGTTTTAAAAATAAGTAAAAAAACAGAAAATTCAAAAACAATAGAAAAGTAGAAAAAGAGGGCAGTTTGAAAAATAGAAAGAAAGCCCCATGTTCAAAAAATAGTCATTCTGAAAGCGTGCAAGTCTAAATGCCGCTACTAGTGCTCAAAATGTCTTGTTTAGTTATCTAGCCTAATCATAACTAAACATGTTTTAAATTTATTTGCTGATAAGTTAGTGAGAGGAAAGATAGTCAATATTGTGTAAGCTTGACTTGTCAAAGAAAATAGATTAGGAAAAGATACTGGTTCCACATGCTCAAAACAGAACTAAAGAGGAAAACAGGGATGAAATACAAACTGTGTATCCTAGCCTCGATTTTCTAGATTTCATTTTATGTAAAATAATATTTGTGTGCAGCTTGTCTTTCATGCCACAAGTTCATGACAAATCATATTGTCTAATCCTGATTTGATCATTTTTCAATTTCATGTTTTAGAATAGAGAATGAAATCCTGTCAAACAGCTTAACATTGATAGTCGATCCAGCATAGGTAGAGAAACAAAGGAGTTCATCAGCTTAATCTAAACTCTTGACAGATATAAGTGTAGAATTAGATAGTGTTATTTTTCAAAAAAATATTATGCCAAAAGGTTGCTAGTCCAAAAGAACCCGAAAGAAGAAAAAATGTTAGGAAATGTAGTGGGGTAGGTAGAAACGACTTTGAAGCTATCATGCTGTCAATTTTCAGAAATAACATCAAGGAAGAAAGAAATTTGCGTCAATGGATAAAGGCACTGGTCTTCAAAGGACAGAGATCTGAAATTTTGGACACCTCCTGAAAAGGAGCTGCCCTCCCCAAATGGAGCCACTGTTAGTCATCAGTATTTTTCACCTGTTGATGATGACTAGTTTTTAAAGCCAAGTTTTCTAGAAGCTGATCTCCAATTTGTCAATTTTGTCAGCTAGAAAACACCCTTAAACATTTTTTTGTTCTCCTACCTTTTTCAACCAGCCTATGAAGAGAAAAACCTAGTTGTCAAGCCCTATCTAGTCTTAGTCATACAATCTTTTCCATCAGCTGTGACAAGCTAAAGTCATGTGTTGTCAGCCACCCTACCTCTGGTCATATGTCATCTTGAGATCTGGTCATACCAAAGAGAATACTCAAAATCTATCAAAAATCTCCCCTAAGTTAGGTAGTGGCGCTTTAGGAAATCCTTCCTTGGCAAAAGCATCCTGAGCCAAAATCTTTGTTCAATACCAGCCAACCATGAATTTGCGCTTAGCCTGCAAAAAACAAAGCTTGATACACCCATAAGTCACGCCACTAAAATTTCTTGATGTCTCAGTAGTACATGTTTCAAAATCCAAATTGATATTATGTTGATCTACAGTGTTTCAGTGTCTTTTTCAAAAGCAGAGATGTACAAGTATTCCAGAAGACATTTTCAAGCTAAACATGAGAAGATAGCTGCTTCTCATGTTGTCTTGAGCATGGGATAAGAGTATTGGTCAGAGAGAAAATTAAATAAACCTCTGCAAACACAGTCAAGAAAGGTTAGTAAAAAATGACTAGCAATCAAATACTCTACAGATACAAGTCATGTTGCTTCTGGTTTCTAAATATTCGCAAGGGTATTCTAACAACAGGATGCATATCTCAGAAAATGCCTCTCATAACATATTGCTAAATTTGCACCTTATTACTTACTGTGATATACCAAGCAGAGATAGGCATTACAAGGAAAGATGACATAGTTTGAGAAAGGGATGAAATGTCACTTGTTGTTAACCTCCTCCAAGCATGAGCAGATGGTTGGGTGACTGTGTTGACCTCCTCCAAACATGAGCAGATGGTTGGGTCACTTGATGTAAACCTCCTCCAAACATGAGCAGATGGTTAAGTAATTTGTTGTAAACCTCCTTCATTTAAAAACAGATGGTTTGGAAATAGGATAAGGGCCCCCTTCATTTAACAAGAAGAGGGTTAGGAACAGAGGTATGGCCTCATTCAAAGAGAACAAGGCTAACAATGCTGCAAATGGCCTAAAATCTTCTTTACACCTTTTTCTCCAATAGGATGAAACCACTGATACAGCAATGGTGTTTCAAGAGATGCTTACATGGTTTCACTATTTGAAAAACAGAATTGAAATGCAGTGGGAAACAATTGAATGATTATGAGTAGAAAAATGGTGTTAAACAGATGTTAAGCAATGGTACTATGATGATTCAAGAAGCTTTGTTTTTCATGTCTATAAAAGCCTCCTTCGAAGAGTAAACAAAGGCTAGAATGCCCAAGCTTAGAACAACCTCATCAAAATGACAAGAAGATAGACTAAGCCTTGCTTCTGAAAAAGACCTTTGCAAATGAATACACAAAGACAGTATGTATGAGGAAAGCTATGACACCATGATTCAAGTTCAAGACACCTTAAAGAAATGAACTTACCACAGTCATAGACCAGACCTTTTTATGTACATAAGAAACAAACTTTGTTGTTTATATGTGATTGCATTAAGGGTCTCTAAAGGCCTTTCTCCTTGATCAAAAGATATAGGTCAAGCCTCGGTGAATGAAACTAAGGTTTTACCCATAGCCAAAAATAAATATCATTATAAGGATGTATCAGCAGTCTTTGATATTTCTCCGGAGCAGTTTTCCTTTTTGAAGGATAGAAATGGACAAACAGTGACAGGTTATTTCCTTAATGAAGAAACAATGAAAGAAGATTTGCTTTTAAGGTGGTTTCTTTACTTCAGAAAAGGTCATGCCTATGATTATCTTAAAAAAGAGGCTGGCCACAGAATTTTTGTTATAAAACTTTATCAAATATGGGTCTTTATGATGTTTTAAAGGTAATAAAAGACAAAGACAGTGATTGTATTTTTATATGACAAAAAAACCTTTTTCAAAGGGCATTTAAACCCTCACAAAGTAATTACAAAGGTGTTTTGGCTTGTTCGTATTTAAAGGGCGGAGGAGACCGTTTCAAAGTCCCATTTTCAATTTCAAAAGCCTAAGCACACTCCACTAGCTGCTCACTAGAGAATAAAATTGGTTTTCGGACAAAATTTCGAAGTTTTCAGCGATTGAAACCTGCGCGGCGCGCCTGTAGGTTTGCGCGGCGTGCCTGTGAGTGCAAATACAAAGGAACTTAACTGTTGTGCGACGTGCCTGTGCCCACGTTCAACTACTGACCGAATTCGACCTGACTATCATACATATGCGCGACACCCTTTATTTCAAACGTGCCGCTCCTCCGTTGCTTTAAAAAACACTTCTAAAGGTTGCTTCATCGATCAAACAAAACCCATAATCGTTGATTAAGGTATTTTCCTTGCTTCTTGGTAATCTTTGAAGTTTAAAGGGGGTATTGTTGCTTTGTTTTCCACGGAAGAAATAGTGGTAAAGAAGGTTGGGTTTTTGGTCAAAATCAAAGTTGTTTGTTGCTGTGGGTGTCAAAAATAAATACAGCAATAGAGGAGGTTTTGCATCAGTCTTAAAGAGCCCTAATTGCCTTTCAAAGACAGTGATAAAAAAGGAGTATGTTTTTAAGGGAAAGGGGTCTGTGCCAAGACAAAGGGGGATTCCTCTTCAAACAAAAACCACCAACACACCCTATATAAGTCTTTTTTCTCAAACACAATGATCAAAGGAGATAGGTGGTTTATCAAAATTGAAAAGAATCCCCTTGGTCATGATTAGTAATTGATAGAACAGTGAAAAAGGGATGTTTATTAAGCCAATTTAAAAGCTTTTTTTATGTTATAAAAATCTAATACTGCCCACAGTTATTGGAAAATAAATACGGAGTTGTAGAGGTCTCAAGTTGGCTGGAAGGTGTTCTGATAGTGTAAACAAAGAAAAAAATCAAAAGAGGGAAACAGTGGTTAAAGTTTGAAGGCTTGGTGAATTTGAAAAGGTTCTTTCTGTGTTGTAAGATAGTGAAAGTTTGTGCAGCCCCTAGATTTCAAAAAAGGAAGAGTCTGTTTCCAAGGTTTTCAAAGTCAGTTGAAAGGTGTTTTTTTCAAAAAAAAGGAGATCCTTTTTCAACAAGGAAACAAAAACACATCTTTTTCAAAATATTTTCCCAAGAGAAATGATAAATTGATTTTGGTTATCATTTGAGACAGCTTGTTTTAGTCAACCAGCAAAGAGTATCCAAAACAAAATGCCTCCCAGGCAAGACAACAGAAGTGGCCCTCACAGGAGGTTTGAACCTGTTTCAACTGAAGAGGTAAAAGCCCATCCTTCAGTTCTGTTTAACTTTCATGAAGTTGGATGTCTAAGTTTTTGTCAAAGGATTCAGGAGGTGAAAAGATATCTCCCCTTGACACATCTGTGTGTTTTGAGATTGCAATGGAAACACCTTCAGCTGGCAGGCTTAGATTTAAATTTTTCTCCTAGATCCATTTCCAGAGCTACCAAAATCTTAAACAGAGCTACCTAGACTCAAAATAGTACAAACCCTTTTTTAAGCCGGAGCATCGGGATACATGCCCATCCATCTTTCCTTTTTCATATCTGTTGAATAGCTATGCTCCCCTCATGAAGATAATCATGAAATATTTCACATGCGAGGAAAGGATTTCCCGGGTCTATGCTTACCATGTACGGTTTCTCATGCACTTCACAAGAGCCCAATTGTTAAACCTCCCATTTTTCCTCCATATAAGTATTGAAAAGATGGCCTCCACTGTTCAAAAGAGACCTCCCTCTCAGCAGCCAGCTTGCCTTTTCCATCATTCCCTCACCAATATTGTCATTCTTCATCAAATTGAGAAGAAGGGAATATCTTGGGACACTTTCATTGTGCATCTCGATTTCCCATGATTGAAAAAAAAGAAGAGCATGATGAAGAAGAGCAACATGATGAAGAAGAGCAGCACAGTCAAGAAGAGCAGCACGATGAAAAAGAGCAGCATGATGAAGAAGAAGAACACAGTGAGGAAAGGCAGCAAGGTGAAGAAAAACACAATGAGGGTAGGCAACACAGTGATGAAGAAGAGCGCCATGAAAAAGAGCAAAACAGTGAAGAGGGAAATGATGAGGAAATTGAACAGTTTGATGAGGATATTGGTATCCCTCACAGTAGCAAACATGACGAAGATGAAGCCCAAAACATTAAGGAAATAGAGCCTAAAAGTCTTGAAGAAAGCAAGGAAAAGAGTGAAGAGCCTCAAAAAGACATGCAAGATGACAGTCAAAGCATTCATGAAGAAACTCAAAACAGTGGCAAGGATGATGAGGGAAGTAGCAAGGGCAAAGAGAAAATAGAGCATGTGCTAGCTGCCTCTCCTAGGCAAGGGGCCATGCTTTCTTCTCCAAAAGTGACAAAGCCCCTGACATCAAGGAAGAGGGTGCCTCAAACTATAACTCCAAATGTTACTAGAGCCCTCCGAAGCAAGGGGAAGTTGCCCAAGAAATCCATTTTCGAATTACCCAAGAGGAGGAAGACCAAGAAGGCCACCCAAAGCAAGGGAAAGGAGAAATAAGAAAGTAGCCATGAGAAGGAGAGGGACTTTGACATAATTCAGATCAACAGTGATGATAGTGACGATGAGGCCCAAATCCTAGAGTCTCTCTTGATCAATAGATAAGAACAAATTCATGATTTGAGGGCAGATCTAGAGAGGTCTAAAAACCTCATTCACTTTTTGCAAACACAAAACAAACAGATGAGTGTCCACATGGTGGTACATGAGACACGACCCATCAAATATAAAAAAGAAGTATCCAAGGCACAAATTAAGTTGGAAGAACTCATGGGAAATTTCAATGATAGAAAATATGAAGATCAGCCAAGAAGAAAGAGGCCAAGGACCATGGGACTCAGAAGAGCCTTAGAGAAACAAAAAGAGGAAGAGGCTGCCCTTTTCCAATCTTTTCCTATCACTACTTTATTCACCCAAGAGATAGAAAACAATCGAGAAGCATGGTTTGAAAGGGTGAATGACCACTTGGAGAAGAAGTTGGAAAAGGCCGATAGAGACTTGGACCTTCAAAGAAGAATGACCGGGCACTATAAGAAGCTAAATCAGTTCACCTGAAGGAAATTGAAGGCCACACAAGAAAAGCTCAAGGAGCCTCAAAAGAGGCGTCCGACACCAAAAATAAAGAAAGACACATAAAGGCTCCAAATTTTGGCGTCAGATTCTTAGCATGCTTCTGAAAACCCTTGAGGGTCATGCTCGCCAAAATTGGGCAAAATTCAGCGAGATTTGGTTTTTTGTCATTTTTGGGCTTTTGGCTAAAAATCATGGGCATCACCATTTCTGTTTGGGACATCCTCAAAGGATGAAAATGGTATCATTGGATGCCATAATTTCAGGGGCACCTACTCAGCAATTTTTAGATCAATTGAAGATGATTTGGTCCCCCAAAGTGGTGAAAAATAATCACTTTTTCAACACTCTGCCCTGCATATCAACAAAGGCAATTTTCTGGGTTTTTACACATAGGTCAGTTTTTTACAGACTTCCAATGATCCGTTTGGATAAAACAAAGCATTTTCAGAAACTATACATCTATATTTTTCCAACGAGCTATCACGGGCCTCGTTTATATATTGGGAAGGCTTCCAAAAGTTTCCCACAAGACAAAAGACTTTCTGCTGATATTTTTCTTAAGTATTTTTATGAAAAATGCATTTTTTTAAAGTGACTTTTCCTCATGTGCATTTAGCTATTTTTGGCCATGGTTAGTTATGAAAAGTCAATATATTTTCCTTTTTTAGCATTTTTAGGATATTTATATAGATATTTTGTGCCTTGGGCTTTGCAAAGCCTCCAGGACAAAATCAGATATTTTTGATGGGCCAATGAGCTTGCAAGTTGCATTAGGAGGTTTTCCCTCATCTTGGCCTATATATTCCAAGAGACTTCATTGTAAACAAGGATGAACTTGATGATGTAGAGAAATATATGGTTATACAAAATTGGAAGAAACACTTGTCTCATGCATTGGATAGTTTCTTGAATGTTTTTGGATGATGAAAGAAGACTGTTGTTGGATTCCTTGACTTGGTAAAATGGTATAGTGTCCCTCTTTGTTATGCTTTCTTTGTTTTCATTCATATTTCATGCTCTTGCTCGCTATAAGACAGTAGAGAATAGATTTGAGACATGCCCTTGGAGACACTTTAGATTTCATGTTTCTTTATAGCTTCTATGTTTTCTTCCTTCTTAGTCACATCAAAGAATCCTTGATTGCTCTTTGATAACTGAAGAAATTGTTTGCTTGTTTCATTTATGGTTTTATGCATGCTAAGTATGATTCACGGTATGCCCTGATTACTCATGGATAGTCATAGCTCCACCTCTGAAACCTTGCTTTGATTGTTTGATTGTCATTTGTTGAACCAAGGAGGTATTGTACTGATCTTGCCCTTTGCCTAAAACTATGCAATCTCACTTCAAAGTGCCCGATAGCTTGAAATACTATGCTTAGGCGTTTCCTCATAGTGCTTTGAGTTATTTGTTTGTCTTAATTGTATTTCCCCAAAGTATGATAGCAATTTCCTAAGGTTAGAGAGTCATATATCTCTATGTATTGCTTGAATGTTTATTTCTATGCATTTATCAGTTTATAGTTACATTTTTCATGATTAATGGCTAGCCCTACCATGTTTATGTTAGATATTGAACTATTTATGTTTGAAAGCCTTTGTTCTTCACAAACTTAGTGTCCATCGCACTCCAATTTACCCAAAGATCCATTTTACCTTGATCAAATCGGCCCTTCAACATTCCTTGTATCACCATCTGGAGCTTTCTCGACCTTTTTGACCCCATAGCCCAGTTGATATAACAATATTTTTATCTATCTTAGTCTTTGATCAGTTCATCCCTCACAAACCTAAAAACAAAACCAAAAACCTACTTCATAACTAGCCTAAAATTAGAAACACAAGAAGCAAACACATAGATATCCCTTACACAAATAGAGAGAGCCCTCTCTAAGTCTAGGAAGGCTAGGTCCTTGGGCTCCAAAGATTGGTTTGATGTTACCCTATCACTTGGCTTACCAATCAGCCAAATCACGGGACACTAACAGGATGAGCAAGTTTGAGATTCTTGCTTCATTCTCCTCATCACTGTCTACCTAAATGATTTCAAACTCCCTTTCCACCTCATGATCTTCTTCTTATTTTACCTTTTTTTTGCCTTTATCTAGTGGCTGAGCCGAGGTGGATGGCATGGCCCTTGCATTTTAGAGGTAGCAAACACAATCCTTGGCCCCCTTTGATATGTCAATGAAAGAGGTGTGATTGTGGTCTTGTTGGTGTCTTGATCATAGTTGTGATCCTTGTTTTTGTCATTACCCTCTTCATTTTCATCATTAGTATCATCAGTCATTATGTTTTCTGCCTCATCATTGTACTCTTTTCTCTCAACATCATCACCACTTTCAACCTTTTCAGTGATTTCTACATTGCCATTTTGTTCTTCATCAAAGCTTCTTACCTCTTCATTGCTATGATCTTCAATTTGACTATCAACCCCTTCATTTCCTTCACTATTTTCATGACTATCATTAGCCTCTTCTTGAATTTTTGCACAATCATCATCTTCATTTTGTTCATCTTTGATGTTTTTTCCATCATTGAGGCTTGCTTCATAGGTGTCACTACTGCCTTTAGTTTCTGCATTTTCCTCACTATCATCATCTTTATCTATGTTGCCTTTAGCTTCTGCAATTTCCTCATAGTTTTCATCTTTAAGAATGCTTTCCTCTTTATCTTCTGCACTGTCACCATCCTCATTATCACTGGCTTGTTCACTACCTTATTCTTGATCATTTTCTATCTCTGTCTCTTCTTCATCATCCTCCTCTTCTTCATCATCAATTTCCTCTTCATCATCATCTTCTGCCTCTTCATCATTGTCATTTTCTTCTTCTCTATATTCACCTGCCTCTTCATCATATGTTTCTTCTTCCTCATCATTTGTCTCTTCTTCCTCATCATCATTCTCTGCCTCTTCATCATCATTCTCTTCTTGATATGATGCTTTAGGAGAAGGTGAGAGAGGGAGGTTTTCTTGAGAAGAGGATTCATGTGTAGATGAGGAGTCATGGTCATTGGGGGTGATGGAGGAGTGGAGGGAGGTAGATGAGATGATGAGGGTAAATTTTTTTGATGAGGAGGCTGTGGGTTTGTGAAAAATTCATGGGCGATGAACACCTCCCATGGGATACCCTGTCTCTCTAATTGATGCAACACAATCATCTTGATAAGAGAATGGTGAAAAAGACTTTTCATTTGTTGTGAAGGAGGTCCCTTTTGCACAATGTAAGACATCTTATCAATACTTCTATAAAGATAATAAGGCAAATGTAAGAGCTTGGCCCTAGTGAAGTGCATGAGCAGTCTTATGTGGTAGGAATAAATCCTAGAGAACCTACCAGGTGAATTATTTCATGATGATTCTCATTAAGGGCCCATATCTCTCCAGTAGATGTGAAAATGGAAAAATGGATTTGCAGTCAGCTGGGTATCTAGGTTTTAAGAAGGGTTGATAATGTCTTAAGTCCAAATTTTCCTGTTTGAACCACTTTTCTCCCATACTAGGTATCCCGGTGGCCATAGAAATTTTATTGACGGATAGCTCAAGGTTCACTCCTGCTAAGTTTACTTTATGGTCATGGACGTTAAGGATAAAATTCCTGGTCAACTCAAGATGACTTCGGACCTGTTGTACCCTTCCACAAAAGTCAAAACAACCCACCTCTTGGAAATATGAAACTGTCATAGGAGAGGCCATAAATTCCTTGGTATTCAATGGTTCAAATTTGTGTACCATTCCACCCTTTTTCTACTGTCTTCTAGGCCCTTGGCCTCCCTCACCACCGCCACTATTAGTTTCCCTTGAAATTTTTCTCTTTTACTCTTGCCTTGAAGGCCAAAACCCTAATTTTTCTTTGTGAAACGGATGGAGAAATCTAGGATTTTTTCCTCTAATTTAAATGACAAGAACTTAGGAAATGAAGGAGGTGCCTTTTTACTTACCCCTCAGAGGTGTTAAGAGACCCTTAGAAGTGAATTTTGAGAATTTTTTGAGAAAAGTTGAGCTTGAGCTATTGTATAAACCCTCCTAGCTGAACACGTAGCCCAAGTGTGTAGCACTGGGCCAGTTGGGTGGCTGAACGGGCCAGTCAGGCCGGTGCTGAACACACAGCGCAGGCGCGTAGCACTGGGCCAATATGTTGGGCCAGAATTTTAATCTACGGATAAATTACACTTCCCTATACTGGTTCTAGTCTAGAACAACAGGTCAAAGACTATACAACTATTTCTCCTAACTCAGAACAGATACACAGATAGGATTGGAGGCTTACTTGTTCAGTCGCTTCCAAATGACTCCTTCTGTCACTTCCACTGCAACTTCAAATTCAAGAGGTTTGTGTGTTGAATGCTTCATGCAAGAAAGAACACTGAAACAACAAAATATGCAATAATATAGATATCTATTCAAGCTAGTTAGCTAAATCAGTAAAGCATAAACTACATTCATCAACCAAGATCTTACAATATGGAAAAATAAAATTAATACAGATGCATGTAGGGAAAAATAATAAGTACTCTCTATTGATGATAGAAGGAGAGGTTACAACCTAGTGACTAATTTGAAGTGACCTTCCAGCAAAGTTCCCAAGCCTCATCACAGTATAAATCTCTCCAGCAACAGCTCCACAAATCAAACTCTCAATTGAAAATTCTTCAGCATTTCTCTACTCAAATTTTTCCTTTTCAAACACTTAGATCTGTGTTCAATTTATAGATGAACTGTAGGTTGTTTTGCAATCAATAACTTTCCAAAAATAGGCAAGACATGTTTGCATTCATGTAGATGTCAAATGGACACTTAGATCCGAAGCTTGACACATGTGAACTCTTTTAGAAGGCACTAGCCAAGTGGAGATTCCGGAACAATCTGTATGTAAGGTCACCATACAGATGATGTGTACAAAAATTCTGAAATCACAGCCCAGATGGTTGAAACTAGATCTGGGGTCTTCTTATCTCATTCACTTTATCATTTGGGTACAAGTCTAGCCATGTGAATATATTATTTGTAGTCGAACATGGAAAGACATCGTTTGATTACCAGCCAATAATGTGTGTTGTTAACAAATGCAAGAGAACTACCATTAATGTCAATGGCTCTCAAGGTACTATAGTAAATTTCGTAAGGCGTGAATAGATGATTTGATGTGGAACGTATGATTTGATGTCGAACTTCAAACAAAATATTTCGGTCAAAAGTACGGAAGCGAGGATCTTGTCAATGTTGTAACAAGCCTCATGGTACTGGAATCTAATGTTTCTAAATGAACTTCCTCGATATTGATTTGTTGTCGACAGGAAGTCACCTTATTACAAAACAGGAGTTACTGATTTCGAAGACAAGGGTATGACTTGATATAGCAATTTTCAGGGATGACAGTCATGAAAATGAAGGTTTACGAGTATTGCAGAAGGATGATTTTTTATCACTGGATGACTTCTCTTGAACATATCGACGACACTGTGATGAGTTGGTAGCATTGACCCAAAACTGAAGTGAAGGTATGATGAACCATAGGTGTGAATGAACCGTCAAGATAATTACCCAACCCAAACAGTCAAGGACATGGAGTGAAAGAAGTGTCATGTTCAAGAGCGACTTGCTACCAATGATCAGGAGCTCAAATCTGAGCTTGGGAAAAAGCTCAAAAATGAAGTTGCTCAAAATTGGTCTGAACTAGATCAACGGAAAAGAGCTCATCAATACGATCCCAACGCCACAAACGGAACTCAAATCTGTTACCGTATGGAGGAGATATTGCATTTTGAAATCGCCCAATAACTTTCAATTTTGAAAGAAATATTTTTTAATATATGTGTTGGAATAATTTTATTTATTTTTATTAAGGTTTAATAAATTAATTAAACTATATAATTTTAATATTTTATATGGTTTAATTTAATCATATATTATATTAATTAATTATATGTTTTAATTAATTTTAAATTTTAATTAAACCTTATTAAAAAAAATTTAAATGTTAAACCACACATATGTTATAAAATTCAAATGTTTCGAATTTCAAATGATACGTGGGTTGTTTCAAATAAAAAAAAAGGTTCACGTGGTCAAAGTAAAGGTATTAAAGTCACGTGGCTACGTGGTGAACGGAAGTTACGAAGGGGCTTTGGGCTAAGCCTCCCCCATTCACGTGACCACGATGCATGACCAAGGGCGTGGCCCTACCACCAGCGGGAGTCCCAAACGGTTAACAGTTAAAGTCGCAGTTGTGTTCACATATTTTTATGGCGGAGTTAAATGAAGTTCAATGTTATTGTTGAAAATGCAGCAAGATGATGGAGCTTAGTGAAATGAAGTCGCCTTCACTAAGTGGGCCCGCAGGCAAATTCTGGCGCAAAGTCTATTTTTAGACTATGTCTATTTTTAGACATATGGAGTATGGTCCAGGGGTTGCAGTATGTTATTCTTGGAGTATTGGTCATGTTGGTAAAAATAGATGGACCTCTATTTTTTGACCTATAGGTCGATAGGTCGAAGTCTATTTTTAGACTGCCTATCCTAAAAATAGGGAAGTCAAATATTATTTACCCTTAATAATATTTGGACTATAAACTTCAATTTACTCTCTTGGAGCACTTCAGTTCGAGCCTTGGAAGTGGCTCATGCATCTGACAGAGGAATTACGCTATTCCTAAGGGTTTGGTGAGCTCATGCATGGTTGACTTCAATTAGGACTTCAGTGGCAGAAGTTTGGTGGAGTTAATGAGACAGCTAGTGGAGTTGTGTTCGGTTTAACTTAGTTGAACTAGTTGAGATTAGTTTAACTAGCCAATCAACTAGTAATGAGTGGAGTGAATTAAATATTATTTAATTCATTAATTAGTAACTCATTATTCAACTCAAGAACACATCAGTTCACTACAGTGCATGATCAGTTCAGTGGAGACCAGTGAAAGAGGTAGATGAAAGGGTGAAGTTAGCTATCAGTGGCGACATCAGTTGTGCATGAGATTTGCACCACACTTGGAGGAATTTCCCATGATGATTGCACTATCAAGCCAAGGAGATTTGAACCTTGGATCTCTATTTAGACAGGCCATGATTGCGCAATAGAGGCAAGGCAATTGGTGGTGAGTTTTGAACCAGTAACTTGTTCAAAACCAAGCTAGTTTGTGTGTAACTTCATGAGATAGTACTGAGTACTTGTGAGGAGTATTGGACTGATTTTGTTACATGATTTCTCCATTATAATATACACAATAGCTGCGGGGTTTTCAGCTATAAGCTTTCCCCATACATACTGTGTTAATGTGTATGATGAATTGATGTGCTATCGCTTGTTTTATTTCCGCATGTGTGATGATCTGAGTGGAAGAGATTATGTGTTGCATATAAATTTGAATTGTATGTGATCAGGATAGTCTCAGTGGATAATTAATCATTATTCAGCAAATTTCTACATGGTATCAGAGCTATTGAAGAAAATATTGATCATCACAGTGATTACAAACTTATTTCGGTAGACAGAGTCTGCATGCGGGCCAGGTAGCCTCCGGATTCATCTTTCTTCGGAAAGTGAAAGGTCTGGTAAATGCCCCTTGCAGTCAATCTCTGTGCTAGAAATAATTTGTTCTCACAGATCTATAGCGGTTGAGCTTTGAGGTGGAATTCGAATTTTGCAGCAGTTTTGTTTTCTTGGTGCCGAAGTTGAAAATGTCTTTCAACGGTTTGCGACTCGAATATGCTCTTGAAGGCAGTTCGAATTATGTTGCATGGAAGGATCGCATGGAGGCAGTATTAGAAGATAATGGACTGAAGGAGTTCGTGGATACGGATGTCCAAAGGCCCACTGATTCTGCTGAAGTCGAAGCATGGAAAAAGAAGATGGCGAAATGTCGAAGGATCCTATTGGAGGGCGTCAAGGATCATATTGTATCCAGCCTGCATGGAAAGGCTTCTCCATATTTAATGTGGAAAGCTTTGACGGATCTATTCCAGAGTAAGAGCGACCAAAGGAATCTGGCGCTCAAAGATAAGCTCAGGAACATCAAGATGGAGAAAGGCGACAGTATCGCCAAATACCTCACGAAGTTCACTCAGTGCAGAGATGAGCTGGGAAGTGTGGGGGTGACTGTCGAAGACGAGGACATGGTCGACTTGGCTCTCCTTGGTCTTCCGAAGGCTTGGCACTCATATCAAGATAGTGTCAATGGTCGGGAGAAGCTGCCGGGATGGGAGCGCCTTTGGGCGGATCTCATGCAGGAGGAGATAAGGAGGACTACTCGAGATGGATCTTCATCAAAGGGAGCTGATGAAGAAAACTGCGCTTTGGTGTCCAAAGCTAAGAAAGGGAAGGGTAAGAAAACCTCTCATCCTGGAGCTAAGGGCAAGAAGCAGGATATGGCGAAAGAGAAGTGTTTTCACTGCCATGATCACGGACATTATGCTACCAATTGTCCAAAGAAGAAGAAGAACAAGCAAGCGGGAAGATCTGCAGATGGAGAAGCTTTGGCTTCACAGTTCGAGCTTGACTTTTCACTGATCGTATGCTTGGTTTCAAGTGTGATGGGATCGGTATGGTTCTTGGACAGCGGTGCGTCATTTCATATGATGGGAGATCGGGATTTGTTCTCAGATCTGGAGGACAAAGATTTGGGTGTGCACATCGAGATGGGCGATGATGGTAGATACAGTGCGACTGGTATCGGTACCATATCCTTTCAGAGGGAGTCTGGTAAACCCTTTGTATTGAAGGATGTCATGCATGTACCTGGATTGAAGAAGAACTTGATCTCTGTGGCGATGTTGGAGGATAAGGGTATGATGTGGTCTTCAGCGAAGGAAAGGATTTCCTGCGCAGTAAGACTACTGGAGAGACCCGGAAGATAGGGGTTCAAACCAAGAACCTTTATCAGTTGCAAGTAGATGGCTGCGCAGCAATGGCATGCAAGGCAGGAGAAGTGGTGAGCCGGGATGATGAGGGCGAACTGTGGCACAGGAGATTGGGCCACCTTCACCACGAGCTGAAGACCCATCAAATACCCTTGAAAGCCCAAGGGCACTCGAGAATAAATGACGTGGCAGGGTAATTTTAGGGAAAAGGAAAGCACCACAGAAGGATAGTCGCGCCACGACGATCCTTGAGAGAGTTCACACAGACGTGTGTGGTCCTTTCTCAGTTGTTTCGACAGCAAAGCACAGGTATTATGTGATCTTTGTTGATGATTTCTCTCGAAAGTGCTGGATCTTCTTCATGCAGAAGAAGAGCGATACATTCGCGAAGTTCTGTGAGTTTAAAGCACGGGTCGAGAAGGAGTCAGGGTAGTTGCACGTTCAGCTGAGGAGGACGTGGTGGACTCATCTCGCCTGACCAAGGAGCCTGCAGCGGCATGGATGAGAGCTCATCGCGGACCCCCTCCTTACAGCTCCGCCGCGAATGGGGTGGCCGAGCGAAGAATAGAACGATCGTGGTGTCGCCGCACGCGACAGCATGACGGTGGCCGGCCCTTCACCAGGCCGAGGCATCCAACATGTTGTTGTATGTGCAGAACCGTTGTCCTCACAAGGTTCTTGGCATGAGTACACCGGAGGAGGCTTATTCTGGCAAGAGGCCTGATATTTCCCATTTGCGGATTTTTGGTTCTCCTGTCTACGTGCATGTGACGAAGGATGCGAGAAGGAAGCTGGATCCAACTGCTGAGGTTGGAATATTTGTGGGGTACACTGATACACCTCACAACTACCGGGTATATTTTTCAGATAGTCGAAAGACTGTTGTGCGACGGGATATAAAATTTCAGGAGGAGAAAGCCATGCAAGGTTCGCTTGAGAGGGAGCTACACTTGCATGCAGATGAGGAGTTGTTAGTTCCTAAGGAGGAGCTTCCGGATGTGGATCAGCCACAAGAGGAGGTTCAGGAGGTGGAAGAAACCACCCATGCGCCCTCTGATATCGAGGGCGGCGCGCACTACAAGCCGAGTGGGATCGTTCGAGGGATAGAGAAGGCTAGAATACCTACAAAGACAAATAAGTAGACAAAGAGGAAGTCACCCTGACTCAGACACCGGATACATGGCTCGTGAGTCAATGTGTCGTGATCTTGTTTCATCCTCTTTTGAGGAAGCGGCGAGAACCCGAATGAGCAAGTCATGATCGAATGATGTATGATTCGATCATCGGGAACAGTGTAGCGGGGAGATTGTCCCAAGACCAGTTGGGAAATCAGTGGTGGGTTCGCGATGGATCTACAAGGTGAAGCAGGCAGCTGACGGGAGTGTGGAGAAGTACAAGGCGATATTTGTCGCCCGTGGCTTTTCACAGATCGAGGGGATTGACTATGAGGAGACCCTTGCACCTGTCGCAAGGTACTCTTCCATATGGACGATCCTTGCTCTCTCAGCGCAGATGGGGTGGCACATTCATCAGATGGATATGAAGACTGCGTTCCTCAAAGGAGTCATTGAGGAGGAGGTGTACATAGAGCAGCCATAAGGTTTTGAGATCTTCATCAGTGAGTCGCATGTGTGCCGACTCAAGAGAGCACTCTGTGATGCATTAGGCTGGGCACCTCGTGCTTGGTACACCTCGGAGCAGACAATTCACCGGCTTGGATTCTCCAAGAGTGAGGTGGATCCTAACCCGTACCAGTATTGGCGGTGGGAGGGGGAAGCTGCCGATCATCGTACTGTATGCATGTTCCGATCTCTGACCGGCGATTACTAGGGCTGATACTTTCATGCAAGGAGGATCTTCGAGACGAGAGGGCTTGAGATGAAGTGACCTGGGCATCCTTCATTAATTCCCCGGGATTGGAGATTTGGCAAAGGCAATGTGGAGGACTCATGAGCTGCAGCAAGTATGCCCGGGAGATTCTCGAGAGGTTCAACATGCAAGGCTGCAAGCCTGTTGATACCCCTCTTCCTGGAGGATGGAGGAAGGGAGATGCTACTTCGGAGGAGGTAGTGGATGCCACCGTCTATCGACAGTTGGTGGGGTCGTTGATGTATTTGGTCAATACTCGACCCGATATATGCTATGCAGTTAACCAGCTTTCGCAAGCTATGGTTGCCTACCAAGCTCTTTGGAAGGTAGGCAAGCATGTATTGCGCTATATCGTAGGCACATCTAGATATGGTCTATGGTGCCAGACAGAGGATGATGCTTTTGGCTTCACCGATGCATTGGCGGAGCCCAACGAACCGGAAGAGCACTTCTGGAGGAGTTTTCAGCATTGGGTCGACAGCAGTTTCCTGGTACAGCAGGAAGCAGAGATCCGTGGCACTCAGTTCAGCAGAGTCCGAGTACATGGTAGCTAGCTTGGCTGCATGCGAGTCTATTTGGATGAGGAAGATCCTCGTTGGATTGTTTGGGTTGCATTTGGAGCCTACAATGATCTACTGTGATAACCAGAGTTGCATGAAACTCTCGGCTAATCCAGTATTTCATGATAGATCCAAACACATCGACATCAGGTACCATCATATCAGATCAGACCGCCTGAGGAACTGAGATGTTTACATGTCTTCTACCTGGGAGGACTGTGTGATGCCACATCCGACGAAGGCGCCACCAGAGCAAATCTTGGATCACGGTGAGGCAGGATAGGGGCAGATAATCCATCTTGGCCGAGAGGGAGTGTTGAAAATGCAGCAAGATGATGGAGCTTAGTGAAATGAAGTCGCCTTCACTAAGTGGGCCCGCAGGCAAATTCTGGCGCAAAATCTATTTTTAGACTATGTCTATTTTTAGACATATGGAGCATGGTCCGGGGATTGCAGGATGTTATTCTTGGAGTATTGGTCATGTTGGTAAAAATAGATGGGACTCTATTTTTCAACTATAAACAAGGTTCATTGATAGACTGCCTATCCTAAAAATAGGGAAGTCAAATAGTATTTACCCTTAATAATATTTGGACTATAAACTTCAGTTTACTCTCTTGGAGCACTTCAGTTCGAGCCTTGGAAGTGGCTCATGCATCTGACAGAGGAATTACGCTATTCTTAAGGTTTTGGTGAGCACATGCATGGTTGAATTCAGTTAGGACTTCAGTGGCAGAAGTTTGGTGGAGTTAATGAGACAGCTAGTGGAGTTGTGTTCGGTTTAACTTAGTTGAACTAGTTGAGATTAGTTTAACTAGCTAATCAACTAGTAATGAGTGGAGTGAATTAAATATTATTTAATTCATTAATTAGTAACTCATTATTCAACTCAAGAACACATTAGTTCACTACAGTGCATGGAAATTTCAGTGGAGACTAGTGAAAGAAGTAGATGAAAAGGTGAAGTTAGCTATCAGTGGCGACATCAGTTGTGCATAAGATTTGCACCACACTTGGAGGAATTTCCCATGATGATTGCGCTGTCAAGCCAAGGAGATTCAAACCTTGGATATCTATTTAGACAGGCCATGATTGCGCAATATAGGCAAGGCAATTGGTGGTGAGTTTTGAACTAGTAACTTGTTCAAAACCAAGCTAGTTTGTGTGTAACTTCATGAGATAGTACTGAGTACTTGTGAGGAGTATTGTATTGATTTTGTTACATGATTTCTCCATTATAATATACACAATAGCTGTGGGGTTTTCAGCTATAAGATTTCCCCATACATACTGTGTTAATGTGTATTTATGAATTATATATCGCTTGTTTTATTTCCGCATGTGTGATGATCTGAGTGGAAGATATTATGTGTTGCATATAAATTCGAATTGTATGTGATCAGGATAGTCTCGGTGGATAATTAATCATTATTCAGCAAATTTCTACAGTTATGGTTACAACGGTTGGCTCCCAACATGTAACACCGACGGGTGAGAACATGTGGCCGTTACAACAAAAATTTAATGCCGAAATTTAATGCTGCCGCCAATTTAGCGCCGGTTCCCCCAGATTAGGCGGATGTGCCAGTTTAGTTAAGTTAACTGGCAGTGTCTCCACATTTAGTGGAGCTTGTTTAGGCCAAACTGGCAGTCTAAGTAAATGTGCCATAACTTTGGCTAGGAAAGGCCTTTTGAAGTGAATTTGTTTTTGATTTTGTGTCTCTTCAACATTCTGGACTCAATGGAGTAGGTCTGAAGTCTAACAGAGGTCATCTTCAGAGGTTTAAGCATCGAAGAAGATGAAGGAGCCATCAGGGCCTGGAAGGAGAAGGTTGTGTTATGGACTGTGTTTCTCTGTTTAAGGTAAATGAATAGGCATTCTTAGCTATTTCATGCCTTTTGAATCTATTTAGATGGTTTCAGAGCCTATTAAGAACTTTAGAAAGCCGAAAAGCCTCATTTAAGTTCTAGAGGCCATTTTCCAAACAGAGTGTGTAGGCGAAACCGAAGCAGCCGGAGGCCGTTTTTTATGAAAAAAAACTCTATATTGACTATTTCAGTCATTCTGGAACCAATGGAAGTGGTTTTAGATCATTTTGAGTACTTCTACAACTCAAGAAGTTGATATGAAGTCGTGGGAAGCCCTGGGCAAACCGTGGAGGAGAGCCATTTTTGGGGATGTTGTGCTTAATGTAAGCAATTTATCAGTTGATATTTGATGTCTGATCATTAATGGATGCAGCAGTAGTGGTTTCAGGAGCAGAAACAGAAATATGAGGGAGTTTGTGCCATTTAGAAGCTCAGAGAAGCTTAGTGCACCAACAGAAGGATGTGTGTCCATGGAAGCCTAAAGCTGTTTGCAGGAATTGGACAGCCATTAAAGGGATTTAAAATGGTATTCTCAGCCCTTTGAATCATTCTTGTATTCATTGTGGTTAATTTTGGAGCTTGTAAAATAATTTTGTTACCTTAATCCCAAAGAGTCTAGTCATGTTGACGAAGCTCAAAGGAGATGTAGCCCAAGAGTTAGGGTGAACTCCTATATTATATTGCTGTTGTGTTTTGTTATTCTATGGCTGAATTATATTGCTGATATACATGTTAAGTTTCAACAAAAAACAAATAAACTTAAAACACATAAATAGAAGAAAAGACATACACCTCTTCCAAGCAAAAATTCTGCATAATGTCATGTTTGAGTAAGGGGATTTTAATTAAGTCTGAGTGTTTACTTCTATTATTTCTTTAGGCAGAGTCTGTAAGTGGGCCAGGTAGCTTCTGGATTCATCCTTTCTTTGAAAGGTGACATATCCGGTAAATTCCCCTACAATCTATCTCTATATTAGAAATAAGAAGTTCTCACATTTTCAGATTTAAAATTTGGAGTATTTGCACTCATTTACATAAATGAAAATGGATACCTTGCACCCTTTTCAAGTACAATCCATTTTCAGATCAGATGGTATCAGAGCTTGGGTTGAGCATTTGTTGTTATGCAAAAGTTTTTAAAACAGTGTAAGAGATTTACTGTTTTATTGGTTGCAAAATGGCTACTTGAATGAGAAGGGGTCTTTACTGACATTTGGCTAAAAGCTTGTCGTTTGATTGAAAGCTTTGAGGACTTTTCTTTGGAATTTCCTTTTGGTTGTTTTGACCATTCACATAATGTCAACTTCTTCTACAAGTGAAGTTTCCTCCTTCACGAGATTCTTCAATGATGACATGAAGAATGAGTTCTTTAAGGTGAAGGATATGGTGCAGATTCTCGTTGAGGATCAAAGGGAAAGTGTTCAACTTTGTGCACAATTGCTAGCTATGCAGGAAGAGAAAGAAGCCATTCTTCAAAGACTGCATGATATGGAGTTGCAACTTCTTCAAGCTCAAGAAGCTTTGTCCAAGAAAATACCTCATCTTCAGGATGTAAATCATGAGGTAAATCATTTTGATTTGTCTTCAGTTTCCTCCATTGAAAAGTATGTTGGTTCTTTTGAAAAACATACAAGAGGTATTGGGTCCAAATTGATGTTGAAAATGGGCTATCAAGAAGGCAAAGGTTTGGGCAAGCATGCACAAGGCATTGTTGAGCCTATTTGTGTTGTGGAGCGTCCCAAGAATATTGGTCTTGGCTATGAGCAACGTAATGGCGAAGCTTTGAGCACATGCATTCAACAATGTGATGCAAATTTGAAGAGAACATTTCTCCCAAGTTCTCAATTACATCAATGTCATGATGACAATATTCCTTACCATTGTTTGAAGCCTTTGTTGCAGCAAGAAGATGGTAGACATGCAGCTTATGGCAAGCATACAAAGCAACATAAGAGGATTTCTTGTACATTTTGTGGTCGATTTAACCATCATGTTTCGAGATGCTGGATGAGGAAGAAGGCACACAAGAAGCAGATGAAGTAAAGACTACCTTCAAAGAAAGTGCATATAATTTGCACTTTTTTCCAAAAGAAGGGACATGTTGTCTCTCATTGTTGGACTTTGCATCCAACTCGTCGTCCCACGCACATGCAGCAAGAGGACAAAAATATTGGCGAAGGTGGAATCATGGATTCCATTATTGATGTGGAAAGGGAAGTTTCACATGAGGAAAAGTTGCAGCAGCAAAAGTCGCCATGGAAGTGGCTCGGTGAGAAGTGGATGGACTTCTTGACACAATAAGATGTACTCCTTTTGTACATATGCAAATTTCGAATGTATGCATGTATTTTATGCTGTAATATCTTGTTGTTTTGAACCACCTTAGATCATTGATCAAGGCAGCGTTGTACAGTTTCATTCTGTAAATTTCTCGCCAGAAATTTCTGTGTGAGTTAAAGAAAGTCAGTTGTGGACAGTTGTGGACAAGCGCATTCAGGAAGGGAAATGTCGATTTCTTTTCATTTGTGGTTCAATTTCATTTGCTTTTCAAGGCAAAAATTTTTGAAGGGCTGAAGAGAAGATGATTTGTATTCTCTCATTTGCTGTATTACAGTTCAGTTCAGCATTTCAGTAAGCTTTTGGGGACCAAAAGCCTCTTATTTGGGAGGTGTGATCAGGAGCTCAAATCTGAGCTTGGGAAAAAGCTCAAAAATGAAGTTTCTCAGAATTGGTCTGAACCAGATTGATGGAAAATAGCTCATCAATACGATCCCAACGCCGCAAACGGAACTCAAATCCGTTACCGTATGGAGGAGATATTGCATTTTGAAATCGCCCAATAACTTTCAATTTTGAAAGAAATATTTTTTAATATATGTGTTGGAATAATTTTATTTATTTTTATTAAGGTTTAATAAATTAATTAAACTATATAATTTTAATATTTTATATGGTTTAATTTAATCATATATTATATTAATTAATTATATGTTTTAATTAATTTTAAATTTTAATTAAACCTTATTAAAAAAAAATTTAAATGTTAAACCACACATATGTTATAAAATTCAAATGTTTCGAATTTCAAATGATACGTGGGTTGTTTCAAATAAAAACAAAGGTTCACGTGGTCAAAGTCAAGGTATTAAAGTCACGTGGCTACGTGGTGAACGGAAGTTACGAAGGGACTTTGGGCTAAGCCTCCCCCATTCACGTGACCACGATGCATGACCAAGGGTGCGGCCCTACCACCGGCGGGAGGCCGAAACGGTTAACAGTTAAAGCGGCAGTTGTGTTCACATATTTTTATGGCGGAGTTAAATGAAGTTCAATGTTATGGTTACAACGGTTGGCTCCCAACATGTAACGCCGACAGGTGAGAACATGTGGCCATTACAACAAAAATTTAATGCCAACATTTAATGCCGCTGCCAATTTAGCGCTGGTTCCCCCAGATTAGGCGGATGTGCCAGTTTAGTTAAGTTAATTGGCAGTGTCTCCACATTTAGTGGAGCTTGTTTAGGCCAAACTAGCAGTCTGAGTAAATGTGCCATAACTTTGGCTAGGAAAGGCCTTTTGAAGTGAATTTTTTTTTATTTTGCGTCTCTTCGACATTTGAGACTCAATGGAGTAGGTATGAAGTCTAACAGAGGTCATATTCAGAGGTTTAAGCATCGAAGAAGATGAAGGAGCCATCAGGGCCTGGAAGGAGAAGGCTGTGTTGTGGACTGTGTTTCTCTGTTTAAGGTAAATGAATAGGCATTATTAGTTATTTAATGCATTTTGAATATTTTTAGATGGTTTGCAGAGCCTATTAAGAACTTTAGAAAGCCGAAAAGCTTCATTTAAGTTCTAGAGGCCATTTTCCAAACAGAGTGTGTAGGCGAAACCGGAACAGCCAGAGGTCGTTTTTGATGAAACAAAACTCTATATTGACTATTTCAGTCATTCTGGAACCAATGGAAGTGTTTTTAGATCATTTTGAGTACTTATACAGCTCGAGAAGTTGATATGAAGTCGTGGGCAGCCCTGGGCAAACCGTGGAGGAGAGCCATTTTTGGGGATGTTGTGCTTAATGTAAGCAATTTATCAGTTGATATTTGATGTATGATCATTATTGGATGTAGCAGTAGTGGTTTTAGGAGCAGAAATAGAAATCTGAGGGAGTTTGTGCCATTTAGAAGCTCAGAGAAGCTTAGTGCACCAACAGAAGGATGTGTGTCCATGGAAGCCTAAAGCTGTTTGCAGGAATTGGACAGCCATTAAAGGGATTTAAAATGGTATTCTCAGCCCTTTGAATCATTCTTGTATTCATTGTGGTTAAGTTTGGAGCTTGTAAAAGAATTTTATTACCTTAATCCCAAAGAGTCTAGTCATGTTGACGAAGCTCAAAGGAGATGTAGCCCAAGAGTTGGGGTGAACTCCTATATTATATTGCTATTGTGTTTTGTTATTCTATGGCTGAATTATATTGCTGATATACTTGTTAAGTTTCAGCAAAAACAAATAAACTTAAAACACATAAACAGAAGAAAAGACATACACCTCTTCCAAGCAAAAATTCTGCATAATTTCATGTTTGAGTAAGGGGATTTTAATTAAGTCTGAGTGTTTACTTCTATTATTTCCTTAGGCAGAGTCTGTAAGTGGGCCAGGTAGCTTCTGGATTCATCCTTTCTTTGAAAGGTGACATATCCGGTAAATGCCCCTACAGTCTATCTCTGTATTAGAAATAAGAAGTTCTCACATTTTCAGATTTAAAATTTGGAGTATTTGCACTCATTTACATAAATGAAAATGGATACCTTGCACCCTTTTCAAGTACAATCCATTTTCAGATCAACCAAAAAGAAACTTTTCTTACTTTTCCCAAATTTTCCCCCGGTCATTTGTCGACCATTACCTCTTTATTTTTTAACAAGCTTGAGGAGGATAACATTTTCTTGATCTATAATTCAACCCTTCGAGCGAATAAAGTATTGCTATTTAATAATTTAACGAGTCTAGCGATGAATGAAACTCGATTCTTGCCATGATCGACAAGCCTGTCGCTATTTTATGTTTTAATGAGCTTAACGACAGTGATAGCCTGATCCTTTTTCATATTTAGGGAGTCTGAAAAAGAGGATGAAAGAGAACTCCAAAAGTACTTTTTCGTAAATTTGTCTCTCATATACGAAAAGTGTAAAATAATATTTGAAAGAACCTCTTTGGTCGTGTTTAACCAAGGTATTCCTTTTTCGTAAATAATCCATCTTAGTCTGGAAAACGGTTAAACTTATACTGAGTAGATATCAATTCATTTACTTTAACGAGCTCTAAATGACAAGTGCTCGACAATATTTTCACATTATCAGAGTCTGAAAAGAGTTGAAAGAAGACTGCAGGGGTTCCTTTTTCGTTGTTATCGAAGCTCGAAAAAGAGATAAAAGTGCGCTTCAAATCCTTTTTCATTTTTAACAAAGCTCGAAAAATAAGGAGAAAAAGTATGCTTTATGGTCAAGTTATTCTTTGAAATAAATCTGCATGACTAATCTGTTCGTTAGTTGTAATACCTATTTCAGAGCCACATCAAATGGACTAAAAATACCCGTTTCATGATAAAAACATAATAAAACTATAGTCATAGCAATAAATTCAATTTTCAAGTAATTAAATGACTATTAAAATTAGTTTCACTATTCATTTTTACCATTCTGTAGTTACCATTTGCATTTTGGAGCTCTGAACCTATTTTTGTCCCCGAACTTTAGCTATCGATTGCGTGCAATTGGTAAGAATGTTTTGAATGCCCCCTACAAGATTACATGTCGAATGCCCCCTGCAAGAGTAGATGTCCCCCAAGCTTCATTTCATTCACCTAAGTAGATTACTAATAATTGGATGGAATGAAGGTTCATTTACGAGATCAAATGGAAAACTCGTTGTAATTAGGAGAGGATTTGTTTCATTTTCTAACGAGCTTGACACAAGAAAATAACTATGCTCATGGCCTCTTTCATTTTTTAATGAGGTTGTCACAGTAAAAGAACTTTCCTCAAAGGCACTTGTTTCATTTTTTAATGAGGTTGACACAAGAAAAATAACTATCCTCATAGGCACTTGTTTCATTTTTAAAACGAGGTTGACACAAGAAAAAAGAAATGTCCTCATAACTTGTTTCATTTTTTAACGAGGTTGACACAAGAAAAAAGAACCATCCTCATGACTCTGTTTAATTTTTTAATGAAGTTGAAACAGTAAAAATAACCATCGTCATTGTGCAGTTGGACTAGTGATTGTGTGTTGGAAAAGATGTAGTCTAACGAATTCATCATTTAAGGAGCTTGATGAGCACCACAAATGATAAGTTATAACATGTGTTGACAGGTCTTCTCCAGGGTTTTCATTGAATTTTGGAATTTCCAAGGGTAATTTATGTGGTATCACAGGCCACCAAGGAGAATAACTGATGGGATCAGCTTGATATTGCACTGAAGATGTGAATAAAGGATCAAGCTATTCAGTATTCATAAAGGAGGAACCAGATAGGATTCCAGATGATGACATGGGTGAATTCAATGGACAAAACATCGAAGATGAAGCAAAAGTAGATGTTGTCACAGCTGAAATAGATGGTTCAGTCTGGGATGTTATCTCAGCCATGGTAAAATGACCCAATGTATACCCTATATACTCTACAGGAACTCAAAGTGAAATAGGATCAACAAAAGCAGAGGAAGGTGATTGAGGAAAATACTCGTATAGGTAAAGCTCCTACCAAAAATGAGTTGGAGTTAAAGGTGTCTCGTCTTGTGATATTTCTTCAATCGAAATCAAACTAGGTGGAAGAACTTCATCGTTAGGCACGAAGTATATTTCAGGTGGTTGATTGTGTGATATGGGAGACTTGATGGTTACAATAGATTGTGGAGTGACCAATACATAAACAACTTCTAGTTGTTTGACTTCGGGATCAAGATTTTCTCCACTTATGGAATATAGCAACTGAAATATAAGGGGATGATAGACCCTATTTCATTGATCCCGGGGATGATGTCCATTTTGACCAATAACAGTTGCCCCCTAAAGCAAAATGGGATCCAGATCAACTTCCAGTTGAACAACATTGGGTACGGGAGGTATGGTCTCACAAATTGGATGGATCGTGACCACAGGTAGCTGTGAGGACTCTATCTCGAAAACTGTTATAGGAAAAGTGACCTCCTCATAAGCTTAGAGGAGAAGGTAATATGGAAGGAAGAAAGTGTCCTAGACAAAACCCATTTCTGCCAAGGTAATGCACCCCAGAAATAGCTAAAATGCGTTATAATGCTTCTGAGCCATGTAAAGGTCACGTTAGTGACTAGGGAAATGCTCTATCTTGCCCAGAGAGAAGTGGTACCCATGTTTAAATATGAAATGGGAAAAATACCATGGATAATGATTGACAAATCCAGCTTTTTCTCATGAAGAGTCAGTGCAAAATAGAAATTGAAAGGCACTAACCTCTTATTAGGCCTTACAAAAAGAAACTAGACTCTCAAGGAAGGAAAAAGCATGGAAGGCTAAGGAAACATCTTGGTTTTTTCCTTTTTGAACTGGTTGAAAGAGTTGGGCAAGGTTTGCCCTCTCCATCTCCTATAAAATGGAGCTGTGGGTTATTAGTCCAAGGTCGAAGGTTTTTTTGAATACATGTGAAGCAAAGTTACGTTATTGCAATATGGTAGTTGAGGAGTGAAGTAACATTGAGAGCTTACCGCCTTGTCACCATCACATACAAGGAAAGGGAGAGAGATATTTGGAGACTGAGGAGAGCTTGGTGCAACCGACGATTGTAATCCTCCTTTTTATAAATCAATAGAACTGTATCTGTTTTTTCCATTCAATGCCTTAATATTTCCATTGCTTTTCAATTATTAATATAGCATGACATGAATGGCTTAGATCTGTATTTTTTTATGTTTATCATATGTTGATTTAGTTAATAATAAGTATATTGTTGTAGAGATTACACGAGTGATTTGTTTGATCATAGGACCTGAATTTGGAGTTACTGAAGGAGGATCCCTACTTCACTGCTTAGTGTTCTCCAAAGGACCCAGGATTGGAAAAGAGTTAATCTCCCATATCATTTTATTAAATGATATAAATTAGCATGAAAATATGTGCAGCATCTTTGTGAACTATACAGCTAATTTGACTGTCTGCCTTGGGCAATGGAAAGCCTAGAGAGGGATATTCGATAACCACTACCGAAGCATATTACCCTATAGTAGAATTGGCGACTCTGCTAAGGAATAAACCCCAAGTTTTCAGACTATTCCTATCACTCTCCCTTTTCTCTTTTTGTTCGCATATCCTTCTGACCAATTTATATGCTCAGTAGACATCTCAAAAGCTCACAGAGTCTAGATCAGGCCCTGCTTAGCCATCTGAAGAACTTTACCCTAACTAACGCTGCCATTGTTAGTCTTCCAGAGTGTTATAACGTGGTCTAGGCTTAGAACCAGTGCATTAGTATCTACATTAACGCAGTCCAGGCTTAGATACAACCAGGATTTGTAGAAACAACTTGTCCCAACTCTGGTATATGGGAAGATGATGCTTCACCAGAGGTACTGATGGTATTGGTTTCCGTAAAGCGATGTCTACACGAATGATGGGGGATATGATTATGTTCTTCCACGATTACTGATTTATTTTATCCAAAAACAAATAAAAAAAAAGAGGGTAATGCTAGGCAAAAGGGTTTACCAAGAAAATGTGAACTGCAGAATACCTCCTAGCGAACCAAGAAGTAGGGGTAGGTAATCTCCCTGAATTTTGTGTTCAGTGTATCACAATTTCAAGGCATCCAAATCGGTTCACTATGGATGGATAGCACCTAAAATTTCTCCTCCCAAATATACCCAAAGGTACGTGGAGGCCCACGTCCGTATTAGTGTTGTCTAATGCGAAACCGCACAGTGAGAGCACCCCTTTATAATTATCGTACTGTAACACCACCTGATATACCCGAAAGTACGTGGATGAGCTGTGATATACTTACGTACATGGAGTGAGGTATCACACTCAGAATGTATCGTAGACAAGTTAACGACAACTGCTATGTTTTACGACATCGGAACACATCTCCAGCCTAGACCTTTTAAATGTTGTCGTTAATGTTCCAAAGCGTTGTTAAGTAAATTGAGATTTATTTTATGTTGATATTGCTTAACCATTTTCCTTTCAGGTTCACTGCGATGGTGTGTTTGAAATTCCTAAAATGCAGCTAAGAATGATAAACAAACTTTCACTTTCAGCATTTTCAATGAAGAACCTAGCTAATAAGGGAAGAGAGAAAATAATTTGAGAGCAAACAAACCAATGAGCAAAAAACAAAATTAATGAACTTCAAACTAAATGCAGATTTCCTAATGTTCATTTTGCAAAAAACACACAATCCTACATGCAAATGCAAGTTTTTCTTTTCAGTTTCCTTAATGTTATGAATGCAAAAAAGAAACTAGCTGCACTAGATCAATAATTCAAATGCTTTTTCCTTTCGAGAAACGAAGAATACAAACAACAATTTCTCTTTTGAAGGAAAAACGAGGATTTCAACAACAATTTATCCTATCAAGGAAATGAATATTTTACGACAATTTCCTATTTTGAAAGAAAATTATTCTTAATGCGACCATAAAAATACTTTGAAATTAACTTGTCAATGATAAAGAAAAGCTTTTCTAAACAAACATTTAACAAATTTTCAGCCAAAGAAGGAATAAGTATATAGATTCACTGGTCAATTGAGCATCAAACTTTTCAAAACATAGCAGCAAACAAAACTGAAGCAAGTTGCAAAGTCAAATTCAAGGGAATTTAGTCACTTTCAGGAGTCAACACAGTCTCCAAGGGGAGACAGTGCTCTGCAATGCAGGCTTGGAAGGGAGACAGTGCTCTTTAAAGCACTGTGTCCAGTCTAAGGGTGCATTGGGTGTAGTAAACAAAGAAAAAGCTATTGTTTAACTCATTGTATTTGCAAATTAAGCTCTAAAAAAGTTTAATATTTATGTGAAAGAACTACTAGGTGGATAAACAAAGCAAATAAGAGGCTCTAACACCTAGAACTAAGAGAAATTATCCCCAGCGGAGTCGCCAGTTTGTTGGGCCAGAATTATAATCTACGAATAAATTACGCTTCCCTAGACCAGTGCTAGTATAGAACAACAGGTGAAAGACTATACTACTATTTCTCCTAACTCAGAGCAGATACACAGAGAGGATTGGAGACTTACTTGTCCAGTCACTTCCAAATGACTCCTTCTGTTTCTTCCACTGCAGCTTCAAATTCAAGCAATTTGTGTGCTGAATGCTTCCTGTAAGAAAGAACACTGAAACAGTAGAAGATGAAATAATATAGATATCTATTCAAGCTAGTTAGCTAAATAAGTAAAGAATAAACTACATTTATCAACCAAGATCTTACAATATGGAAAATCAAAGTCAATACAGATGCATGTAGGAAAAAATAAGAAGTACTCTTTACTGATGATAGAAGGAGAGGTTACAACCTAGTGACTTATTTGAAGTGACCTTCTAGCAAAGTTCCCAAGCCTCATCACAGTATAAATATCTCCAGCAACAACACCACAAATCAAACTCTCAATTGAAAATTCTCCAGCATTTATCTACTCAAATTATTCCTTTTCAAACACTTAGATCTGTGTTCAATTTATAGATGAACTTTAGGTTGTTTTGCAATCAATAAATTTCCAAAAATAGGCAAGACATGTTTCCATTCATGTAGATTTCAAATGGACACTTGGATCCGAAGCTTGACACATGTGAACTCTTCTAGAAAGCACTGGCCAAGTGGAGATTCTGGAGCAATGAGAATTTTGCTCCCAATGTGACCAATGCACCTTTGAATGTCGGGAAGTGCTTTGTAGAGCAGCCTTGCATGGGGCTACCTGAATATGAAACGCACTTAGGCCCCTTAGAACCTGCGTTGGTGAGCTCTCATATGTTATACAATAAGCTTCAAACCATGGAAACCTTTGCTTGTTGAAAGTATTGTTTTATTTGTCTTTTTTTCTATCTTAGAGCATATAGCAACTGAAATGATAGGGAATGATAGACCCTTGATCATCGGTCCTAGAGATGATGCCTAGTTAACCATCTCATTGGGAATGGTGCCCAAATTGACCTATAACAAGTCGGGCAAACGCTGAATGTGCAGAGTCAAATGCACAGACTGCAGGGTGAATGGTCATGTCGAGTTTCTTCAATCACTGAGGCACAAGCCTGTCGGGCAGTCTGTGTGCAGCATTCAGTGTGTAGCACTCAGGCATGTGGGGCCTGTCTGCGTGTCGCGCCAAATCTATAGCGCCCGGGCCTATCGGGTCAGCTTTGCACGCTAGTTCTGCCTGGTTGTTGAGTCTACACATAATGAACACGTAGCGTCTGTGCACAGGCGTGTAGTGCATTGTTGAATTTTCAAAGGAAATCACCCACGGGCGTGTAGCACGGTGTCCCAAGAGTGTAGCACAGGGTTTTCTTTCCTGATTTTTTCCAGAAACTCACAAATTCACTTTGAGTGCTCTTCGATGATTCTTGTTAACAACAAATGAGTTGCTGAAAGGAAAGAAAGGCTTTAATAGGTTTAGAAAATTAATTTCAAGTATAAAACCCACTTTTCTAATGTTGTCACCCCTTTTAACTTTTCACTGAAATTTCTCTGTCTCTTTTGATGTAGGTGCATAGATGATCAATTTAGCTTTTTTCTCCTTTGGTCTTGACAATAGGACATACACTAGTATCTTTGTAAACACTTTTGTTTTTCCTCCTCTGAGCTCATTACTATGTTTTACCCTCTTTTGATTACCGAAAGTACGTGGCTTAAAAAGAGAACTTGACCCACATCCTACTGATACTCTTTACTTTTTTCTTTTGCAGATGTTGTCTGAGTGGCCAGACTTACTTTCCTTGGTTGGTTTATGCCTTTAATCATTTTTACTTTGGTAGGTGAACAAATTCATTTTCCCTCTGACCTTTGAAAATTTTGTAATCACTTGATAACTTTAGACCCCCACACAGTGGTAATATCCTCATAGCTTTTCATTTTTACTTTGGAGCCTATAGCCTGTTCTTTTATCCTTTAATCCACTAAATGTAAATGGCTGAGATGAAAGTTGGCCCCTCCTTTATGAGTCTGTTTGGCATACTGTAGATTGAATTAGGCTTAGAAACTTTGATATCCCCTTTAGACTTAGTTCTTTCCTGCTTTCCCTTAGAGACTCATCAGTCACCCTATCAATTTCCCTTATTGATTTACCTCTTGACATTCCTGTAGAAATGTCAAGCACACTTACCTTTTGCAAGACTTGAAATTGGCAAAATAAATTTCATTGGATACCTCCTGCTCTTTCTTGGGAAATCATGTGTTGCTTCTTCTTTTTCATTAGAAATAGGTCTCAGTATAAGAAGGACAGAGTTTAAAGTACTAATGATGATCTTACAACTCAGGAAAAACCTAATGATCTAGTGGTAGGGTATTAACTTGGTCTTTTGACTAAAATTAGGCTTAGGATCTAAACAGTGTAAAAACATAGTTTTTTGTCAATTGGTGTATTTGAACCTATAGAGACTAATGTGCTTGACTGATCTAAAGAGCTCATAGAGGTATTTTGAGATCATCAAAGCTTAAGATATCTGGTGAACATGGGAAAGAGTAGGCTGTTTGGTGAACCTAGATGGCAAGTGGAGGGGTGAGGCAAGGTAAAACAGAGGACTGAGGTCATCGGTGGAAAAACAGGATAAATATGAATGGCATGAGCCCATGAGGGGTGCTATAGGGGTGGTAAGCTGACCATGACATGACAGAATAGTGAAACATTGAAACATTTATCCTAAGGATAATGAAGGAAGTGAGATTTATAAAACTCACAATATTCATGAACCTTGTTTTTAGAAATCTAGGACTAATATTTAGTCATGTTCAGATAGTAAAATTTACTAATGACTAATAGTGGCTCCACTTAGGGAGGGCAACTCCTTTTCAGGAGGTGCCCAGAACTTCAGATATCAAATATTTGATTTTATGAAGACCAGTGCCTCATCCATTGGGCATATTTTTCTTCTTTCATTTGCTGAAGTTTTTCTTTGAAGCTATGATCTCAAGAATCTGAAATACATGACTGCTTCAACTTCATCTCTACTTACCCAGCCTACTTTTCCTAACATTTTTTCTTCCTCGGGTGCACTTAAACTGGAAAACCCTTGACATTCTTTTCTTTCGAAAACAAAAATAAACTATCTACTTGTACCCTTATTGCTTCCAAGAGTTCAAATTATGCTAGTGAATTATTTTTATTCTCTACCTAGACTATTTGACTGTCAAGATTAAGCTGTATGATAGACTTCATTCTCTAAGCTATTGGCATGAAATTGAAAACATGATTTGAACCAGGATTAAGAAATCTGATTTAACATGGGTTGTGGCATTGGGACAAGTTGCACACAGACATTATTTTTTTTAAAACAAAACTAGAAAGTATGAGGGTTGTGTTTTATCCATTGTTAATCATCCCTATCTTTCTCCTTGGTTTATATTTGAGCATTGAGAACCAAAATATTTTTCTCCTAATATATTCTTACTGACAAGTCAAGTTTAAATGATTTGACAAGTTCTCTATCACTAACTTATCAACAATAAATTGAAAACATGTTCAGCCATGATTAGGCTAAATGACTTAATAAGACACTTTTTCTCAACAAGTAGTGGTATTTAGTCTTGCACACTTTC
The DNA here is from genome assembly GCA_034641835.2 of Pinus albicaulis. NCBI lineage: Eukaryota > Viridiplantae > Streptophyta > Pinopsida > Pinales > Pinaceae > Pinus > Pinus albicaulis. The sequence continues at coordinate 20,002,575 of CM076578.1, read as the reverse complement.
AGCAGTACTCTTTTTTGGGTATGAGGATGTACCTCTTCTTTAAATCTTCCCTCTGTTTCCTTTTCTCTGTTTTTGATTTTTTTGTTTTTTATGATCTTTCGTCATGCAAAGATATGTACAATGAATGAAAGCTTCAAACTAGAACTCTTGACAAAAATAGTGCTTGAGCATCCTGCCATTGACAGGACCTCCGAACGCCTCTACTCCATCTAGCTCTTGTAAAAATAAAGTATTATTACCTCTAGCTGAATGAATGATGTAAGGACCCTTCCACAAGTTTTCAAACTTGCCATGTTTTTCTTTGTCTTCCCTCCTTGAATCCCATTTCAGCACTGTATCTCCAATGTGGAAAGCATTTTCTTTGGTTCTTCTGTCAAAGATTTTCTTTATGTTTTCTTGCACTTCTTGTGTTCTTTTGTAAACTTCTTCCCTTGACTGCTGCAATTGAATGGTTTGGTTCAGCCTCCTTTTCATGTCATTTTCTTCTTATTGAACCTCTTGAAGAAGCTTCATAACCTAAACTCCCAAAGATTTTGGGAAAACAACATCCATGCCATAAACCAGCTAATAGGGAGACATATTAATATATTTCTTAGTTGTCAGTCTATCAGCCCATAGTGCATGCACCAGTTTTCCATGCCATTATTTTTTGTTCTCTTCTAACAATTTCTTGATGATGTTCACCAAACTCTTGTTAGAGGACTCAGCCAGTCCATTACCTTGAGGGTAATAAGTTGTAGAGTGCCCCAGTGTGATGTGATACTTGTAGCAGAATTCCACCATTCTCTTGGACTTAAATGTTGCAGCATTATCAGTGATGATCTTCTTGGGACAGTTGAATCTAGACAAGATGTTGGTTTCAAGGAATTTTATGATGACTGAGTCGATAGCATTCCTTGAAGGGATGGCTTATATCCAATTGGTGAAATAATCAGTAGCAGTGATAATCCACTTGTGTTGGGTAGATGAGGCAGGGTGGATTTCTCCAATGAAATCTAAACCCCACCACTGGAAAGGAGTTTCAACACTAATAGGATGCAAGGGAAAATCTAGTAGTTTTTTCTTGCCATCAAAGATTTGGCATTTATGGCAAGTTGCAACTAGTTTATGTGTATCAGGGAAAAGAGTGGGTCAATAGTAACCAGCTCTGACAATTTTATTGGCTATGGTTTTCTAGAAGAGGTGACCTCCACACTCTCCTTCGTGAAATTCATGCATAATTCTATCTACATCATCTTCAAGAAAACATTTAAGCAATATTCCAACAAAAATTTTCCAATACAAAGCTCCATCTAAAATGCGGAAGTTTAAAGCTTTTTGTTTCAAGAATCTAGCTTTTTTTTTGGATAACGTAGGAGGAACATTAAGATAAAGAAGCACATATATAATATCAGCATACCAGGATGAATTCAGAAATACTTCTTCAATGTGTTGAGTTGTGAACTCTTCTTGTTCCTCTAATACATCAACCATATTCATATCTAATACTTGAAAATTTGATTCAGCCATGAGTTTTGAAAGTCCTTGTCCTTTAACCAATTTAGTGGGTCTGATTTCTAAATCATATTCTAATATAATAGCAATCCATTTACCCCTTTTACCATCAGGGTCATGATTCAAAATTTCTTTAGCAACTATGTGTGGAACAAAAGAAATAACATGGGAGTGCAAAATTTAAACTTTGAAGTCCTTCAATGCTTTGATCAAGGCGAAGGCTTGTTTCTCCATGATGTTATATTTTAGAGGAGCATCTCTCAATGCTTTGCTAAATAAGGCTATGGGTTGTTCTTGTCTGTTAAGCCCCTATATTAATAGTGTAGCCCCTTATTATGTTAGTGTAGCCCCCCTTATTGTTATTATTGTACCCCTGTAACCCCCATATTGTTATTATTGTGCCCTTACATTATTATTGTTAGGTCGGCTAGGATTACATTGTGGCCCCACTAAGATTATATTGTGGCCCCATGGACTCCTATATATAGAAGGAGGGTTTGTTCATTTGTATCATCCAAGAATTGTGCATTTATGTAATGTATTGGAGGTTTCCCCCTCGAAGTGGCTTATTTCTAAGGCGTTTATATGTCTTTTCTTCTATTTTTGAAGCTGGTTACACAACATTTGGTATCAGAGGTTTGGATTCTAGGGTTTCGCTGCTCCAAACAGGTCATCGTGGCATTTTCGCTATAACTGTTTTTCTACGAAGTTTCAGAAGCTGAAATTTTTAGGGTGCGAAGCCGAAATCCTGAGGAAGCTTGTCTAAAAATTTCAGACCTTGGTTCGCAATATTTGCGGAGATATCATCTGTGGACGTCAGGTCTTTTTTCAAGCTCCTAAACAGGTCATCGTGGCATTTTCGCTATAAATCTGTTTCTACGAAGGTTCAGAATCTGAAATTCATATGGTGCGAAGCTGAAATCTTGAGGAAATTCGTCAAAAAATTTCAGAGCTTGGTTCGCAATATTTTTGGAGATATGATCTGTGGAAGGTAGTGCTTTTTCAGGCTCCTGAATTTCATCTCAAAGAGGTGATCGTGGGAAAAGTTTAATAACTCTCTCTCTGAAGATTGGATTGGAGTGCCGTCAAAAGTGGTCACCAGCACACGGCCTGTAGTTTCTTCGCTATCAATTTCAGAGACAAAGGACAAAACAGTGACACGTGGAAAGTCGTACAAGTTCGCTCTACTGAACCAGTCCAGAATTAGGTCATTGTGGGAGATTGGACACAACTTTGTCTTGGAGAATCAAAATCAGGTCAGACCTGTGGCATTTGAAAGAAGCTTCAGAGGGCTACTACAGGGTTGAATTTCAGATATCGAAGATTTTCAATTACAGAGATAATTCAATTTCAATATCGATCTCCTAAAAGATAGTAAAAGGTGTGTATTTTTTTTTCCGAATTGCATAAGTCTTGTTTGAAGAATCAAGTTTAATTGATTCCAAGGGCATCTTTTAGAATAGATATCAATATTGGATTCTAAAATGGCCCCTAAAAAGAATTCAACACCCATTAAGCCTTCAGAAGGCTCTACTATGACTCATGAAGATGAAGAATGGCAACATGACATATCCAAATTACAAGAGCAAATTTCACTCTCGCAAAGAACAACAAAAAATTAAATGGAAGTTTTGAAGAAAGGTGTGGAAACTAAGATGGATGGTTTGAAGAAAGGCGTGGAAGCTAAGATGATTGGTTTGGAAGCTAAGATGGATGGCATGGAAGTGGGCATGGAAGCTAAGATGGATGACATAAAAGACAACATGGAAAACATGAAGAGTGATCTAAAAGCATACATGGAACGCTTGATGACAAGCTTAAAACCAGAAATGATTCCTAATGGCGGAAATATAGGAGAAGAACCTCCTGATGAGAACAAAATAAATGTTAATCATGATTTAATAAACTCGAATGTTGGCGGGAAGAACCACCATATTCCAAAAATGGATATGAGGAAGTTTGATGGAAAGGATCCTGTAACATGGATACTACAGATGGAGCAATATTTTGATCTCCATAACGTGCAAAACACACAAAAAGGTACGCATTGCAACTTTACATTTAGAACAAAATACATTTGTATGGTATCGATGGCTTTGTTCCCGTAAAAAAATTGTCACTTGGTCAATTTTTACGGAGGAAATGATAGCACATTACGAGGATACAAAGAGCAACACCTTCTTTACCCAATTGATAAATCTCAAACAAAAGGGTTTAGTGGGGCAGCACATTGAGGACTTCCAAAAATTGAGTATAAGGGTAACTGATATTTCAGAGGACCACAGGATTGATCTCTTCTTAGGCAGTTTAAAGGATAACATTCAACATGAAGTTCGTGTTCTGGAACCCGATTCATTAGAGAAGGCATTCAGGTTGGCAAGAAAAGTTGAATGTAAAATTATGGCAACAAGGAAGTCTACTACTCAATTCTATAAAGAAGGAAGTGTGGCTACATCTAGATTTCCACAACCTACAAGGTTGACACCACAACAATTGGAAGAAAAAAAGAGCAAAAGGGCTTTGCTACAGTTGTGATAGAAAATACACTAAAGGTCATAAGTGTGCTGAGAAGAAATTATTTTACATAGATTGTGAAGAGGAAGAAGAAAATGAACAAGAAGAGGATATACACCAGGAACCAACCCTAGAAGAGGAAGAAATGAATCCGACCATATCGTGTAATGCACCGGCAGGAATTACCACTCCTCAAACTCTCAAGATACAAGGACAAATCAAGAAGAAAAAGGTAATAGTGTTGATTGATTCAGGTAGCACCCATAATTTTGTTCATTGTAAGGTAGCCAAGGAATTAAATTGTTTCCTATACCCAGCACCAGAATGTCAAGTGATGGTTGCAAATGGAGGAACTATAAATTGCTCTGGAAAATGCCATAATATCAAGCTAACCATGGGGAATATGTATTGACTAGTCCAATGCTTTCCATTCCTATGGGAGGTGCTGATGTTGTACTAGGAGTACAATGGTTACAATCTTTGGGGACGGTAGCTTTTAATTTTCAAGAACTTTTCTTGAAATTATTTTCAGAAGGAAAGGAATTCTAACTACGGGGTATTGAAGGGAAGCCAGGAAGGATAATAAGCTCTAATGGCATGACAAAGCTTCTAAAGAAAGAACAACGAGGCGTAATTGCACAATTATGCTCACTAGAAGTTCCAACATCAAAATCATCTATTTCTGCAGATCTCCAAAAATTCTTGGACAATCATTCCAAGGTGTTTGAAACTCCCAAAGGACTCTCACCTATTCGTGATCATGATCATGCTATTCATTTGATTCCAGGAAGTGTTCCTCCAAACATCAGGCCTTATAGATATCCTTACTTCCAAAAGAGCGAAATTGAACGTATGATTGCAGAAATGTTAGAGGCGGTATAATTCAACCTAGTCAAAGTTCTTTCTCTGCTCCTGTAGTATTGGTACACAAGAAGGATGGATCATGGCGAATGTGTCCGGATTATAGGGAGCTCAATAAGCTCACCATTAAAGACAAATTTCCCATTCCTGTGATTGATGAATTATTGATGAATTACATGGAGCAATTTATTTTACCAAGTTGGATCTTCATTCAGGATATCATCAAATTAGAATGAAGACTGAAGATATTCCAAAAACAACATTTCCAACTCATGAGGGTCATTATGAATTTTTGGTCATGCCTTTTGGCCTTACCAATGCACCTTCTACATTTCAAGGGTTGATGAATTCCATTTTCAAACCCTTCCTTAGAAAATTTGTGCTAGTATTTTTTGATGATATACTAATCTACAGCAGGTCATGGAAGGATCATGTTGAACATGTTGACAGGGTGCTCAAACTATTGCAGGAGAAACAATTATATGCAAAAACATCCAAATGTTTCTTTGGAGTACAAGAGGTGGAATATCTGGGTCATATTATATCTCACGAGGGTGTTAAAGTAGACCCTAACAAAATTAAAGCCATTAAGGAATGGAAAGTCCCCAAGACAATAAAGCAGTTGCGAGGATTTCTCGGGTTAACAGGCCATTATCGCAAGTTTGTTAAGAATTATGGGAGAATAGCAACACCTCTAACAACATTATTGAAGAAAGATGCATTTTCATGGACTCCTGAAGCAACTAAGGCCTTTGAACATCTTAAAGAGGCAATGTGGCTAGCACCGGTCTTAGCTACGCCAGACTTCACAAAAACCTTTATTGTGGAATGTGATGCCTCAGGAAATGGAATTGGTGCAGTTTTAATGCAGGAAGGAAGACCCATTGCTTTTTAAAGTCATCCAATCAAAGGAAAGTATTTACAGAAACCTATTTATGAGAAGGAAATGTTAGCAATACTGCATGCACTAAAGAAATGGTGAACTTACCTAATGGGAAGACACTTCAAGGTAAAAACTGATCATGATAGTCCTAAACACTTTTTGGAACAAAGACTATCATCAGAAGAGCAGCAAAAATGGGTCACAAAGATGTTGGGTTATGACTTTGAAATAATCTACAAAAAAGGAAAGTTTAATGTTGTTGCAGATGCACTCTCAAGAAAGGATGAAGAGGTGGAAGCATTGCTTTGTGCCATTTCTATTATCCAACCAGATTGGATAACTGAAGCAAGAGATGAATGGAAGAAGGACAAAGATGTATGGACACTCATCCAAAAGTTGCAGCAAGATCCTAGTACATCTGATACATTTAGTTGGAAAAATGATTCCCTATGGTACAAAGATCGCTTATATCTTTGTAAGAATTCCCATCTAAAACAAAATATTCTTCTGGAATTGCACACTTCTCCTTTAGGAGGACACTCAGGATTTTTAAAAACTTACCACAAGGTGAAGAAAGATTTTTTTTGGGATGGCCTTAAATCTGATATTCAAAAGTTTGTGGCGGAATGTTTGGTTTGCCAGCAGAATAAAGTGGAGACAATTAAGACCCCGGGACTTCTACAACCTTTATCCATTCCAAGTCAACGTTGGGAGGAGATTTCAATGGATTTTATCACAGGTTTACCTAAGTCCTAAGGAAAGAATGTCATCATGGTGGTAGTTGATAGACTTACCAAGTATGCACACTTTTGTGCATTATCTCATCCATTTAAAGCAAGTACAGTTGCTACTACATTTATGGACTTAATTCAAAAGCTACATGGAAGCCCAAGGGTTATTGTGAGCGACAGAGATCCCATTTTTACTGGAAATTTTTGGACGGAGTTATTTTCTTGTTTGGGTACTCAATTAGTTCATAGCTCATCTTATCATCCTCAATCTAATGGTCAAACTGAGATCGTAAATAAATGTTTGGAAGGATATCTTCGTTGTTTTGTATCTGATAAACAAACACAATGGGTCAAGTGGTTACCTCTTGCCGAATGGTGGTATAACACTTCCTTCCATACTGCAGCAAAAATGACCCCATTTATGGCACTTTATGGATATCATCCACCATCCATCACATCATCTTTAAGGGAAATTCGAAGGTTCAAGCAGTGGAAGATCACATCGAGCATCAGCAAGAAGTTCTCCAACTCTTAAAGGATAACCTGAATTTGGCACAAAATCGAATTAAACAACAGGCAGAT